>CM068386.1:19786591-20386591 GCA_034770075.1 Aralia elata
GAATAAACGCGTTCTACTATGGAATAACGCGTGCTACTGTTCTTTTATTAACTGGGTATTTCAATAGTTGCAGGTGATAGTACCATTGACAATTTTATAAAAATATTAATACTGTCATTTTTTGTACCCGATAATTAGTCGTTATGGGGCCCACCAATAATTTATTATTTCAGCGCCGTCGTACTTTACCGAATATAATATTCCCCGATAAAAAAAATATTTCTTGACATATTGTTTATCTGATAATTTGCATATATCACCCTTAACTATAACATTTATCAATTAAATACTTTACTATTTAGAATAATAATCATAAAGAAAAATAAACTTTTATTTCATAAAAGTCGGAGTCTTACATCTGGTGTATGGAAATCATCATCCTCATCATCATCCCTCTGCTCGCCACCCTGTTAATACAATTAAAAATATAATGCATTAGTCCGTATGAGAGAATTAAAGAGACAATATGAAAATTAAATAACATGCAGATTAATTAACTTAAAATAAATATAATACCTGAGTAGGTGGGGGCAGACTCCCTATTGGGCCAAAAGCCTCCGAGAGTAAGGTAACCACCAACCGGAGCACCTCGTCGCGTATCGTGACAAACTGCTTCTGCGGGATACCCGTACTTTCGACGACGACCCCTGCTGCAATATCCTAAACTAGCTGGTGAAGGCAAGCTCGGCTGGGCAACTTCTGACGACGGATAATCGGATCCATACGAAATGTCTCTGACACCGCTGTCATGACCCTTTGGAAAATCTCTTCGTCTAAGTCAGCGCCTGTATGAGATGGTCCAACAGGTGCTCTCGGACGCTAGAGCCTGCAAAAATAAATATAAACATTACCAATAATATTTGCAGGTTAATTTATCTCTCTAAAAACGCCTCAGAAATAATATTACCTCTAAGTAGTGTATACATCGGTATCCTCGACAAGCCCAACACTTGATACCTACTAGTACTGCTATTAGGGAGATCATGAGACGCGACCCATAGTCTCAGCTCCTCATCCCGAGATAAATTCAATCTCAAAGCGGAGGGATGGTAGAATCTAACGTCTCAAAAACCCCCCTAGCATCCCACAACTCAGTTACACGTTGGTCCCGAAGATTCTGAAATCAGTCATGTAATTTAATTTGTATATGTGAGTTTAATTAAATCATTTTATTAACTACCTAATATTAATGACTACAAGAAAAATTAATTGATTTTAGTCTTACCGTATAGCTAATGTCGTGGGAGACATGCTAGACTCCTTAGGCATGTGGGCTCTATCCTAGAACTCTAACATGGTAGGAGGTCGGCCCAAGCTCTCACGCATGACCTAATAAATACATTCAAATAACATTTATTAAGTATAGTAATGACTCGGAGCTGACCACGATTCTTTTTTGCATGTTCGGACTTTTTCTTGAAGTCATCAACATCCCAATGCGTACACCGGCCTAAGTGAAAGACATAACATCCCAGGGAACAATCCTAGATTGGGGGACTATTCGGCATTCACTCCTATTAAGTGAATGTCGAACGAGTTTCTAAGCTCCTAATTAATATACTACATGCACACGTATATATGCAATTTATTATAATTGTAGAAAACTAAGCAAATGCTACTTAGCTTATTTTTTCAATGATAAACTAAGTAAATGCTACTCAGTTTTATTATAACTATTATATGAATATATTATATTATTTTTTACTTTACTTTATGTAGGTGTGCAACTAAGTAAATGCTACTTAGTTTCAGGTAGTATATTATATTATAGCACTTTATTTTATGTTAATTAATTTTAAAACTAATTTATTTCATTTATATTAATTAATTAATATAATGTAATTTAATTTTAAATTAATTTATGTAATTACTTTAATCATTTAATTAATTTATTTCATTTTATTTTATTTTTATTTTTATATTATATTATATTACTTTATTTATTTTAAGTTAATTTATTTCATTTTTATTTCATTTTGTTTGTTTGTTTTGAGTTATATTATATTATATTTATATTATATAATTTAATTAATTAATTTATTTTATTTTAATTTGTTTATTTAATTTAATTTATTTATTTTGAATTATTATATTATATTATATAATTTAATTAATTAATTTATTTATTTTAATTTGTTTATTTAATTTTAATTTATTTATTTTGAATTATTATATTATATTATTTATTTAATTTAATTTAATTTATATTAATTAATATTTTATTTTGTTTATTTATATTATATTATATTATATTATTTAAGTTAAGTTATTTTATTTTATTTTTTATTATATTATATTTTTAAGCCTTTATTAAATTACACTATTTTCACATTTATACATTTGTAGTCATTTTATTTTATTTCGCTTTAGGAGTACCAAACTAAGTAAATACTACTTAGTTGTTATATTATATTATTTTTTAATTCAATCTTACATTATATTGATTATAATATTTATTTATATTACAGTTAATTAAAATTTTATTTTAGTGGTAGTCAACTAAGTAAATGCTACTTAGTTGTTGGACTTAGTTTATTTTAGTGTCAAACTAAGTCCTAATAGCCTTTTATAGTTAAGCATTGATTTATTTATTACCTTCTATAATCTCCACAGAAATTTCCGTCGGAAATAATTCTACATACATTCACAACAACATACCAACATACAAATAAGCTACAATTAAAACTTTAATTTATTCACAGAAGTTGCAATTGTGAAAATTAATCCCAAATTTCAGATTTCATAAACATATCAAGATATACTACTGCAACTGCATGCTTCCCAATTTCAGTAACATATCAAAATAATCCCAATTTCAGCAAGATATCAAAAATAATTTGCACATATCAACAATTAAGGACAGGGATGAAGTTCCAATTTCAGCAAAATTTCAAAAATAATCCCAATTCAAACAACAATTCAAAAGTAATCTCAATTTCAGCAAAATATAAAAAAAATCAAATTCCAGACTAATAATTCCACTAATCCCAATTGCATATTCCAATAATCTCATCCCATCTTAATTCCAGACCCAAAACTCCTTTAATCCGTAAATACAGAATAAATAATTCAATCCCAATTTCAGACCCAAATTAAAAAATAATCCCTAAATACAAAACAATCCAATTTCAAATTCCAATAATTCAATCCCAATTTCAGATTCCAATAACAAAATGAACCCTAGCTAACTCAGCAAATTACTTTGAACATACCTTACAAACTAGAAATGAATGACCTTAGTTTCTAACTTTCGGGCATACCGACAGCAGCACCAATTACAACAGCATCGACATCACCAGCAATGGTGGCGGCCGACAGAGGGAGGCGCTGACGAATTATGGTGGTAAGCAGAGGGAGGCGCTGACGAATGACGGCTAGGGGGCTACCAGAGGCTGGGATGGACGTGGTGGGTGGAGTGAGTGAGAGATAGAGACTGAAGCGACTGAAGAAAATAAGACTGGAATTTAGGTTTATAAGTTATTTCCGACGAAATTTTCGTCTGACTTAATTCCCTCGAACTTAATTTATTCTCGACGGATGTTCCGTCAAAATTAACGTCCATTCCATCGAAATTACATTCGGCGCTGGCGGGAACCTTGGCGCCAAAGGCTGCCTCTTATTTTCGACGAAATTCTGTCGGAACTAAATTATTTCCGATAGAACTATCTTCGACGAAATATTCCGTCGAAAATAATGTAATTACGACGAAATACATTCCGCCGAAGATAGTTCTGTTAGAATTAACCATTTTTCTTGTAGTGATTCTTAGTCATATGTGAAGGATGAAATACATGCATGCTATCACTCGTAAATGCCACTTATATTTTAGTGAGAGAAATTATAAATTCATAAATAGGTGAATTTTCACCCAATCGAGGGTACTATTTTTTGGCTAAGTAAAAAATAAATGAATAATTCTCATTTCACTATTTGAATATATATATTATCTTGTGAGAGAAGCTTAATGGATTAAGGTGTTTATCAAAACATTGATTATGGCCTAATCTGAAGCCTCTTATATATTTCACTATATTGTGTTAGTGAAAATTTGTATTAAGTACAAATTGTTAATCTTAGATTCATAGCTGGTTGAGATCTTAATAAGTAAGAAAATATTTACAAGTAGGTGAATATATTCTTATATTTTCACAAATAGGTGGATATATTATTACTCTTAGTGAAGGGTATAATTTACTTGGAGTAGAAAATAATACTATTGCTTTATATGATGTAGAAAACAAATGGAATTGAAATTTGTTGTTGAAACATCAAATTGTGGCCACTTCCAAAATTGCTTAGTACATTATATTGTGATAATAAAATTGTTTTTGTATAGAGCATATGAGATTATCTTTAATGATAAATCTCGACATTTAGGTCATAGACATAATTTTTGTGAGACAAGTGATAGAAGAATGTTATCACAAATATTTGTCTATATGGAAGTACAAGTGACGACTTAGCTTATCTTATTACTAAGACTTTGACGAGAGCTTAAGTAAGATTTGATTACTTGTGATATGGAATTAAATCACTTTGAGTTAGGAGTGTGATGAGTGGGTATTTTACCCACTAATTAGGTATTTTTAGACTTAATATTTTGCGTGTTTTAAAGTATTTTAGGACATTTTATTTGTTTTAAAAAAGTTGGATTTTGTAGGAAAATGCGGGCTGACTAGGCGAATCGGGCAATTTTGGGCATGGGAGTGGCAGTTGTTTCGTAAAATAAGCTGAAGTTGAAAGCTGGGGCTTCCAGTTTGTGATAGGATTTGGAAGCTGGGGCTTTGGGACGCAGAAAGTTATGAATATTCTTTCCAAACTGGATGAAGGATAGAGGAGTTCTAATTGTTTATGGAGGCTCTAAACCTAATTTTGAGGAAGGGAACTTCAAGTATAAAAGGGAGAGGAGTTTTCTAACAAAGGCTAGATTTTAATAATCATAGATTGAAGCACAGATTATAAATTGGAGATTGAGGATTCAAGGGAAGCTCACAAGGAATTCAGACTGAAGACGTGAAGGCGAAAGGAAGACCTTGACAGAGTTTTTTCTTATCTCCTTATGTTTTTCAGATTGTAATTAATTGTGTTGACTTATTTTGGATATTTTGTTTTTAATTCTAGCATGAACTAAATTTATTATTAAGGCTACAATTGAACCATTATTGATTATGGATTAATGATTTATTTGATTCCAATTATTATTTCATTATTGAGTTGTCTATCATATCTGGGTTAATTAAGTAATTGCCTGATCAACAATTAGTGGGATACTCTAGGTGAATTCGGGAGATGAAATCTAGGGTTAGATCTTGATATGATAAGCATGTATTTCTTGATTATTTGCATGGGATTAAATAATTGGGATTGTGAAGTGAATAGGGATATCTCTTCGCTGCATGTAACTCATGGGAATTGGTTCTTAATAAATTTAACTCCATTGTTTTGTATAGGAATATCGCATCATTAATTGAGTTAGATAAATTTATTTGATCACTTGGAAAAGGGCTTATAAATAAAGTGAATTCCTGTTAACAACTCGAATGAATTTAATAATTGGATAGATTTGATACATTGATTCATATGACATAATTGGGGATATTTGTAGTCTTAAGTCTTAATCATCTGAAAATCAACCTTAGTGTTAGATAATTTTCTTAGTTAACGTCATTAGTCAAATCATAATCAAAATTTGTGATCGTTTAAATAGAAATTGAATTGGTATTAAATTAGTAGTTGGAGTTTATTTAACTGGATTCCTTGTGGGTTCGACACTTGTTACTTATTCTATATTACTTGTTGATCACGTACACTTGCGCGTAATTATTGATTGCTAAAATTGACAACAAGTTTTTGGCGCCGTTGCCGGGGAATCCGTAGTTTAAATATTAATTCCATATTAGTTTCAATCAATTCGGTTTTAGTTTAAACACTTTCTTTTTATTTTAATTTTTCTTATTTTGTTTCTTCTTTCCGCAGGTAGCTCAATTGTGTATGCACACTAGATCTAAGGGTAAAAAGGAGTTTTTGTTATACACCGAGGATATTGAGAAGAATTTCCGGAAATTAAGATTAAATAGTGAAGAAAAACTGGCAGAGGGAGAAGAAATTCCTTTAAACATGGCTGGGGAAGAGCAAAGGTCAATTAGGGATTATGCCATGCCTACAGTTACAGATATTCAGTCTAGCATTCAGAGACCTGCGATCAATGCGAACAGCTATGAGATAAAACCGGGTACGATTCAAATGTTACAGAATTCGGGACAGTTTGGGGGTAGTTCGAATGATGACCCGAGTGAACACATCAGAAGTTTCTTAGAAATCTGCGACACCTTCAAGTGTAACAACGTTACAGAAGAAGCTATAAGGTTAAGACTTTTCCCATTCACACTGAGAGATAAAGCAAAGAGTTGGCTACATTCTTTGCCACCAGGTTCAATCACGGCTTGGGACGACTTAGCTCAAAAATTTCTGGCTAAGTTCTTTCCACCAGCAAAGACGGCAAGACTAAGAAATGAAATTCACACTTTCACCCAGTTTGACTCAGAAACATTGAATGAGGCATGGGAACGGTTTAAGGACTTGCTTTGAAAGTGTCCGCACCATGGAATCCAGAAATGGTTGCAGGTACAGACGTTCTGCGATGGATTGGATGGTCCTACGAGGGCTAGTGTTGATGCAGCTGCTGGAGGTGCCATCATGGGTAAGAATATTGATGAAGCTTTCCAATTGTTAGAAACAATGGCAACCAATAACTACCAGTGGCCTACGGCACGTTTAAATCAGTCAAAAACAGCAGGGAAAATAGAAGTCGATGCAGTTACAGCCTTAGCAGCCCAGATGTCCGCTCTAACGAGGAAGATAGATTCATGGGGACCGCGATCAGTTGCACAGGTGGCGATAATTTGTGAACAGTGTGCAGGAGAGCACTCCACAGATCAGTGTCCTATAAATACAGAGTCAGCTCAGTTTGTAGGAAGCTATAACAGACCGCCAGCACCGTATCAGAATGCTTATAATCTGGGTTGGAGGAACCATCCGGGTTTCTCTTGGAGTAACAATCAAGCTCAAACTCAGGCTCCACGACCACAGAACCCACCCGGTTTTCAGAATCAAGGTCCACAGCAGGCGGAAAGGAAGCCGAATTTAGAAGATGCGTTGGCAAAGTTCATTATAGCTACCGATAAGAGGATGACAGAGCAAGATAAGTTGTTGAATCAGGTAGATTTAAATGTGAAGAGCCAAGCGGTATCAATCAGAAATTTGGAGAATCAGATGGGCCAGATAGCTCAAGCATTGAACACTCTAATTCACGGAGCACTACCGAGTGATACTGAAATTAATCCGAGTGGGAAAGAGCATTGCAAAGCTGTAACTTTAAGAAGCGGAAAAGAGCTAACTGAGGTGGTGAAGGGAAGTGAGAAGCAAAAATCTACTGAAAATAACGGGGTAGTCACTGAGGAAAATGTAGGCGATGATACCGAGTCAGAAAAGAGTCCAGAAGAGGAGGTAAAAACTTAATGTAAGCAAGCAAAGAAGTGTAGTGCCTCCACTTCCATTCCCTCAGAGATTTCAGAAATCCAAATTAGACAAACAATTCTCGAAATTTTTGGAGGTCTTTAAGAAGCTTCATATCAAACATTCCTTTTGCAGAAGCTTTGGAACAAATGCCCAGTTATGCCAAATTCATGAAGGAAGTCTTGTCAAAGAAACGGAAATTGGGTGAATTTGAGACAGTGGCACTAACCGAAGAGTGCAGTGCAATCTTGCAAAATAAATTACCGCCGAAATTAAAGGATCCGGGTAGTTTCACTATTCCGTGCGTGATAGGTAATCAGTTTTCTGGGAGGGCATTGTGCGATTTGGGAGCGAGTATCAACTTAATGCCATTATCAGTTTACATTCAGCTTGGGTTGAAAGCACCAAAACCGACAAATATCAGCTTGCAGTTAGCAGATCGGTCAGTAACCTATCCGAGGGGAATTGTGGAAGACATTCTGGTAAAGGTTGACAAGTTCATTTTCCCGGCTGATTTCATCATTCTTGATTACGAGGAGGACAAAGAAATCCCAATTATATTGGGTCGACCATTCTTAGCAACAGGGAAAACTTTGATAGATGTGCAGAAGGGTGAATTGACAATGAGAGTTAACGATCAGGAAGTCACTTTCAATGTGTTCAAATCAATGAAATTCCCTGAAGAAGCCGAGGTATGCTCGCGAATTGACATAGTGGAAGAGGCAGTGTTCGAGGTATTCAACAGAACTTACTTAGCAGATCCACTAGAGGCGGCATTAACTGGTTCTGATGAAATTGACGACTTGGATCAGATGGATTATGTGAAAATACTTGATGCGGTACCAATATCTCGGAAATTCAACAAGCAATTTGGTAGTTTAGATCGTACCAAAGAAGTAGAGAAGCAATCTAAAACGTCAATGGAGGAACCACCGGTCCTAGAACTCAAACCCCTTCCTACTCATCTAAGGTATGCTTACTTAGGCGATTCCAACACTTTACCGATAATAGTTTCTGCTCATTTAAATGAAATCCAAGAAGAAAAACTATTGAGGGTGTTGCGCGAGTTTAAGACAGCAATTGGGTGGACCATAACTGATATAAAGGGCATTAGCCCATCGTTTTGCATGCATAAAATCTTGCTCGAGGAAGAGGCAAAACCAGTAATTGAGCAGCAGAGAAGATTAAATCCAATCATGAAGGATGTGGTGAAAAAGGAAATCATCAAGTGGTTGGATGCGGGAATAATATATCCAATTTCAGATAGCTCTTGGGTCAGTCCTGTGCATTGTGTACCAAAGAAAGGCGGAATGACTGTGGTAGCAAACGAATATAACGAGCTCATCCCAACACGGACTGTGACTGGGTGGAGAGTGTGTATTGATTACCGCAAATTGAACAAGGCGACTCGTAAGGATCATTTTCCCTTGCCTTTCATTGACCAGATGTTGGATAGGTTAGCGGGTCATCAATTTTACTGTCTTTTGGATGGATATTCAGGATATAACCAGATTGCAATCGCTCCGGAAGACCAAGAGAAGACCACGTTCACTTGTCCTTATGGAACTTTCGCTTTCCGAAGGATGTCATTTGGTCTTTGCAACGCACCGACCACATTCCAGAGATGTATGATGGCTATTTTCTCGGATATGGTCGAACAGAATTTGGAAGTCTTCATGGATGATTTCTCGGTCTTTGGAGACAGTTTTGATCGGTGTCTGAATAATCTGATTTTAGTATTAAAAAGGTGTGTGGAGACGAATCTAGTACTCAATTGGGAAAAATGTCACTTCATGGTAAGTGAAGGTATAATATTGGGTCATAAGGTCTCCGCAGGAGGAATTGAGGTGGATCCAGCCAAGATAGAAGCAATTGACAAATTACCTCCACCTACTTCAGTAAAGGGAATTCGGAGTTTTTCTCGGTCATGCAGGCTTTTAATCGGCGTTTCATAAAAGACTTCTCCAAAATTTCCAAACCATTATGCACACTCCTTGAGAAAGATGTTCCTTTCAAAATTGATCAATCGTGCATCGATGCATTTGAAGTACTGAAGAAGAAATTGGTGTCAGCTCCGATCATAGTTGCTCCTGATTGGTCCATTCCATTTGAACTTATGTGCGATGCAAGTGATTTCGCAGTTGGAGCGGTTTTGGGGCAACGTAGAGATAAGATATTTCACACAATCTACTACGCAAGCAAGACTCTCACGGGTGCTCAGCTCAATTATACAACAACTGAGAAAGAATTACTTGCGGTGGTGTTTTGCATTTGACAAGTTTCGGGCATATCTAGTTGGGACTAAGGTGATAGTTTTTACGGATCATTCGGCAATCAAGTATCTGATTGAGAAGAAAGATGCAAAGCCAAGGTTGATTCGTTGGGTTCTTCTTCTTGCAAGAATTCGACTTAGAGATCCGAGACAGGAAAGGCACAGAAAATCAGGTCGCTGATCATCTTTCCAGATTAGAAAACTCCGAAGTGATACCAGATGAATTAGTGATCAAACGAATCGTTTCCGGATGAGCAATTGTTTCGGATCACGACGAAAGTGCCTTGGTATGCGGATTTTGTCAATTATCTGGTAAGCAACGTCCTCCCTCCGGATTTGAGTTTTCAACAACGAAAGAAATTTCTTCATGGATGTCAAGCAATATTTTTGGGAGGAGCCGTTCTTGTTCAAGACTTGTGCAGACCAAATGATCAGGCGATGTGTGCCCGGTGAAGAGATGGATAGCATCCTAACTCATTGTCATTCTTCAGAGTATGGTGGGCACTATGGAGGCGATATCGGAACGGACAGCGGCAAAAGTGCTCCAATCAGGTTTTTTCTGGCCCTCGTTGTTCAAAGAGACGCTCATCTTTTTGTCCTAAAGTGTGACCGATGCCAACGGGTTGGAAATATCTCTAAGCGGAACGAAATGCCTCTCAACAACATACTTGAAGTTGAACTTTTTGATGTATGGGGCATTGACTTTATGGGGCCATTTCCTTCATCATTAAACAATCAATATATATTATTGGCAGTGGACTATGTGTCAAAATGGGTTGAAGCAGCTGCTTTACCCACCAATGATGCCAAGGTTGTTTTGCGGTTCTTACGGAAGAACATTTTCACCAGGTTCGGAACACCACGAGCCATAATCAGTGATGAAGGTACCCATTTCTGCAATAAACACTTCGCTAAGCTTCTTGTTTCGTATGGGGTTCAACACAAAATAGCTACGACTTACCATCCCCAAACAAATGGTCAAGCCGAAGTGTCAAATCGCGAGATTAAGGGCATCTTGGAGAAAGTCGTGAATCCGTCACGTAAGGATTGGGCGATGAAGTTAGATGATGCTTTATGGGCATATCGCACAACATATAAGAACCCCATCGGAATGTCACCGTATCGAATGGTTTATGGAAAAACGTGTCATTTACCGGTGGAGCTGGAACATAAAGCGTATTGGGCCATCCGTAAGTTAAACTTTGATCTCCAAGCTTCAGGCGAGAAGCGGCTTCTTCAATTGAACGAGATGGATGAATTCCGACATCGCGCGTATGAAAATGCCAAACTCTATAAGGAAAGAGTTAAGAAATGGCATGACAAACGTATCCTTGATCGGAAGTTCGAACCGGGACAGACAGTTTTGCTATTCAATTCCAGGTTGCGTCTTTTTCCCGGCAAATTAAAATCAAGATGGTCGGGACCATTCGTGGTTACTTCCAGTCGCTCCGCATGGTGCTATTGAGGTTGAAGAACCCAATTCAAAGCGGACGTTCAAAGTTAACGGTCAGAGATTGAAACACTACTGGGGGGGTGATATCGATCGCCAATCATCATCGATATATCTTACGTCGGTCGATCAAGCAGACATCTGATACCATCAAGGTCGTCGGGCTGACGACGTTAAACCAAGCGCTTTTGGGAGGCAACCCAACAATCTTTCGTATCATTGTTTTTAGTTTAATTTAGTTTATAGATTATAGTTAGATTCTTCGTATTTTAGTTAGTAATTCTTCTTGATCTTCATTCTAATTCATGCTTCAATTTAGTTTCAGGGATAATTTGCGGTTCTGAGTGATGCTGGTGTTTCAAGGTTAATGAGAAAACTTGAGTTTGGATCCTGCATGTCGACGCCCCGGCTTCAAATCAAGCCTAAGTGTCAAAGCCCCGGCGTCGCCCTACCATTTTGTCTCTGCATAGCGAAGCCCCGGCGTCTAACTAAGAGCAAATGCAACGCCCCGGCGTCGCCCTCACATTATGTCTCGGCATGCCGACGCCCCGGCGTCCAAATCAAGTCAAAATCCAACGCCCCGGCGTCGAAAAGGAAATCCAGTTCCTGCATGCCGAAGCCCCGGCGTCCAAATCAAGTCAAAATCCAACGCCCCAGCGTCGAAAGGGAAATCCAGTTCCTGCATGCCGAAGCCCCGGCGTCCAAATGCTATATAAATTCGACGCCCCGGCGTTGGTCCAACAATTCGAATTTTATTGAAGAGGCATATCAGGTGAGATTGTTCCAACTTTTCATTACCTACTTTAATTAGAACTCTCTTCTTTCTTTTCCTTCTCTACTTCGAATTCTTTTCTTCTCCTCCTTTTCTTCCTAACACAAAACCCTAGTTCATTCTCATCCACTCTTGGTTATTCAACATTCAAGCAACATCTCCTTTCTCGGATCCAACCATAGGCACAACAAACTTTCTTTTTCTTCCTAATTACTATATCTCTCCACTCACGGTAAGTTTCCTCTTTAATTGGCATCTTCATACACGGTATTTTGGGGATAAAATTTTGCTAGAGTATGTCTGTTTTCTTGTATTGGATTGTTTGGGATTGTTTTTCATATCTTTTGGGATTCACTTGCTAGAAAACATGCCATAGCTTCATATATCTCAACTCATGCCCACCATGTGTTTGCTTAAATGCTTATGAGAAGAAATATTGTAGAATTCATGTGTTTTGTGGCTATTGTTACTTGGCTTTATTATTGAATTCGTCCTAAGCACCAAGTCAGATCATATTATGGACTTTTTCACATTTAATACATGAGTTACAAACAAAGTTTGGGGGTGTTAATCCTTAGTTCGTATTCCATGATTATTGTAAGTTTCCTTGCATTTTAAAGGCTCTTGTGATTTCTATTGGGTTACAGTCACCGAGTTGTGATTCTTTTTTTATGTGTGTAGGTGAACATCATGTCTTCGAAACGTCGTCGCGGTGAGGGATCATCCTCGGCCCCGCCTAAACCATATGATAAAAAGAAATTTATTAGTGCCGAGGCTTCCGATCGTTTCACCGCGTTAATCAACAAAACACTTGTTCCAGAGCGGGGACTTCGCCCCGATGAAACTCAGGATGGTGATATTGCCGTAATGATTGCTGAGCGGGATTGGTTTACATTCACTGAGCAACCCGAACCAGCGGTGATTCAAATTGTGAAAGAATTTTATGCCAATGCCAAAGATCACAATTTCTATCGGGTCCAAGTGCGGGGAAAGACTGTATCGTTCCATAGTGATGTAATCAATCGTTATTACAACCTTTTGACGATAAAAGATGATGATTATGTGACGTATGTGAAACAGGGCCCGGATTATGAGTTGATTGCGCAACAAATGTGTCAACCTGGTACTGTTTGGAAAGTGATGGATAAGGCTGCCATGCACGTTCCGTTGTCTTCACTAAATCGCTATGCCAAGGCGTGGTATGCTTTTCTTTGTGCTAAGCTCATGCCGACTACTCATGTTAGCGATATCACGAAGGAGAGGGCTGTTCTCCTCTACTATTTGGTGCGTGGCATGTCCATTGATGTGGGTGAAGTGATTGAGAGTTCCATCCTCCGAGCCCTTAAGCAAGGAACCAAGGGGGGTTTACCACATCCCTCCTTAATTTGTGGATTGTGTCAGCAGGCGGGCGTCAAATGGGCTCCTGATGCACCATTAGTACATCCGATGCCACCGATCGATCATTCCTTGATTGCACGATATAAAGTTTGGCAAGGAGGAGAGTCTGATGTGCGTGGGCTGGGGTTCATTGTGCACCACACTGAACAGCAGACTGATGAGTATCCCGCAGCTCCAGCTTCTACCGTTGACGGTACTTCTTCCCATGGTGTTGATGATCGGTTTGGGAGATGGATGCAAAAGATGGATAAGCAACATGCTGATTTGACTAGACAGAACCAGCGCATTGCCAAACGCCAAGGTGTCATGTATTCCTATAATGTTAATTTTAACACCGCCTTGGCTAAGATGTTTGCTCAGATGAACCCGACTGGCGAGCCCGTTCAATTTCCACAGCCGCCTAATTTGCCAGCTTACCCCCCTTCTGACTCGGATGCGAGCGAGCCTGCTGATGAGGCTGATGAGGATGATGAGGATGATGAGGCTGATGCGGATGACAGTGAGGAGGTTGATCGCGATGATTGACCTAGTCAGGGAAGTCCTCAGTTTCATTTTTCTTTCTTTTTCGCATGAGGACATTGCGTCATTTAAGTTTGGGGGTAGCGTAGTTTTGCATTGTGTGTTTTGCATTGTGCATAGTAGGATTGTTTTTCATATAGTTTATTTATTCATTTAGGATCTGTTGCGTGTGCATCTAGTTTTACTAGTTTTATTGTGATCATGCATATATGTCATGTAGTTTACATCGAGGATAATTTGAGCATGATGATATATGGAATCTTGTGAGGGCCAGTGATAGGAACTTGTGAATTACGTGATAAATTGAATGATTGTGATCATGATAACTAAGTTATTTCTTGGACATTTATTGGCTTTGTTTTATGGGAAACCCACCCTTGAATTAACTTATTGCATAAAGTTCAATGTGTTGGTTGGATAATGACTTGGTCTGATTGAAAGAATGTGAAGGTTTGGGAAAGATAAGAATCACCTTGTTGGTCTATTTCATTAAAAAAAAAACAACAAAAAGAAAAAAAAAAGAAAAAAAAAAGAAAAAAGAAAAAAATCTATTGAATAAGCTTGATTAGTTATCTTTGTGGCCTCTGTTACTCGGATAAGTAAGCCCTAGGGGTGTCTCTACACCTAGCGCCCTAAAATCAATTGGTTTGGGAGTCGTTGGTCGAAAGTTCGTTACATGGGTAACTTTGAAAAGCCTAATGAAGATTAACATTGCACATGTCAAGATGAAAAAAAAAAGAGCGAGATGGAGCATAAAACGCACTCGTTGCAAATAAAAAAAAATGGAAGGAAAATGCATTGATATCTGTGATCATCTTTCGTTGAGCCGTAAGATTCTGGAGGTTGACTGAGTTATAATTTGATTGACATGTTGACACGTGCATAAATATGATGGGTTGAAAATAAAATGGGTTGATAGTGTTTCAAGTTTAATTCATGTGGGAATGTGATCGATCATTCGAATTTCGGTTAAGGAACTTTGAGGCCGTCTATGGATATTTGAATTGATTTGTGCTTGAGTTAGTAGGATCATGCTAGTTAGTTGCATTCATTTATGTTTTAGTTAGTAGCATTGCTTGAGGACAAGCAAATGTTTAAGTTTGGGGGTATTTGATGAGTGGGTATTTTACCCACTAATTAGGTATTTTTAGACTTAATATTTTGCGTGTTTTAAAGTATTTTAGGACATTTTATTTGTTTAAGTTGGATTTTGTAGGAAAATGCGGCTGACTAGGCGAATCGGGCAATTTTGGGCATGGAGTGGCAGTTTCGTAAATAAGCTGAAGTTGAAAGTTGGGGCTTCCAGTTTGTGAAGGATTTGGAAGCTGGGGCTTTGGGACGCAGAAAGTTATGAATATTCTTTCCAACTGGATGAAGGATAGAGGAGTTCTAATTGTTTATGGAGGCTCTAAACCTAATTTTGAGAAGGGAACTTCAAGTATAAAAGGGAGAGGAGTTTCTAACAAAGGCTAGCTTTTGATATTCAGAGATTGAAGCAGAGATTAGAATTTGGAGATTGAGGATTCAAGGGAAGCTCACAAGGAATTCAGACTGAAGACGTGAAGGCGAAAGGAGACTTTGACAGAGTTTTTCTTACTCCTTATGTTTTTCAGATTGTAATTAATTGTGATGACTTATTTTGGATATTTGGTTTTTAATTCTAGCATGAACTAAATTTATTATTAAGGCTACAATTGAACCATTATTGATTATGGATTAATGATTTATTTGATTCCAATTATTATTTCATTATTGAGTTGTCTATCATATCTGGGTTAATTAAGTAATTGCCTGATCAACAATTAGTGGGATACTCTAGGTGAATTCGGGAGATGAAATCTAGGGTTAGATCTTGATATGATAGCATGTATTCTTGATTATTTGCATGGGATAAATAATTGGGATTGTGAAGTGAATAGGGATATCTCTTCGCTGCATGTAACTCATGGGAATTGGTTCTTAATAAATTTAACTCCATTGTTTTGTATAGGAATATCGCATCATTAATTGAGTTAGATAAATTTATTTGATCACTTGGAAAAGGGCTTATAAATAAAGTGAATTCCTGTTAACAACTCGAATGAATTTAATAATTGGATAGATTTGATACATTGATTCATATGACATAATTGGGGATATTGTAGTCTTAAGTCTTAATCATCTGAAAATCAACCTTAGTGTTAGATAATTTTCTTAGTTAACGTCATTAGTCAAATCATAATCAAAATTTGTGATCGTTTAAATAGAAATTGAATTGGTATTAAATTAGTAGTTGGAGTTTATTTAACTGGATTCCTTGTGGGTTCGACACTTGTTACTTATTCTATATTACTTGTTGATCACGTACACTTGCGCGTAATTATTGATTGCTAAAATTGACAACAGAGTGATGGGAACCCAACTTATTCTTAGGTTACCCCTAGTTTATAGGTTCAATGGAAAAAATAAGTTACAGTTACTAACTGTGTTACTATCGATGTGGTTCCATATGTAGTCTAAGATATATATAGTAACGTCTATTGCACGACCGAGGTTGAGCTATGCTCTTAACAAAGTTGTGTTCACACACCTTTTATGCACACATGCCTTGGAGTTGTTTGATAGAATATTGTTTGGAAAAAATGCAGTTTTCCAAACAAGTCTGATTGTTAGAAATTACACCTTATTCTATATTTTGGAGACTTAATTATTGTCAAGTTTGCGTTTGAATAAAATTCATTTGTAGACATAATTTTAGTAAATATAAAGGTATAATGTGTTTCCCTAATTATGGAGAATAAGGAAAAATTTCATTTGATTTGTGTAGAAATCATTTGATTTGTGCCTACAGTGAGACATTTGATAAGGTTCATAGTTGTTTATGAAATACTAATTTTTTCTTGTCCCACTTAATAGAAATGACTACTAGTTATTTTATAAGTACAAGTGTTGTAGTCTTACATTGGAACAAAAGAAAAATAGTGAGAACTATTCAAATTCTATTTAACTATTAATTATAATTACTAATGTGTAACTTACATAATTAGTACTAATAATATATAGTTAAATATAATTTAATAGTTGTAATATGTAACTTTCAATATATATATATATATATATATATATATATATATGCATGTATATATGTGTATGTGTATATGTTGATATATTTACATAAGATAAGACATGCATATGATATATATAAGGACACATTATAAGAAAATACTAAGCACTTGGAATATTCTCTCCATTCTTCATTTTTATCCTCTACAAACATCAAACTATCAAAAAGAAATGTTCGTTTGGAACAAATGTGAATTGCTATCACAAATTTGTTCTGTTTTAAGTCTTGACATATATCTTGCAGGTATATCGTCTGCAACTCATAGCAAATTGATCGTGGTGGAGGCGATAAAGAACTTAAGGACATGGATCACCCGTGTCATATCTTCTACTATGATTTTGATTCTATGAAGTTATGTTTCTAACATAAACAATCCCAATATAATTCATCAAGCATAATCCTTCGTTTTTGGAAGAAACTTGAGACCAAGTGAAAGTGAAGCTCTTCTCTCTCTTCATCTTTATCCTCCATCTTCTTAACCATTGCCAAATAGATAAGAGTCATGGCGGAGAGAGGGAAGCACTACAAGAAATTGGGGCTCTTGCGAAGGAAAATTTGTGAATGAATTGTTTCCTTCTCAAATAAACCTTTTTGTGAGGGACTAGTGAAGGAAAAAGATTGTGTGACAAAAAACAATTAGCGAAAGAAATTTATTTCACAAACTAATTTTTTTTTTCTTTCGCAAATTTAAGATAGTAAAATAATAGTTTGCGCCCATTTTTTGTTGGAAAATCGCGAAGGAAATTTTATTCGCAATATGTAATTAGCGACAATTATTTTGTGAGAGTAAAATTCTTCATTACTTTGCTTGAAGTAAATCTCAGAGAATCAACAATGAAGGATATTTCCTTCACAAATCCTAAAAAAACATTCACTAATTTAAGTGCTAGGCTGAGCCTAACCTAAGGCCAATGAGAATTTAATATATGATTAATTAATTTGGGGGATGTCATTGTTGGAGGAAAAGCAGGTAACAACAGTATTAATGGTGTCAAGACAAAGCTAATTTATTACTACTTCCATTCCATAATAATAATCGTTTTAACTTCATGCACATGGATTAAGAAAGTCATTTAATACTATCATTTAATAACTAAAATTTGTGTGAAATTCTATCACTACCCTTTATGGAAAGTTAAAAACTACTAATTCAAGAGAGAATTTCTTGGGACAAAGAGAGAAGTTAGGAGTGATATTGGAAAGTATAATTTATTCTCCTAGAAAGTTGTGAACGACAAATAAATTGGAACAAATTTTTTCTTCAAAAAAGTCTATTATTATGGAATGGAGGTAGTAATATAGGAATTGATTGGAAGAGTTTGTGCTCATAGGTATTGGAATAGTTTGTCACAAGCTATAAATAATGCTCGAATCTAGAGATTTATAATAAAATTTGCAAAATAAAACTATACTCTCTCGGTCCCTTAATATATATCGTTTTAGAGTTGTGCACAAGTATTAAAAAAATAATTATATAGCATTAAATATAATATGAATGGTCTATAATACCCTTAAATTCCCATAATTATCATAGTTGTCTCATACTTTTTCTCTCTTATCTGTAATATTTTCCCATAAATTTCTCCTAAAAAACTCATTGCTCTCATTTACTATTATTCTCTTTCTCTCTCTCCTTCCCCATAAAACAACTCATCCGATTCTTTAGAAATCTTCTCCACGCTCTCTCCCCCACAATTTACATTATATTTGAAAACTTCAGTTTTTTCTTATTTTTTATTTTAAACAAGTTAAAAACTAGCGCCATGCACTCTAAGATTTTTTTTGTTTAATTTTTATTTTTTTAACTTTCCCACCATTTTTGTTTATAAAAAGCTACGAAGCCCACACGAATTTTTAAAAGGAAAAAAATATAACTAACTCCAACATGGCAACAAGTAGAATTATGGATTTGAATATTCCTCCAAGTGATGAAGAAAGTCCAATGAATGAGTTGAATGAAAATCAAGAATTTCTAAGAAATAATTTTGATTTGAATGTTGACAGTAAATTTTGTGGAGAACTTTCGTCTCAAGCTAGTGGAGAATTTCAGATTATATTGATACAAATTTTAATGGAGGAGCACATGCTAATAGAGAAATTTAACCACGTTTTGATTTAAACACTTCTCCCTTGAATGAAGAATCAGGTATGTTATTTTTTATTTATTTTTCTATTCTTATTTTTGTATGCAATTTTTATTTTTATTTTTTTAAAAGTTGCAATTTATGAATGCAATATTTAAACCGGAGGAATGATGGTAAGTAGACTATATGCCTTATTTTTCATTTCTATGTACATTGAATGTTTACTAAGATCAGCTAGCGAATCTCATCTCACTGTTCCAAATTGGTCAAAAATTAGTCCTACTATGAACCCACTACTATTACCATTTGGCATGCTTAAAGAGTTGAACTACACAAGTGCAATCAACAATGCCATAGATACTTAGTAGTAATTTTTGTCATCATGAACGTTAATCTTGTGCCCTCAAAAGCATTTTGGTGCTCAGGGTTGTTTGTTCGCAGGTTTATTCCATCTCCAGTAACTTTAATCTAATGCTGCAGTCAACTGTCTAGAAACAGTTCCTCGATATGAAACTAGAACGAACAGCCAAGTGAATTCTCAAGTCACAAGACTGCAAGTTTTCCCTCATTCAGACACCTCAATATTTCACCAATTTAAGCACAACTATTTCTTATATGTTGTACCACTTTTGCATATAAAAGAAAGGGGAAAATGAAAAAAATATCATTAGCAAGTTTCGTTTGGTAGTGTAACTATATTTTTATACTGTTGGAGAATTTTACTTTCTTTGACATGTAACTTTGTTGAAATATTAATTTATTTAATCAAATTCTCCTTTTGAATATTAATTTATTTTGTACTCCATAATTCTTTGTTGGGTGACAAAGAAGTTCAAGAAAATATATCAAAAGGAGAAATTCAATCTAGAAAAAAGAATTCACCCAATGCGCAACGTCGAGCTATATATGATGCTTTGTTAGAGAGAAGTGTTGATGGGAAATTAAAACGGGACACGACAAAAACAATTGCTTCATTGTTTAACGTATCGATTCAAACTGTTCAACGCATTTGAAAGCAAGCAAAATATAATTTTATGGAAGGTGTGGTTGATGTGTCCCACAAAAGAACAAAAAATTGTGATCGTAAAAGAATTCAGATTGATGTTAAGCGCATTCGTGGAACTTCATTACATGAGCGAATGACTTTTCGATCCATGGCTTATGCCACGCGATATAATAAATCATCATTACACAGATTTTACAAGGCTGGAGGTGTTAGGCGTCACTCAAATTCCATCAAACCATATTTGAAAGAGGATAATAAAAAAGTTAGGTTACAGTTTTGCTTATCGATGCTTAACACAAGTACTTTACCATATAATCCGATGTTTATTGACATGTACAACATTATTCACATTGATGAGAAGTGTTTTTTTATGACAAAAAATTCAGAAATGTACATACTCCTCCCAGATGAAGAAGAGCCGTTGCGCACGTCTAAGAGCAAAAATTTTATTGCAAAAGTTATGTTTTTAGCTGTTATAGCTCGACCAAGGTTTGATTCACAAGGAAATGAACTGTTTTCCGAAAAAATCGGTATATTTCCATTCATCACTACAGAGCCTCCTAAAAGAAGTCCCGTAAATCGAGTTGTTGGAACATTAGAGACAAAGCCAATTAACTCAGTTGGAAAAAACATGGTACGCACATTCTTGATTGAAAAAATACTTCCTGCCATTTGAGCTAAGTGGCCAATTGATGATTTAAAAAATCCAATTATTATTCAGCAAGATAATGTAAAAACACATGTTAGTCCTGATAATGAAGAATTTCGTATAGATGCATCGCAAGATAGTTTTGATATTCGTTTGATGTATCAACTTGCCAACTCTCCAAATATGAATGTCTTGGATCTTGGTTTTTTTCATGACATTCAGTCATTGCAATATCAGATTCCTTCAAAAATTATAGATGAACTAATTGGCGTTGTTGAGAGATCATTTGAAACTTTCTCGACTACAAAGTCAAATTATATATTTTTGAGTTTACAACAATGCATGATCGAGACTATGAAAGTGTAAGGCTCCAACAAATATAAGCTTCCACATTCAAAGAATAAAACACTAGAAAGATAAGGTCGTCTTCCTATTCGAATGAAGTGTGATCCCGCACTTGTACAAAATGTGCTCAATCAATTAAATTGAAATTTTGTATGAATGGAGTGTAATTTGTGAATTTGAAGAGATAACTTGTGTAGTTTTTGACATTTTTAATTCGTCAAATCTCAAGAAAATGTACTGAACTATAGTATTACTATGCGGTCTTGATGTTTAGTTTCCATGATGCTTCAATGTTTTTCATTCTATAAAATTTCGTCTCTGACTTAGTTTTATGTTGTGGATTCTTGTTTGTATGCATTTTTTGATTTTGTTGTTACCTTGTTCTTGAAATTTCATACAAAAAAAGAAGGTTAGTAAATTTGATCTCTATTTCTTTTGAATTTCAAGGACTTGGACAATTCTATTTTTTTTGGGTCTTGGTGGATAATTAAACACTTGCAATTACCGCTCATGTTATGATGTGATCCCACTTAATATTACTCTATGTTACATACGGTTAATTAATATTAGTACCCTATGACTTTGAATGCTAATTAAGAACTCTACATAGGCTCTAGTTGCAGCTTATCACACTATAGTAGTATTTCAATATCATCTTTTGTGTTATGTATTATAGTTGTATTAACTTAATAAGCTTGAAATGCTATCACAATTAAACTTTCAAGGGGACGTTATAGTTCCAGGGGATCATGGTGTTAAACTCGTACTCTTTAGTGTCCTATGGCAGATTGTAAGTTTGGAACAACCTAAAGTATGGAACCTTAGTTTGTAACATTTGTTTCCTCTGTATACCGAGTACTATCAACATGTGTTATGAGGTCATTTACACAAGAAACGACGACGCTTCTTTTAATTTTCCATATCAACATATGAACAAACTTCCTAGCAAGCATTGTTCATATAATGAACAATAAACTTGGATTCTGGCAATAAAACCTTGGTTTCATGTACATACCCTCAACATATATTACGAGGCGACTGCAGGCATATCGTATGTTGCTTTCGACAGTATTTTTTCTTTGTTTTTTTTTAATCATAAACAATAATTTGTATAGGGAACTTTATCGGAATAACACCTGAAGTAAAATCTTAGTTTGGAAATCAGAAATAAACTTCATACCCAAAAATCAGAAATCCTTTACAATTGATCAGAAATAAACCATCACCATTCCATATCCAAATTTCAAAAACCCATTACAATTTATCAGAAATAAATCCATCACCATTCCATACCCCAAAAATCAATAATCCATTACAATTGATCTAAAATAATAGAAGGGCACAACATCATTTCCAAAATTTAGAGCAAATAAACCGCCAAAAATAACACGACAGTAAGTTAAAAAAAAAAGTTGGGGTAAAAAAATCCTAAAAATCTCCAAGAAAACCTTTCGCTTTTCTTCCTCCATAGAAAGTTCACCTTCATCGTCTAGGATCTTGCTCAAATCGATGCCAGTATCTGCCGACAAATTCAAATCGAAGCCCCATATAACTATAGGAGTCTCACCAGTGGATTTATCTTTTAAATCGGAAGAAGAAAAACATCATTCCTTTGTCATATCGAGAATTTTCTTTGCAATCCATGGTGTTTGTGACTAAACAAACTCTATGTGAGAATATCTCCATTGGAATTCATATATATGGCGGCAAAAAATCTTTGAAAAAAATTAAATAAAATTTCTTAACTCCATAATTAATCTGAGGAGAGGAAGAGAACAAAAATTGCTGAAAAAGAGAATATACACGATAAACAAGAGAAAGAGGGGGAAGAAAAAATGGATGGAATTGTATTGAAAAAAAATAAGAGTGAGTTTTGTTATAATAAGGAGAGAGAAAGAGTTAAATCATCTGAAAATTATGAATAAAGATCTAAAAAAAATTAGGTGAAGTAATGAGGGATAATTTTAGAAAGATTGTGACTAATTCTCCTAGATTATATCAAACGACAAATAATTAAGAAAGATAGAGAATATCTAAAACGATATATATTAAGGGACGGAGAGAGTATATTTCACGTAATTTGAGGATTTTAATGTCGATCTAACTTTGCATGTCGTTACTTTGGGCAAGTAATTTGAATATGATATCTCAAAATTTTAGTTTTAAAAAATGTATGTCTAGAATGATATGGTATCATTATATTGATTGGGTAAATTAATTGTAATTGGCTGATAATATCATAAATAATATTTTATGTTATTTTATGTTATAACATTTGAGGCATATTTAAGATCAAAAATTAAAAATCCCTAACATTATCCTTACATCGTCCAAGAAAAACTAAAAATCGTCCAATAAATATTACACGTGCTTTTGTCACCAGGTCCAGCCCAGATGAAGAACTATTTAAAATTAATAATGATCCAAATATTTTTAAAGAGATTAAATAATTGAGTCATAATTAATATCATAACTCGAACATCAATATTGTATTTTTCTAGAATGATATGATATTATATCAATTGAAAAATTAGTTGGTTAAAATGACGTTGAAGGGGTTCCCTGTTTCAACAGAACTTGAATGTTGTAGTTGTTCGATATTTAATAAAAGTTTCATTAAAGGGTATGCTCGGGATTCATGTACTGTGGTAAATTCATGGGATTTGTTTGGACCACAATTTTACACTTTAATCAAAGACAAATTACAGTACAACCTCTATAAATTAATACTGTTGGGATTGAAAAAATTTATTAATTTAGAGAGTTATTATTTAATCGATAAATTAATAATTTATTAATTGAAAGAGTGTTTTTCTATTCGGTGAACATAAATTTAATTACATTAAAATTATTGCATTTTATTGATGTTTATATCATACTTTTTTTGATGCAATGTATCATACTTATTAAATTAATGTAATAATATAATTTATTTTAAGTGATATTAATTATTTTTAATAATTAAATAATGTTCATTGTATCCACTTTTTAAATTACATTCACATTTTATTTCAAAAAAAAATTATAACGCGAAAGGAATCACTCATAGCATCAACAACTCTTCACAAGTTTTTATTACAATTCGAGAATGCAATACCTGAACTTTTGGACGCAATGAGAAAAATTAAGGATGAAATTCAATTAGATTTGAATTTCAAGACAAAACAAACGAGAATAGAATCATATTTTACAAGATTGCCCTAGATATATTTGTAATTTAAAAGAATTATTAATTTATGATTTTGATGGGACTATATATTTATATAAGAGTCTTTTTAAAAATTATTATTTTATCTAAATTATTAATTTATCCCATTAGCCCAAGTCGGGACTGGAAAAAAAATATTATTTTAGAGAGATTATTAATTTATCGAGTATTAATTTATAGAGGTTCTACTTTAAAC
The DNA here is from genome assembly GCA_034770075.1 of Aralia elata. Lineage (NCBI taxonomy): Eukaryota > Viridiplantae > Streptophyta > Magnoliopsida > Apiales > Araliaceae > Aralia > Aralia elata. The sequence goes on from CM068386.1 coordinate 19,811,109, forward strand.
CATAACTCTCTATAAGAAGCGGCTACACTTCTAGTTCATATAAGTAGAGTGTTTCTCTAGCACTTCTGTTACTATAAGTGCAACACTTTGTTAAGAGCATAGTTCATCCTCTATTATGCAACGGACGTTAGATAATAACACAACCAACAAATGTGACTTGTTTTTCCCATTGAACCTATAAACTAGGGGTAACTTAGATATAGGGGTGATCAACCGGTAAAAACCGAACCGGTCCGAACCGGTACCGAAAGAAGGCAAAATTCCGTACCGAAACCGGAACCGGTTGGACCGGTTCGGTACCCGTTCGGTACCCAGTTATACCGATTATTATTATTATTATTATTTTATTATTTTTATTATTTATTATTTTTTTATTATTTTTTTATTAATAATAATAAAATAGGAAACCGGTATATACCGAAGCCTAAATTCTCAAGCCGATATCAAAACGGTACCGAACCGGTAGTTTTTGTACCGAACCAACCGGTTCGGACCGATCCGGTTTACCGAAAAAACCGGTTAGACCGAAAATTTTGAACAACCCTACTTAGATATAGGTTGGGTTCCCATCACCCCTGGCTCATAATTGTTTAAGTCCCATATCTCGTGTAGTCAAACTTATTAAGTCTCTCGTCAGAGGCTTAGTAAGTGGATCAGCCAAGTTTGTACTTGACTTCACATAGACAATAGTTATGATACCATCATGTATCAATTGTCTCACAAATTCATGTCTTAGACCAATACGTCTAGACTTACCATTATAGGTACTGTTGGAGTCTGCATGATTCATTTATTTGATTTGATGATGATAGATCTTAATGTATATTTGTATCAGTAAGTTTTTGTAAAGTCCTTCTTAATGATTCGATGTACAAGGACTTAGAATTAGGAGATCAAATTTGTTAGGTTGATCTCTTTGAGTAAATATGAGGCATGTAAAGTTTAGTCTGACGAGCTGAAAAGAAAATATGTCATATCACAAATTTAATTCCTCTATCGTAAAGCTTTGGTTAGATCGTAGAGCTGATTTGTTAATCGTAAAGCTTTGGACTCATTGCAGAGTTGTGGCTTCTAATCATAAAGTAGACAAAATCGTAAAGTCAAGCAAAGCTCACTCAGCAAAGATTGAACGTAGAGTGCTTCAACGAATCGCAAGGCTAAATCTAAATAGTAGAGCACCTTCAAAAACGTTCAGCTGAAGAAAAATTTGTATAGTTCTAAACTAATCATAAAGCCATATTTAGATTGTAGAATCAACACTACGAGCTTCCATCCTGACAGACTAACATGGAAGCACTGATGGATGAGAATCCCAATATCGTTACCAAACATACTTGGGAAAAATCAAAGACCAAAGGATATGTCCAACAGCTAGTTTGCTGAAAGCGATGGGTCAACGTGGTAGGTGAAGTTGCAGACTAATGTGACAAACTAAACAACAGAAAGCTGATACCTAAACTTAAAATGTCTATATCAAGTATCTCAGAATATCTGGAACATTAAATCCAGCAACGAAAACCTAGCAACGGGAAGAAATTCAGGCAGACTATAAGTTAGCTGAAAGATTCAAAACAGAATCAACGAACAAGAAATCAACGAGCCAAAAATCTATCTAAGCCAAAGAACATACTCTACGATTTGAACATCTGGTTCAAGCTGTTAAGTACTTGAGAAGAAGATCTTAACGCTATCTTAGCAGCACCCCTCAACAACATTCTCACAACTGTTCGTTCTGGTCTAAATAATCATAAAGTTTCAAGTATGTTGGGCTTGAAAAGTACCTAGGGTACTGAGTTATTCCAAGTCTATGGGACTTGAAGTGGACAAGAGTGTCCTTGTCTTTGTGACTAAATTTTCAAGTCTGCTGGGCTTGAAGAAGTCTTTGTGTCCTTGTTGTAGTGACTAAAATATCTAAGTCTGCTGGGCTTAAGGAGGGCAAGAGTGTCTTGATCAGAATGATCGAACCTATAGTGGAATTCCTACTTGTTGAAGTAGAAGAGTGGAGTAGGAGTTGTTCAATCTTCGAACCGCTTAAAAATCTCCTTGTGTCATTTATCTTTCAGTCTTACATTTTACCTACATTATTATCTGTGATTGATATTTTTAACTAAACTAAGAACTGATATCTCTAAGGGGAAGTCTTTTAATATCACATTCTCCGCTGTGCTAAATTAATCTGATTTGTAATATATTCGATAATACATTAATCCAATAATTGTTTAAAAAGGATCTATTCAACCCCCTTCTAGATCTTTAAGTGTCTCTGGAAAATAACAAGTGGTATCAAAGCAAGTTCTCACAAACATAAGGCTTACACTTTGAGTTGATCAATAACACCAAACAAAACCAGTTCTGAGCTTGATGGAGGAAACAAACCACCTCTCTTAAATAGAGAAAAATTTGCTAACTGAAAAGTTCGCATGCAGACATATATGGACGCAATAGATGATGATTTATTTGATGTTATCCTGAATGGTCCATATGTTCCTACTAAGCTGGCTCCAACAACTGAAGATCTAAACAAAGTTGCTGTCAAGTAAAGGATAGAATGGACAGAGAACGAAAAGAAGTTGGTGCAGCTAGACAAGAGAGCTAAGAATATTTTATTCATGGCACCAGAGGACGAGCTATTTGAAAATGTTGTAAACTCCACCATCGCCAAAGAAGTTTGGGAAGCCCTGCTTGTAATACATGAAGGTACAGAAGAAGTCAGAGAGAACAAACAATCTCTCTTAACTCAACAATATGAAATGTTTTCTCATATCCCTGGAAAAAACATTACAGCCACCGATGAACGATTTAATGTTCTACTAAACTCCTTGAGATCTTATAACAAAGTCTATCCCAACAAAGATCTGAACATAAAGCTCATGAGAGCTCTTCCAAGCAAATGGGACGCCAAGACCACTGCCATCAAAGAGTCGAAAAATCTACATGAAATGACTGTACAAAAGCTCTACGATAATATTCTTACGTATGAGCTTGAGCTGAATTAAAGAGCTGAAACTCTCTCTGAAAACAAAAGAAAAGATAAATGAGTAGCACTCAAAGCTTCTATAGCTGCTTCCAAAGTTCCAGTTGATGACGATGAGGATGATGATCAAAGAGAAACTGATGAAGATGAAGACATAGCCTTACTTACTCGAAGGCTAAGGAAGTTCATGAAGAAAAGAAGCAGCGGGAAAACAAGAAATAACTTCAACAAGGGTAGCACTAGCAAGGATCAAGATAAAAATCTTTGTTACAACTGTAAGAAACCTAGCCATTTCATCACAGAGTGTACCAAACCTCGGTTAGAAGATCTAAAGAAGGACAATCAGAAGTCCTATGGAAAGAAAGAATACAAAGATTACAAAAAGCATAACAAGAAGGACAAAGGCTATATAGCTGAAGAATCATGGAGTGAATCCGAAGGAGATTCCAGTTCAGACTCCAGTGATGATGAAGAACCTCAAGTGGCAAATCTATGCCTGATGGCGATAGATGAAGATTCCAGCACAACCACTGATCGTCGAGTGATCGACATCAATGAGGTATTTGACTTCAATTCCTCTGATGTTAACATGGATGATCTAAGATTAGCTTTGCATGACATAACATTTGAATTACATAAATATATGAAGTTATTTAGGATTCTTTCCAAGGATCATTCTCTACTTCAAAAGGACAAAAATAAGGTGAACGTAGAGTTAGAAGCTACTTTATGAAACACTGCCTCTCTATCCAAGTTTGAGGCTGAGAATAAGAACTTGAGAAAAATAGCTGAAAATTATACACTGATAGAGTCTACTCTTAACTCTCGAATAGAGGAATTAGAAAAGACAATCTCACTGTGGAATCATTCTTCTTTATCAATGGAAACACTGATCACAAGTCAGAGAGTTGTGTCTGACAGATTAGGACTTGGGTTTGAAAATTCATCTTATGACTCATGTGTGGAAAAATCAGTGGATACTAGCAATAACCATGTCTCTCTTTCAAATAGAGATATTGTATTTGTGAAATCCAAAGAGATTTCTGAACCTACTATTCTAAGTTGTCAAATCTCTGGTGATCAGATTGTTGTTCTAAAAGACAACAGGTCATATGCTGGTCTGGGTTTTGTTAAACCACAAAGTAAATCCAAGTCTACGATTTCACCACGAAGAGTCATAGATTCTAGCAAGTTTAACTCTACGAATCAACCTGGTATCAATTATAGAGCTGGATCTTACTCTACAAAATTTCAAAATCGTAGAACAGTATGCAAACAGAAAAGAGATGAGACATATTCTTCACATAAATTCCAATTGAGAAGATATTCACACACACATACACTCACACATACAACATGTAAGATGTTTCAACTATTGTAAACATGGTCATAAAGCTGTATATTGTTATTATTCTGATCATATTACACACAGAGGACTCAAAATCAAACAGATTTGGGTCCCTAAGGGAACTAACATTGCAGGACCCAAATACATATGGGTACCAAAATGAATAATAATCATTTGTGCAGGTACCAAGGAGATCAGAATCAATTTGGTATCTTCATAGTGGTTGTTCTAGGCACATGACTGGCAACAAGGCTCTTCTTTTAGAATTTAAGGTTAAAAATGGTCCAGTTATTATCTTTGGAGATAACAACTCTGAAAAAATCAGAGGCTACAGGTTGATTAGCAATGGAGCTATCTCATTTAACAAAGTAGCTTATGTTGACGGGTTAAAGCACAACCTCCTGAGCATAAGTCAGCTGTGCGATAAAGGTCATCAAGTTATTTTTCTCAACAATCAATGTCAAGTTCGAGATCTGGAAACTAACTCACTGAAGCTGACTGGATCTAGAGAAGGAAATGTTTATGTAGTTAATCTCTCTACATTAAGTCCCTCAGCATCAGCTTGTTTCTTCTCTAAAACATTAGAAGATGTTAGTTGGCTATGGCATAGAAGACTGTTTCACCTAAATTTTAAGAGTATGTCAAAACTCGTATCAAAGGATCTAGTCAAAGGTCTACCAAAGCTAAGCTTCGTCAAAGAAAGACCATGTAAAGCATGTCAGCTAAGGAAGCAGACTAAGAACTCACTCAAGAGCAAAGTAATTAATTTAAATGACAGGCCTGTACAACTTCTTCATATGGATCTTTTTGGGCTTGTTCTAACTGTTAGTCTTAGAGGTAAAAGGTACTCTCTAGTCGTAGTAGATGACTACTCCAGGTTCACATGGGTATTCTTTATTGGCTCTAAAGACGAAACAATCACTCACCTGATCAAATTATTCAAGTAAGTTATGCATGAGAAAGGCGAGAAAATAATTGCAATAAGGAGTGATCATGGAAGAGAACTTGACTATTCTAAAGTGAATCAGTTCTAGGAAGATAATGGGATTTTTCATAACTTTTCAGCTCCAAGAACTCCATAACAAAATGGAGTGGCTGAAAGAAAGAATAGGACGTTGATAGAAGCAGAAAGAACACTTATTGCTGCAGCACATCTTCTAGAATACTTTTGGGCTGAAGCAGTTAACACTACATGTTATACTCAGAATAGGTCCCTGATTCACTCTACGATCAAGAAGACACCTGACGAGATATGGAAAAGAAGGAAGCCGAACATAAGTTATTTTCGTGTTTTTGGCTATGTGTGCTACATACTCAATAATGGTAAACGATATCTAACTTCAATCAAAGTCAGATGAAGGAATCTTTCTTGGATACTCTATGGAAAGTAAAGCATATAGATTGTTCAATAAGAACACCTTGATAGTAGAAGTCTCCATTCATGTCACCTTTGACGAGGCTGATCAAGGAAAACCAGAAAAGGCAACTCAACCTGAAGAGATCGTAGAGTTGGAACCTCAGATCGCTGAGCAAGGAAATCCTATGATCGCAGAAGTTGAAGTCGTAGAGCCAGACCCGACGATCGTAATATCTGATCAGGAGATCGTAGAGTCTCTAATCTTAAACATGGGAACTCTACGAATTAATGAAGACACGGAACAAGAACCAAATCTAGAAGATCTCAGACAACAAGGTACAAGGACATACGTTTCTTCAGGGAGCAGATGGGCAAAAGATCACACTTAGAATTTAATTATTGGAAATCCAAATGATAGAGTCAGAACAAGGTCAGCTACATAAAACGAATGCTTCTACCTCAGTTTCCTCTCTCAAATAGAGCTTAAAAAGATTGAAGAAGCTCTGGAAGACTCAAGTTGGATTGAGGCTATGCAAGAAGAACTCAATCAGTTCGAAAAGAAGCAAAGTCTGGAGATTAATTCCAAGGCCAATAAATTATCCAGTCATAGGCACCAAATGGGTGTTCAGGAACCAAATGGGTGTTCAGGAACAAGATGGATGAGACTAGTGTGATCATAAGGATCAAGGCAAGATTGGTTGCTAAAGGGTACTCTCAAGAAGAAGGAATTGATTTCAATGAGACCTTTGCACCTGTTACCAGATTAGAAGCTATCAGGATATTCTTAGCCTATGCAGCCCACATGAAGTTCAAAGTTTTCCAAATGGATGTTAAGAGTGCATTTCTGAATGGAGAATTCCAAGAAGAGGTTTATGTTGAATAACCTCCAGGTTTCATCGACTCTACAATTCTAATTATGTCTATAAATTAGATAAAACACTTTATGGATTAACACAAGCACCTAGAGCATGGTATGAAACTCTCACTAATTATCTTGTTGAAAATAGATTTACTAGAGGTAGGGTAGACACAAACTTGTTTCTTAGAAAGCATAAAAATAAGGTATTATTAGTTCAAATCTATGTAGATGATATTATTTTTGGTTCTACTAATGAAAAACTATGTGAAAGATTTGCTAAGTTAATGCAGAACAAGTTTGAAATGAGCATGATGGGTGAACTGAACTACTTCCTTGGACTTCAAGTGAAGCAGACTAATGAAGGTATCTTCATCAACCAAGCCAAGTACATCAAGGATTTGCTTAGGAAATATAGCTTGGAATCAGCTACTCCCATGAAAACTCATATGGCCTCTGTAATGAAACTAGACAAAGATAAAAAGGGTAAGAGTATTGAGAGTACTCAATACAAAGATATGATTGGATCTCTCCTATACTTAACTGCTAGTAGACCGGATATCATGTTCTCTACCTGTATTTGTGATAGATTTTAAGCTAATCATAAGGAATCTCACCTGATTACGATCAAAAGAATTTTCAGATATATCAAGGGTACTCCATATTTGGGATTATGGCATCCTAATGAGTCTCCCTTTGATCTAATAGGTTATTCTAATGCAGACTTTGTAGGATGTAAAATAGACAGGAAAAGTACTAGTGGAACCTGTCAGTTTTTAGGTAACGGACTTGTCTCATGGTTCAGCAAGAAGCAGAATTCAGTCTCAACATCTACTGCAGAGGCTAAATATATCGCAGCTGGAAGTTGTTGTGCTCAAATCTTGTGGATGAAGAACCAACTAGTTGACTATGGGTTTGACTTCAAGTTCATTCCTATATTGTGTGATAACACTAGTGCTATCTTAATAACTCACAATCCTGTTATGCATTTTAGAACTAAGCATATAGACATCAAATATCACTTTATTAGAGATCATGTGCAAAACAAGAATATATCCTTGCATTTTACTCATACTGAAAATCAACTAGCAGATGTGTTTACAAAACCACTGGATGAATCTAGATTCAATAAATTGATAAGTGAATTAGGTATGCTTAATTTGCATCCTTAGTTTTATATTTTAAAATGGTACTAACAAGTGCAAGCAAGAAATGAGAAGTTCTCGTAGAGTCAAAAGCGGATCATAGAACGATGGTAGGATCGCTGAGCTTAACAGGAAGTTCATAGAGTTAACCAGAATCACTCTACGAAAAATAAACTTAAGGCGATTTTGCCATATAGCGCGTATCAGTCACGCAAGTAAAGATATGAAGTTACTGCTATACAGCTGTAAAAACGCAGCACAAGAAGCGACGTGCAACAAATCATATCATGCCACGTCTCCCACTCAGGAAAAATAAGAGGGAAGTAATATTAAAAGCATTTTAAATTTGTGATGCCCCCAAAATAGGTCTACACAACCCATTTTGAGTCGCCAAAATACATACTATAAATACAAATTTTTCGATTTATAACTATTATACGTCGTGCAAAATACAACAACATACATACTGTGAGTTCAATTCAAATATCATACCGTATATGGTATAACAGTTGATAAGTAGGTTTCATACCTACTTATTGGATGCTATTTTGTTTCATTTGTTGCTTATCTAATAGCTACTTAGTACGTTTTCATGCATTTTTCCCTCTCTTTCGGTTTTGATTTACTATTCTCATTATATGGCTTTTGCACGGTTTTTGGTAAATTTGACACGGGGTTTATTGCTTTTGTTGGTTGGGAGCTATTTTGATTATTTGTTGCTTGTACAGGACACGAGAATCGAGAAATCAGGCTACAGCAACATAGCAGCAGACTGACAACCGGCGCAGCTGCGCCCTGCTTGGCCTTGAGGCCGGCGCAGCTGCGCCCCTCCTGTTCCTTCCCTGCCCCCGGCGCAGCTGCGCCCCTTTTACAAAGGGCGCCGGCGCAGCTGCGCCTGTCGCCAGCCAGCCATGCAGCACGTTCCATCCAGCGAAGCAGCATTATCAGGAAATCATGCAATGCCAGATTTTGAGGGATCAGTGGGTTTAAACTTTATTAGTGGGAATCAGAATAAGTCAAAATAAGACAAATTTGGCATGTATTATTAACCAATTTGGAATTCAATTTGAGGGCTCCTCTCCTACACGAAAATTAGAATAGTCTACTGCATTCTAGCTTCAAACTTGGAAACTACCAGCTGAGCAAAAATTGCATTTGGGAACTGAAGAATGGAGCAATATGGATGCTGAATTGGAGATTGGAAGCAAGGAATCAACATTCTACACAACTTGGAAAACCATCAGAAGTTGCAGAACGGAAACAGGGAGCTTGAATATTTTCTGTTTTTGATTAATTTTCCTATTCTGTAATTATGATGATAAACCAATTGTGTACGATGAATTCCATTATTGTTATGATGAACTAAACTTAATTCTTGGGATTATAATGGATCTTTTGCATTGCTAAGAATTGAAATGCTTCCTTATTATTGCTAGTTGGCTATGAAATGAATGTCTAGTATAATCTATACTTCATGTTTAATTGCTTGATCACCAATTACTGTGATAATTTATATGGAATTGAGAAAGGAAATATAAATTGAGATCTAATTATGCTAGTATATGTTCATAATTTTTACATTCCTCGTGAAGATATGATTCGTGCTTAGGATAGAGATATACCGAAGCACCATATATGGCCAATTGAGAACTTGTACTTAAACCCTCTTGATTGTAATTCACATAGAAATATAGTGCATTAGTCATCTAGGGTGTTCACATTCATTCTATCAATTGTGGATTTAGTGTGATATGAATATGGTGCATCGAGAGGTGGCCATATTTTACATTCGTGTTCTCGACCAACATTCTACAATAATCAATTAGCAACAATAGGAAGCATGGAAATCTAAGTTTGCAATAAGTGAAATTATAATCCCAAGCCCATAAAATCTGTATTTGTACAACTATAATTTGTTCTATTTGTTTCATTAGTAATCGTTAGATAATCTCATCACTAAAATCAATTGTTTAAAGAGACCAAAATATTTATAAAATCGGTGTTTGTAGTCATAAATGCAATTCAATTCCTCGTGGGATCGATACTTTACTTACTTTATATTACTTGTGGATCACGTGCACTTGCGTGTATGAGTCGTATTTGTTATATATACAAATATCCCAACAACAGTATCCAAACCCAAATTATTACAATGTCGTAAAAAGATATCAACACACGTTCTAAGTCCTCAGTACAATTATTGTTAAACTATGTTATAACTTGACGAGGACAACCACTAACTCTGACCATCATTCCATTCCCCGGCTAGTCTCAGTTACACTCTCATTTCCTGAGAAAAATAATGGAACAAAACTAAAAAGGGTGAGCTCAAATACCCCAATAAAGAATATCATGACTAAGATAATAAAGAATAAATTGTCTTTAGTCATCAACAAGGATAAATCTGATAAAATATAATAGACAACAAGTTTTAGATCAATAACTGTAGTGGAAAAAACAATCAATTAAGAGGGTAAAATGGATCATAATGTCCACAATCTTCTCCAATTTAGAAGTTCACCATCAATATTTTATCCCTGTAACACCAATCAACAGTTCCTATAAATCAACAGTTTATCTTTGCATTACGGGCCAAAGATATTCATTTGTAACACCAATCAACAGTTCTTTTAATTCAACAGTTTATGGTAAAGGTCATGTCGCCCATTTTAAAAAGTTACCGCTTTTTATATTTGACAGTTATTCCGTTGTGGGCCCACCAATAATTGGTTATTTCGGCGTCGTCATACTTTACTGAATATAATATTCCCCGATAGAACGAGTATTCCCCGATATACTGTATAATTGCACATATCATTCTTACGTTGTCATTTTATCAATTTAACACCTAACAGTTTATAATAATAATAAGAAAATTAAAAAATCTTATTTATAAAAGGTTGGGGTCTTACAACCTCCTCTCCTTATGAAATTTTGTCCTGGAAATTGCCGTACTTGGTATCTCGACTGGCATTTAGGTAAGGATATTTACCCCTCATCTCAGATTCTAGCTCCCAAGTCATTTCCTCTATATCTTGGTTTCTCCACAAAACTTTGACTTAAGGTATAACCTTTGAGCGTAAAATCTGTTCTTTTTTATCTAGGATCTTAACAGGTACCTCTTCATACGTTAAATCCTCCGCAATTACGTCTCGCTCTAACTTAATGATGTGATTTGAATCCTTCACATACTTACGTAGCATGGATATGCGAAAAATGTTATGAATGCAAGACATGTTTGGCGGTAGAGCAAGTCTATAGGCCACAGCTCCTACAAAGTCGAGAATTTCAAAAGGGCCTATAAATCGAGGTTTAAGCTTTCCTCTCTTTCCGAATCTCGTAACTCCTTTTCATGGAGAAACACGTAAAAATATATAGTCCCCGACATTAAATCTCTCATCCCTTCGATGAAGATCAACATAACTCTTTTGTCGTTCTTGTGCTGCCTGTATACGTTGTGGAATCCTTTGGATATTTTCTGTTGTTATACGTACCAACTTAGGTCCCAATAATTTTGCTTCTCCTACCTCATTCTAGCATATTGGAGAGCAACACTTTCGTCTATACAAAGCCTCGAACGGGGTCATGCCTATACTTACTTGATAACTGTTATTGTAGGAGAATTCGACCAATGGCAAGTATTTGTCCCAACTTCCTTTGAAGTCTAGTATGCAAAGTCTCAATAGATCCTCGAGAGTTTGAATTGTCCTTTCCGATTACCCACCCGTTTGAGGATAATATGCAGAACTGAATCGTAATTCAGTGCCCATAGCTTTTTGCAGGCTGACCCAAAATCGTGAAGTGAATCTAGGGTCTCGATCAGAAACTATGGATGCTGGCATACCATGCAGTCTCACCATCTCGCTTACATACATACTAGCAAGACGCTCAAGTGAATAGTTTTTTTGTATGGTCAAGAGATGAGCATATTTAGTCAATCTATCCACAATGACCCAAATTGCATCCAAGCCTTGAGAAACTTTAGGAAGACCTGTCACGAAATCCATATTAATGTGCTCCCACTTCTATTCTGGAACTTCGACTGGTTGTAATGGACCCTTAGGGACTTGATGCTCTGCTTTGACACGTAGACAAGTTAAACACCTTAAGATAAACTTTGTGATCTCTCTTTTCATATTGTTCCACCAAAATATATGTCGAAGGTCACGATACATTTTGGTACTTCCAAGGTGAATTACAAATGGTGTATTGTGTGCCTCCATCATGATTTTATATCTTAAATCAGGATCATTAGGGACACAGAGTCGAGTATTAACTCGAAGTATCCCTTCCTCATCAATTTTCGCTTCTAGAATAGCACCTTCTTGTACCTTCTTCCTCAACTTTATCAATTCTGGGTCGGTAGTTTTAGCAGCTTTAATTTTATCGATTAAAATTGGTTCTACTCGTACATGCGTAATCTGCATAAAGGTCCCTGGTGTCTTTATCTCTATCTCCATCTTTTATAAGTCGTGCAAAATACGTCCTTATTTTGTCAGTATCGTATTCGTACTCGCATATGATTTTCTAGTCAATGCGTTAGCTACCACGTTTGCCTTTCCAAGATGGTATTGGATTATATGGTCGTAATCCTTCAATAGCTCAAGCCAACGTCATTGCCGTATGTTAAGTTCCTTTTGGGTGAAGAAATATTTGAGGCTTTTGTGATCTGTAAAGATTTCCACCTTCTCTCCATACAAGTAGTGTCTCTAGATCTTCAATGCGAAAACGACTGTTGTCAACTCTAAATCATAAGTAGGGTAATTCTTCTCATAATCTTTGAGTTGTTAAGATGCATAAGCTATAACGTTTTCCATATTGCATGAGGGCGCAACCAAGGCCTTTGCATGAAGCATCGATATAGATAACAAATCCTCTCGATCCTGATGGTATGGCCAGAATAGGAGCCAAAATAAGTCTACTCTTGAGTTCTTGGAAGCTCTTCTCGCATTCCTCGTTCCATTCAAATTTTGTACTTTTCCGAGTCAGCTGAGTTAACGGAGTGGCAATTCGAGAAAATCCTTCTACGAATCTCCGATAATAACCAACTAGACCTAGAAAATTTCGTACTTCGGTGACTATTTTTGGTTGTTCCCAGTTTAAAATTGCTTTAATCTTCTCAGGATCAACCAATATTCCTTGATTAGAAATCACATGTCCAAGGAATGTTACTTCCTCGAGCCAGAATTCACATTTCTTTAGCTTGGCATACAGCTTATTCTCACACAACTTTTGGAGTATCAATCTTAAGTGTTGTTCATGATCCTCGCGACTCTTAGAGTATATGAGGATGTGATCAATAAAGACAACCACAAAATAATCCAAATATTCCTTGAATATCTAGTTCATCATGTCCATGAAGGCTGTAGGAGCATTGGGTAATCCAAAAGGCATGACTAAGAACTCATAGTGCCCATAGTGAGTTCTGAAAGCAGTCTTAGGAATGTCATCAGCTTTAACCTTCAACTGATGATACCCAGAGCGGAGATCAATTTTTGAAAAGTATTGAGCACCTTGTAATTGATCAAACATGTCATTAATCCGAGGTAACGGGTACCTATTTTTTATGGTGACATGGTTCAACTCTCAATAATCAATCCACAGTCTCATACTTACGTCTTTCTTCTTCACAAATAGAACAGGAGCACCCCAAGGCGATGTACTCGGACGTATGAAACCAGCATCTAACAATTCCTGAAGTTGGACTTTTAATTCTTAGAGTTTAACAGGAGCCATTCGGTATGGGGCTTTGGAAATAGGTTTGGTATCGGGTTCTAAGTCAATACAAAATTCAATTTCCCGGTTTGGGGGTAAGCTAGGAAGTTCTTTAGGAAAAACATCAGGAAATTCATTAACAATAGGAATATCATTCAAATTTGACGCATTTTTGTTTAAGTTAGTGACATGGGCTAAGAAAGTTTGACATCCGTTTTTCAATAAATGAATGACTTTATGGCTAGAAATGATAGTTATTGATTTTAATGGTTTGGTTGCTTGAATTCGAATAACATGTTGATTAGAAATATGAAAACTAATGACTTTACGAAAGCAATCAATATTAACATGATGAGTAGTCAACCAATCAATTCCTAAAATCACATCAAATTCATGCATTTCCAAAGAAATAAGGTTAACGAGTAATGTGAGGTTGTTGACTTAGACCAAACAGGATTTATAAATAATAGATGTAATGGTTATTTCTCCTAATGGTGTTCAACTGATAAGTCAAAGTCTAATTTTTGAAGAGTCAAGTTTACACGTCGAGCATATCCAGGTGAAATAAAAGAGTGAGTATTTCCAGTATCTAACAAGGCATAGACTTCACAAGAGTTAATAAGTAATTTACCCGTGATAACTTCGTGCGGGTTCTACGCTTTTTGGGACATCACGACAAAAGCTCTTTCCTGGACCATAGGCTTTGACTTGTCCATGATGACCTTTGATGTCACCATCACAGCTGGGCTTGATTTTGCTACAGGACAATTTCGAGCTATGTGGCCTTCCTTTCCACAACTGTAACATACTTTGGGTGACTGTGTACAGTTTGGGCTGATGTGTCCTTCCTGTCTGTGCCTAAACATCTAATCAGTGGTCGTTCTCCTCCCCTTGAGACTGGTGTTGATGCTGGAGTTGGTTTCGGTGCCTTTCCATAGTCATTGTTGAACTTTCTCTTTTTGAAATTATTACCACTTGACTCACTTCTTCTATTATCTGGGCCATAATTTCCACCGAAGTGGTTACCATTTCTGGTGTGGTGATTCCCTCCTCGCTGATTATCATTGTTTCGATTAGTGTTGCCACCATTACAATTATTATCGTAATTCCTCTCTGGTTGCAATGTTTCTTTCTCCCGTTCCACTAATTGAGCCCTATCCACGATATCTGAATATAGATGAATTTTATGAGAAATAAGATGTTGACGAATTTTAGGTTTCAAACCTCGTAAAAACATTCGTGTCATCCGTTCTTTAGTGTCCACCAAATGGGACGTAAATCGAGACAGCTCAATAAACTTGGCTTCGTACTGCGATACGGTCATGTTATTCTACTCCAGTTTGATGAATTCCACCTCCTTCATATGGCGAATACTCTTTAAGAAATATTTTTCGTTAAACAATTCTTGGAACTCGACCCAAGACATCTCGAGTGCCGAGTGACGGGTACGCTTTACAGATTCCCACCAATGATCCACTTCTCCTCGCAACATAAAGGTAGCGAAAGGAATTGTTTGTTCGTCACCGCAATGCAATACATCAAATATCTTTGTCAATTGTTTGAGCCACGCCTCTGTCTTGAGTGGGTCTGACTTTCTGAGAAATTCAGGTGGTCCCAACTCCTTGAACTACTTAGCAGTAACCGTTCGTGAGTTACCCGTGTTTATCCTGGTATTATTAGCAGTAGTTTCTCTCGCCTGGTTCTGCAAGAATTGCTTGAAATTCTGAAAAAACTCATCATTCATCATGTTATTAGCATCATGAATTCTGAGTTCGCAGCAGTATTATTTATAGCTTCCTGATTCTCAGCCACAATTGTCTCATAGTTCATATCTTGATTTTCAGATGTCATTCTGAAACATGATCACAAAGAAAAGATTAGTTAAAGAAATTGACATGTCACTTCTTGTCCCTACAACCAAACCGATTAATTAAATAACAAAATAGCTTAGGTAGGACACACTAGCGAAGGATTTTACTTGTCTCTCCCCTCCTAGTTTTAATCCCAGATCTCTACTATAGATCATATCTCTGATACCAATTGTGACGCCCCCAAAATAAGTCTACATAACTCATTTTGAGTCTCCAAAATACATACTATAAATACAAATTTTCCTATTTACAACTGTTATACTATCGTGCAAAATATGACAACACACATACTGTGAGTTCAATACAAATATTGTACCGTATATGGTACAACAGTATCCAAACCCAAATTATTACAATACCGTAAAAAGACGGCAACACACGTTCTAAGTCCTCAGTACAATTATTGTTATACTATATTATAACTTGATGAGGACAACCAGTAACTCGGACCATCATTTCATTTCCCGGCTAGTCTCAGCTACACTCTCATTTTCTGAGAAAAACAATGGAACAAAACTGAAAAGGGTGAGCTCAAATAGCCCAGTAAAGAACATCGTGACTAAGATAATAAATAATAAATTATCTTTAGTCTTCAACAAGGATAAATCTGATAGAATATAATAGACAACAAGTTTTAGATCAATAACTGCAGCGGAAATAACAATCAATTAAGAGGGTAAAATGGATCATAATGTCCACAATCTTCTCTAACCGTTAATATTTTATCCTGGTAACACCAATCAATAGTTTCTATAAATCAACAGTTTATCTTTGCACTACGGGCCAAAGATATTCATTTGTAATACCAATCAACAGTTCTTGTAATTCAACAGTTTATGGTAAAAGTCATGCCGCCCATTTTAAAAAGTTATCGCTTTTTATATCCGACAGTTATTCGATTGTGGGGCCCACCAATGATTGATTATGTCGGTGACATCGTACTTTACCGAATATAATATTTCCCGTCAAAACGAATATTCCCCGATATACTGTATAATTGCACATATCATCCTTACCTTATCATTTTATCAATTTAACACCTAACGGTTTATAATAATAATAAGAAAATTAAAAAAATATTATTTATAAAAAGTTGGGGTCTTACAAAATTTCCCTTTGACCCTTACGATTCTCTCATTTTTCAAATCCAAAATCTTTATCTCTATTCTGCCCTAACTTTCAAACTTCAGAAAGCTTAGACATTTTTGTGATCTTTCAGCACAAATCTAACCAAATGGCAGATATTCAAATTGTGACTGGCATTCAGTTGTGCTCCGATAAGTTCGTAGGAGAGGAGAAGAAGTTCAAGGATGTACTCAAGTTGGTACAGGCAGTTGGCTTCTCCGAATATTTGGAAGCAAACACTCGAATATACACAGAACTTATCTAGGAATTCTATTTAAATGTTATGTATGCTGATGGGAACCTGACCACCAAAGTTAAAGGCATAGTGCTACAGATGGGAATCAAAGAAGTCAATCTAAACCTAGGGTTTGTCAGTCAAGGCATTACCTCTCTTGACGAGATTGATACAAAGGAAGGATTAAAGCAAATAGGTCATCAGAAGAATTCCCAACTCAAGGGATACAAGAAGAAAGAATTTCCTCCAGAGTATGAGTTTCTTTTGCATAGATAGTGGGCAAGTGCATCATCTGCAAAGATTCTGCTCATGATTCAATCAGTGAACTACAACTGAAATTCATAACAGCCATTGTTTAGAAGAAGAAAATTAACTTTGGTGCCATCTTTATGAACTGGCTGGGCAACTGGATTGAAGATTACGGCAAGAGGAAGGCGAAAGGAAAAATTGCTCCAAAGATGTTCCATGGGAGATTGATAAGCATTATCCTAAAGAAGAGGTTACAAGACAGGATTTTTGAAAAGGAAAGGGAGCCTCTAAACGCCAAGAAAAGAATGACTCCCAGGTTTTTTAATAACTGAAAGAGAAATCCAGTAGAGAATCTGAAGGAGGAAGTGAGAAAACCATTAGTGATGTCTAGAAGCCTATAAAAGGAAAAAAGGAAAAAGGGAAATAATAGTTATTGGAGACAAATGAGCAAGGAGCGCTTGAAGACCCGTTTGTATTGGAGCCCGGGTTTAAATGTAATAGTTATATTTAAATTTAATTCTTGCACCCTAGGTTTGACCTTTTGGTTCACTTGGTGGCTCTAGTGAACCAAACTAGAATAAAAGTCCATAATCAATCTGGGTAGAATATAGTATTCTATATGTGCATGCTTACTATATATATTATATATTATCCAACATGCTTCGCATGTTAAATAATATGACGCGTATTTTATATATATATATATATATGTGTGTGTGTGTGTGTGTGTGTGCTTGCGCGCAAAACAAGATGAGACTAATAATAATAAACCCCTCAAAGAAATCATATTAAGTCCTAAGCGTTCAAAGATATTAGGAATATCGAACGTCGCCTTCTAGCATGGTAAAGCAATAGAGTATTAAATATTTAATATGAGTTTGTTGTGCACACACAATGCGAGTATTAAATATTTAAGATGTTGTTTTGTCACATTTGATGCTTATTAAGGAATTGAACATTACTGCTTTGTTGTGCACACACAAGGGAGGTCTTTTTCTCTTCAACTCAAGGGATACAAGAAGAAAGAATTTCCTCTAGAGTATGAGTTTCTTTTGCAGAGATAGTGGGCAAGTGCATCATCTGCAAAGATTATGCTCATGATTCAATTAGTGAACTACAACTGAAATTCATAACAGCCATTGTTTAGAAGAAGAAAATTAACTTTGGTGCCATCTTTCTGAACTGGCTGGGCAACTGGATTGAAGATTACGGCAAGAGGAAGGCGAAAGGAAAAATTGCTCTAAAGATGTTCCATGGGAGATTGATAAGCATTATCCTAAAGAAGAGGTTACAGGACAGGATTTTTGAAAAGGAAAGGGAGCCTCTAAACGCCAAGAAAAGAATGACTCCCAGGTTTTTTAATAACTGAAAGAGAAATCCAGTAGAGAATCTGAAGTCCAAACAATCTGAAGGAGGAAATGAGAAAACCATTAGTGACGTCCAGAAGCCTATAAAAGGAAAAAGGGAAATAGCAGTTATTGAAGAAGAAGTATCTCAAGGGTCTGTTGT
Source organism: Aralia elata (assembly GCA_034770075.1). Classification (NCBI taxonomy): domain Eukaryota; kingdom Viridiplantae; phylum Streptophyta; class Magnoliopsida; order Apiales; family Araliaceae; genus Aralia; species Aralia elata. Next base: position 19,829,493 of record CM068386.1, read on the forward strand.
TCTTGAAGCTTAGAATGAGCCAGACTCTACGACTGATTAACCAGTCAAGAAGAAGAAGAAGAAGATTGAAAAAGAAGCACCGGCAATTGCTACGCAACCTCTGGATAGTTCCATAAAGCCAAAGGAAAAGGAAAAGAAAGAAAAGGATGTCAACACTCCTCTCTCTAAAATGATTTTAAAGAAGAATAAGATTCCTCGTAGAATGAAAGCTTCTGTTCAGCTTGAAAAACAAGCTGGAGAATCCATGCCCACTACGATCGTAGAGCATGAAGAAAAGGATAAGGAGGAAGATGAAGAAATCCCTGAGCTCACAGGAAAGAATAAAGGAAAACCTAGATCCTCCTCTGAAGCAAATATAGAAGTTGACTCTGCTAAGAAGATAGTCATGCTTGAATCACAAAGTGTCAGTCAGACATTGTTAGAGATAACAACAGTGTCTGAGTCAAGACCCACTGAAGGGTTGGTTATGAAGAATGACATTCCTAAGCCAAATGAAAAAATTGATCCGGCTGTGATAGTTTCTACATCTGAGCCCCAAGGGAATGAAGAAGTGGCTATGACTGTTGAACAACAAGAGCCTAAGGAAGCAAATGTTGAACTGGCTTTGAAGGATTTAAGTCATGAGCCTCAAACAAAGAAGAAGGACAAAACAGAAGAAGAAGAAGAAGAAGAAGAAGAAGAAAAAGAAAAGCAAAAGAAGAGAGAAAGAAGAGAAAAATGGCAGAGCAGAGAACCAAGTATAAAGAAGATTATGCTCAATGATCGCTGCAATCTTCAGATACATCTCTACAAGTAACTCATGTTATTAAAGCAGATGTAAATGATGTTAATAAGGGTTATGACCCTACGATCGTAAAGCCAGAGGATCCCACATCAGAGGGGGGAAACCTATCGGATATTCAGTTCCTTCACCCTCCATTCCTTCTACATCTAAAGGGATCCGGAGGCGAATTATACTTGAAGTATATAAGGATCCAAATGTCATCCTACCTGACAAATGGATAGGATCTGGTGAAGGACAAATGAGGTTGGTCTCTTTAAGTGCAGATGAACTCTTTGACTATTTCCTTGATCCAAAAATGGATCGTAGCACCACACTCTACGATCCTAATCCTGCTAGCAATCAAATGCTATACTTTCTGCCACTTCTGCTGCTAGGGAAGGCTATCAGTTTAGTAGACCAGAGCTTTATTCGATGGTGCTATTTCAGATATCCAAGATTACCTCTGGTAGCTCAAAATTTCCCACGGGTGCTTACTTAAACCACCAAGCTGATATGCTCTCAACCCCACAATCTCTCTTCAATCTATCAAAAGGTACATATTGTCCCACTCTCATTTCTAAATCATGCTTTTCCTTTATATGACTGGGATAAGGGTGTTGAAGATTCGATTTCTCAAGTCTCTGAATCTTTGACTTCTTCACACCTTGCACCAACTACAACAATACCAAGTTCCTCAATCGTAGAGTCTCAAAACCTTACGATTGATATCAAGAATATAAGTCCTCCAGTCATAGAGCTTACACACTCTACGCCTAATGCATAAACATCACTCTCTCATATCGTAGAGTCTCAAAACCCTACGATCGATGTTAATAATTCTGCCTCTTCAGTACAGCACACAGATTCTCCCTCACCAATTCATGTGTCCACCCTTCTAGCCACACCAAATCAATCACTTATTCACTCACACTCTCAAACTACTCCACAGTCAAATAAATTCAAAGCTTCTATTAGTGTATCTTCGAAACCATCACCAGTTAGTTCTCCTGTACATCCTCCCAAAGAAGAACATACTCCATCCATTCCCTCTGACATTCCTTCTTCGTCCAAGAATGAATTCTTTGATTTACCTCTAGCACTAGTCCGCCTATCCCAAGGTCCTACAGACAGTTCTGCACTTCCACTTGATCGCATCATGGCCCGTCTGGAAGCTATCCCCACTACTGCTCAATTGACTGAATTGACAACTACTATGTCTCAAGACATAGAAGAAAAACTTGAGCAAAACTCTACTGAGCTTCGATATCAAATGACCGACATCACTACTACCGTCGGTCATCTACCTGGCAACTTCGCCAGAGAATTTCAAAAGTAATTGAAATCTATGTTCAAGGACATGTCTGTGCGCCTTCATGATAGAGATAAAATATTTCTCAAAGTTCTTGACGAACACAAACAGACAGCGCAGACCCTTCAGTAGCAGAATGAGCAGTCTATCGAATTGTTAACCTCTAAAGTGTTTAAGCTCAGCACTGGCTTATCTACCTTTAAACGTGATATGAAGCGACATCAAATGACCGACATCACTACTATCGCCGGTCATCTACCTGGCGACTTCGCTAGAGAATTTCAAAAGCAATTGAAATCTATGTTCAAGGACATGTCTGCGCGCCTTTATGATAGAGATAAAATATTTCTCAAAGTTCTTGATGAACACAAACAGACAGTGCAGACCCTTTAGTAGCAGAATGAGCAGTCTATCGAATTGCTGACCTCTAAAGTGTTTGAGCTCAGCACTGGCTTATCTACCTTTAAACGTGATATGGAGCTAAATGCCAACACCACAATTGCTTTAGTCACCTAGTACAATATGCATGCTGCTGATCGACAACGGGAAATTCGTGCTGATATTGTTATGAACTCCTCCCAGATCCAAGAGCTAGTAGACTCAGTCCAGCATCTCTCACGGGTACATGATGACAAAAAGGGGGAGAAGAGGCAAGGGGAGAAAGGAAGTGAAGGAAATAGGGGGAGCCACGGAGATAGGGGGAGATAGGGATCTTCACAAAAGGAAGAATGGACCCTGCGAGGTTTACCAATAGAACCGGGATCGTTGAATGCAGTAATAAGGATTGGCATAAGCATTCTGATAGGCACATAATTCATACATTTTATTATCCCTAATTTTGTCCTTTTACTTATATTAGTTTATTAAATTAATATGTTTTATTTTATTTTGTAGGATTTTATATTTTGCTGCAATAAAGTCAAAATCTTGGTGATCAAGCAATATTTAATGCTCTTATTCATATAAAGAAATATCCAAGAAGAATTCTACAAGGAAAAGGAATGAGGTGGAACAATCTTGGTGTGCAAGTCAAATCCAATGAGAGAAAGGAAAGACAATCTAGAAGATATCTTTGAGAAGTTGATTGCCACTAGAAAGTTGAAACCTATATAGAAAGGGACTAAGGGAAAGAAAGGGAATAAAAGAGGCCAAGTTCAATGAATGTAAATTAGGGCACAAATTTATTTTCCCTATAAATAGGTCTTTTGTTTTAGAGAGAAAAAGATGTGCTAGTTTAGGTTAGGAGTAGAAGTAAATTAAATTATTTTTCATTGTACGCTTGTTGGATGATCGTTAATTAAAGGGAGTTTTTTTTATTTTTAATTTTCTTCTTCTTCTTTATCTTAGTTAGTTTATTTATTTTTTAATGTCTAGTTAATTTCTTTAATCTAGGATGAAGATGAAATTAAATAATTATTCATGATAATATTTTTTATCTCTTCTATTATTTATGCTTTTATGTTTAATTGATTTCGCCTTCATGTTTCGTTATTGAAATACCTTCGTTTTATAGTTCTTATGTGATTTTAAATTAATTAAGAGGTTTTGATAGATTATTGTTAAGATATGAGTTTTTCATAATCCATGCTTGCTCAAAGAAGTTTTGATGGGTTATAGTTAATCCTTAAATTTTCATAGTCTATGCTTGCCCACGTTAATTATAAAATTACTAAATTAAAGGGAAGGGAGATCAAAATCATAATTAAGTTATAAAAATAGAAGAGATTGAATTACTTGTTATGTTTATTATTTAATGGATTCGAATTCCTAGATTGCTTCCTTATTATTAGTTAGTTTAATTATAGTTAATTGATTCTCAATCTTTATTTCTAATTCGCCTAAAATAGATATAAGGATACATTAAAATTAATCTAGTCTCTGTGGGTTCGACCTGTACTTGCCAGTTCTTCAATTTGACACTGTGCACTTGCAGTTATATATTTTTATCACATCAAGTTTTTGGCGCCGTTACCGGGGACTAGAATTAATTTTTTTTATCCCTTAATATTTATTTATTCGAATTAGTTTTTCAACTCTAATTTTTTTTTATTTATTTTTTTCTTTCCAGGATTATCGAAGCAGATCAAAGGAGCGAAAAGATAAAGATTTTATTGTTGCGCTATTCCTGGTATTTTGTATCTTAACTCAAAAAAAAATAGTAGCTTAGTTTTTTTTTTTTTTTTTTGTTTTTTTTTTAGTTTTTATTGTTAATTAGAAAACTAATTGCCGCATTCATGCATTCACTCACGTAGAGCACATCCTGTTTAGGTTTTTATTTTTATTTTTATTTTTGTCAATTATAAACTGTAGTGATTGCTGGAGGATTGAGGTACGTCAAATTTCTCTTTACTTCGTAATTCACATAGTTTTAGGACATTTTATTTGTTTACAATTTTTTTTATTTTATTTGTGCATTTTCATCTTTAATCTAACATTAAGGGCACAACCTATAACAAGATAAGGTGGGGATTTTCATCACCCTTCCTTGGCCCACAAACAACCCAACTTGCATTTTGCATAACCTTGACTTAATAAAATCAAGTAGATGTTAGCCCCTAGGACTCTGAAGCTCAATTAGGACAAGAAACTCCAAGAGGAGACTGAATTTTTAATTAATCAAACTACTGGTGTCTAGGCAAGTGGTTCAAAAGGCAAACGCCTAAAGAACGTGTGGTTATTTAATTAGTCACCGTACCGACGGAGAGACTCCCACCGTTCTTACACTTACCTGGCTAGTGGCTTGATTAATTTTGAATTTTGTGGACCTTAAGGTGTAACTTGGAACAGTTAGGAGCTGTCTAGATTTTATTTAGGTTAACCGTAGAATTAGGAATTTTATTTTATTTTATTTTTTGTGTGTGACTTTCGTGGTTAGTTGTTTATTTGTTTTGTGATTTGTGTAAAGATGGACTGCTATTATAGTTGGAATAATAATTTTGCTTGGAATCAAGAACCTTATGAAAATTTTAATGCACACCAAGTAAATCAATTTTTTCCAACTTATGAAAATCCTTATCAAAGTTCATATCCATATCCATATCCATATCCATATTCGAATCCAGAGTCTCAATATCCACAAGAATTTTCAAAAGAAGAAGAGAAAAGATTAAGTACCTTAGAGAAAATTATGGAAGCTTTAATGGAAAATCAATTAAACACGAATCAAGCTATATCTCGTCTAGAAATTCAAATGAGTCGGTTAGCCACCATAATAAATGAACAAGAGGTGGATGAATTTTCTAGTGACTCTGAGGTTAATTTTGAAAATCATGATGACTGTAGAAATGATGAGGAAAATAAAAATTTTGGATTTAATTCTACACACTTTGAGTCAAACCAATTTGTGGAGTCTAAAAATTATGAGTCTATGCCTAAAATTAATCATGTCACATTTAATGAGTCGGTAGAAAAAGTTTATAAGCTTAAAGTTCCATATCCTGAAAGACTTATTCCTAGAAAACAACCGAGTGATTTTATAGACCAGCCCATAAAAGTAAACATGATCCAAGAGTTGTCTATGACTCAAGAAATGAATGAAAATAGACTCGTGATTAAAGATGATCCAATTGATTTTTTCTTAAATCACCTTGACCAAAAGTGGAATGAATCTGAATATTTAGATAAGGTTAATGAGATGTTGAGATCCACTTCCCATAAGTCGCCCAATACATTTGAACCAATTCGTCCACACTTTGAGCATATTAGTAAATGTTTTCCTGAGGTTGACTTTAAGCATAACTGTGATGAAAATTATGGTTATTTTCAATTTCCTAGACCTCCGAAAAATCATGAGAAGACCACACTCACATACTCATTTGTATCACTCTTTTATCATTACATGTGTTTTAGGATTTATGAAATTCGTAGGTATGTACATTTGTTTTCTTTTTCACCACATTTGTCGTAGTGCTACAGCCCCGCATACAAGGTACAATTCTTTCACATCTTTGTTCTCTATTTTTCATTTGCATACATTGAGGACAATGCATGATTTAGGTATGGGGGGAGTTTGTTTGTATTATAGTATTAGATTTTTTTATTTTTTTTAGGAATTTAGGAAAAATTAAAAAATTTATAGTATTAGATATTTTTTATTTTATTTTTTCCTTTTGTTTTATTTATTTATTTTTTTAAGAAAATTTTTAAGATTATTTTTTTTGTTTTAAAAAAAAAATTTAAAAATTTTGTTTGACTTTTTATGAGTTGGATTAATTCTAATAAGTATCTGTGGAGCAGAACTCATGAGTAATATTAAAAGATTTAGAACTCTTGAACCTTTGATGAGATATGAAATCTTAGTTCGAAAGACCATCTTGAGTAAAATAAAGTTCCTACGCATTTTTGCACTTCATGTTCGCACTAACTCTTAGTTGTGGGGTATAAACTATGATTTGAGCAATTTCAAAAAAAAAAAAAGAAAGAAAAAAATTTGAAGAAAAAAAAAGAAAAGTTGGAAAAAAGTTGAAAAGAAATAAATAATTGCTTCAATGTCCATTGAACGAAATAACTGGGTATCCAAGACTCAGGAATCATCGATATTCACGCTGAAAAGTATGATGGATAAAAGCAGCTTGACTAGTCTAGTTTTGTGGCCTTCGTTACTCGAGTTAGTAAGCCCTTAGGGGTGTCTTTACACCTAGTGCCCTAAAGCCAACTGGTTTCGGAGTCATTGGTCCAACGCTCGTTACATGGGTAACTCTGAATAGCCTAAGAAAACGAGACATTGCACAAGTCAAAAAAAAAAAAGAAGAGAAAAATGATAAATGAAAAAAAGTGAAGAAAAGAAAAAGAAAATGAATTTGCTTGATTTTCATGGTAAAAATCCTTACTAAGAGTTACATCACATACACAATGCATGCATCACATGGAATAAATTTTATGAAGGATGGTGTCTAGAATGAAAATCGAGTATTTTTGATAAGGTGAAAATGTGATTTTGAATTTGATCTTGCTTATGTGTATTGCCCATGTATACTTAGAAGTTTTTTTTTCAATTTCGTAATTTGTTGAACCCAAAAATATTTTGTTTTGAATTTTGAATTTTGTGGGTATATTCACTGCAAACCTTCACGAGACACAACTCGTCCACTTGGGGTAACCTTGGGGTTTAAAGGCTTGTTGCACATGCTAAGTGCAATCGTGTTTCCTACGAAAATGGGTAGTATAGTTTTTGTTTTTATTTTATTTTGTTTTTATTTTACTCGAGGACGAGCAAAAGCTAGGTATGGGGGTATTTGATAGGCACATAATTCATACATTTTATTATCCCTAATTTTGTCCTTTTACTTATATTAGTTTATTAAATTAATATGTTTTATTTTATTTTGTAGGATTTTATATTTTGCTGCAATAAAGTCAAAATCTTGGTGATCAAGCAATATTTAATGCTCTTATTCATATAAAGAAATATCCAAGAAGAATTCTACAAGGAAAAGGAATGAGGTGGAACAATCTTGGTGTGCAAGTCAAATCCAATGAGAGAAAGGAAAGACAATCTAGAAGATATCTTTGAGAAGTTGATTGCCACTAGAAAGTTGAAACCTATATGGAAAGGGACTAATAGAAAGAAAGGGAATAAAAGAGACCAAGTTCAATGAATGTAAATTAGGGCACAAATTTATTTTCCCTATAAATAGGTCTTTTGTTTTAGAGAGAAAAAGATGTGCTAGTTTAGGTTAGGAGTAGAAGTAAATTAAATTATTTTTCATTGTACGCTTGTTGGAGGATCGTTAATTAAAGGGAGCTTTTTTTATTTTTAATTTTCTTCTTCTTCTTTATCTTAGTTAGTTTATTTATTTTTTAATGTCTAGTTAATTTCTTTAATCTAGGATGAAGATGAAATTAAATAATTATTCATGATAATATTTTTTATCTCTTCTATTATTTATGCTTTTATGTTTAATTGATTTCGCCTTCATGTTTCGTTATTGAAATACCTTCGTTTTATAGTTCTTATGTGATTTTAAATTAATTAAGAGGTTTTGATAGATTATTGTTAAGATATGAGTTTTTCATAATCCATGCTTGCTCAAAGAAGTTTTGATGGGTTATAGTTAATCCTTAAATTTTCATAGTCTATGCTTGCCCACGTTAATTATAAAATTACTAAATTAAAGGGAAGGGAGATCAAAATCATAATTAAGTTATAAAAATAGAAGAGATTGAATTACTTGTTATGTTTATTATTTAATGGATTCGAATTCCTAGATTGCTTCCTTATTATTAGTTAGTTTAATTATAGTTAATTGATTCTCAATCTTTATTTCTAATTCGCCTAAAATAGATATAAGGATACATTAAAATTAATCTAGTCTCTGTGGGTTCGACCTGTACTTGTCAGTTCTTCAATTTGACACTGTGCACTTGCAGTTATATATTTTTATCACATCACATTCCATCCGGCGATTCGGCATATCTGAACAGAAATCTTCAAGGGACTCACATTGTAAGAGAAGAAAGAGCATTCGCCCCATTCACTTCTAATCTTGGTCCAATAGATTCTATTGAGGAAATTAGGAGAAAAATGCTGAGCTACAGGAAGCTAGTGAGTGCAGATGGAAATCTGAGAAGAAATGGCTTGTCTTGGAAAAGCCAAGAAAGAAGAAGAAATAGTAGGCCTATTTTTTGATGAATTGTGTAAAACTGTTTAATCATAAATAAATTCATCCTTTTGATCTAGCAATACAGTGGCTTACTGTATTTTAAGTCATATTTACATTTCAAGCAATGCATCTTAATTGTCATATGAAACTGCTGGTTTTGTCATCTTCAAATAGGGGGAGATTGTTGGAGTCTGCATGATTCATTTATTTGATTTGATGATGATAGATCTTAATGTATATTTGTATTAGTAAGTTTTTGTAAAGTTCTTCTTAATGATTCGATGAACAAGGACTTAGAATTAGAAGATCAAACTTGTTAGGTTGATCTCTTTGTATAAATATGAGGCATGTAAAGTTTAGTCTGACGAGCTAAAAAGAAAATATGTCAGATCGCAGACTTAGCTCCTCTATCGTAAAGCTTTAGTTAGATCGTAGAGTTGATTTATTAATCGTAAAGCTTTGGACACATCTCAGAGTTGTGGCTTCTAATCGTAAAGTAGACAGAATCATAAAGTCAAGCAAAGCTCACTCAGCAAAGATTGAACGTAGAGTGCTTCAGAGAATCACAAGGCTAAAGCTAAATAGTAGAGCACCTTCAAAAACGGTCAGCTGAAGAAAGATTCGTAGAGTTCTAAACTAATAATAAAGCCATATTCAGATCGTAGAATCAACACTATAAGCTCCCATCCTCATAGACTGACATGGAAGCACTGATGGATGAGAATCCCAATATCGTTACCAAACATACTTAGGAAAAATCAAAGACCAAAGGATATGTCCAACAGCTAGTTTGCTGAAAGCGATAGATCAAAGTGGTAGGTGAAGTTACAAACTGATGTGACAGACTAAACAACAGAAAGCTGACACCTAAACTCAAAATGTCTACATCAAGTATCTCAGAATATCTGGAGCATTAAATGCAACAACGAAAACCTAGCAACGGGAAGAAATTCAGGCAGACTATAAGTTGGCTGAAAGATTCAAAACAGAATCAACGAACAAGGAATCAACGAGCCAAAAATATATCTAAGCCAAAGAATATACTCTACGATTTAAACATCTGGTTCAAGCTGCTAAGTACTTGAGAAGAAGATCTTAACGCCATCTTAGTAGCACCCCTCAACAACATTCTCACAATTGTTCGTTCTGGTCTAAGTGATCATAAAGTTTCAAGTCTGCTGGGCTTGAAAAGTACCTAGGGTACTCAGTTGTTCCAAGTCTGCGGGGCTTGAAGAGGGCAAGAGTGTCCTTGTCTTTGTGACTAAATTTCTAAGTTTGTTGGGCTTGAAGAGGTTTTTGTGTCCTTGTTGTAGTGACTAAAATATCCAAAGCTACTGGGCTTGAGGAGGGCAAGAGTGTCCTGATCAGAGTGATCGAACCTATAGTGGAATTCTTACTTGTTGAAATAGAAGAGTGGAGTATGACTTGTTCAGTCTCCGAACCACTTAAAAATCTCCTTGTGTCATTGATCTTTCAATCTTACATTTTACCTGCATTATTATTTGTGATTGATATTCTTAACTAAACTAAGAACTGAGATCTCTAGGGTGAAGTCTTTTAATATCACATTCTCGGTTATGCTAAATTAATCTGATTTGTAATATATTGGGTAATACATTAATCCAGTAACTTTTTAAAAAGGATCTATTCAACCCCCCTTCTAGATCTTTAAATACCTCTGGGAAACAACAGGTACCACTATACGCTTTTGTAAGCGTAGCTTCACTATCACAATATAGTGAAATTGGAGGCATTGGATTTGGTCTAGATTTATGTTTAATAACATATTTCTAATCTAATCAGCCTCTTTTCCTGCTTGAGCCAAAGCAATAAACTCTGACTCCATAGTAGAGTGAGAAATACAAGTCTGTTTCTTACTTGCCCAAGAAACAGCACCATTGGCAAGAGTGAAAATCCACCCACTTGTGGATTTATTATCTCCCACACTATTAATCCAGCTTTTGTCAGGTATCCCTCCAAAATACTAGGGAATTTATTATAGAAAAATCCTAAACTGTTGGTTCTTTTAAGATATCCAAGTATCCTCCCAATAGCTTTCCAATGATCAATATTAGGACTGCTCGTATATCTACTAAGTTTAAAAACTGCAAAAGAAATATCTGGCCTAGTACATAAGGCTACCAATAGCACTTGCGTATTCTAGCTGTGCAATAGCTCTACCATTATTTTCTTTGAGTTTAACTTCATTCTCAAAAAGAGTATTCACCTCCTTAAACTCGAGGTGACTAAACTTAGTTAATATCTTTTCAATATAGTGAGATTGATTTAATATAAAAAACCCCCACTATGTTTTTTAACTTTGATGCCTAAAATAGTATCCACTTCACGTAAGTATTTCATTTTAAAGACAAAGGATAGATACTTTTTAGTCTTATTTACTCCAACCATGTTTGTACTGATGATCAACATATCATCTACGTACAAACAGACTATCACCATATAGCTAAAAAGTGATTTTAGAGTATATGCACCTATCTGCACTATTATATGTAAACCCAAAATTTAAAATAGTAGTATCAAATCTCTTGTGCCACTATTTTGGTGCCTGTTTTAGACCATAAAGGGACTTACCTAATTTGCATACTTTAGTCTCATTATCGGGAGCAACAAACCCTTCGGGTTGTTCCATATATACTTCCTCATTCAAATTGTCATTCAAAAATGTTGTCTTAACATCTATAAGATGAACGTAAAGATCAAATAATGAACCTAAGGCAAAAAGAATTCGAATGTAAGTAACTCCTGCTACCAGTGCATAAGTATCAAAGTAGTCAATACCCTTTACTTGTCTAAAACCTTTTGCTACTAATCTTGCTTTAAAGGCAAAAATAGTACCATTAATGTTATATTTTGTTCTAAAACCCCATTTGTACCCTATGGGTTTAGAACCTCTAGGTAAATCGGTCAATACCCAAGTATTATTTCCCAAGATTGAATCAATTTCATCATTTACAGCTTCCTTCCAAAAAGCAGCTTCTCTAGAAGCCATAGCTTCTTTAAATAATTTAGGATCAGTCTCAAGACTATATATATAGGGTATTTCCTTTACCACCTCATTATTTTGGTCCCCTTCCACCAAAAATAATAAAGACTGAGAAGAAATAAAATCATCATCTAAGTCTTTATCTTTTCTAGCTCTAGTACTCCTTCTATGTCCACTTGCTTGAATTAGAACACTAAGTTCTTCAACCTCAACATTAGACCTTGTAGGACCTCTAGGTTCATCAAGTTTAGGCATATCCACATTCTCAACATCTTTTGAGAATTTATTTTCAAAAAATTCCACATCCCTAGACTCAGTTATAACATTAGACTCTAAATCAAGAAGTCTATATGCTTTACTATTTTTAGCATATCCAACAAATATACTTCTAATAGCTCTAGCTCGTAACTTAGTCCTTTTAGGATCAGGAACTCGAAAATAAGCTATACACCCCCACATTTTAAAATAATTTATATTAGGTCTCCTATCTTTCCATATTTCATAAGGACTAGTTTTAATTGCAGTATTAGGAATCCTATTTAAAATATAACAAGCAGTTAGGAGTGCCTTACCCCATAAATTATTTGGCAAACAAGCATAATTTAACATACAATTAATCATATCATGAAATACACGATTTTTTCTTTCTGCTAAACCATTTTGTTGTGGTGTATATGTTGCACTTATTTGATGTATAATGTCATTTTCTTCACAAAATGCATCAAAAGTATTCAAACAATATTACATGCCTCTATCAGAACGTAAAATTTTAATCTTCTTCTCAAGTTGATTTTCTACTTCTAATTTGTATTTTTTAAATGAGTTAAATGCATATCTTTTGTTCTTAACAAATACACATAACAATATCTGCTAGCATCATCTATAAAAGTAATGAAATATCGTTTTTCACCCCTTGTCAATATTCCATTTAACTCACAGATATCAGTATGTATTAATCTAACAATTGTGATTCTCTATGCATATTAGAAATGGTTTCCTCACAATTTTTGATTTAACATAAATTTCACATTTCTCAATCTCAGTATTACCAATATCAATTAATTTCATTGCATGCATATTTTTCAAATTCTTAGAATTTATATGTCCTAAACGACTATGCCACAAAGAAATTGCACAATTAATATAAGCAAAAACATAACTAATTTTATTAATAGATAATTTGTACATCCCATTTCAAGCATAACCCTTTCCAACAAAAACACCATTCTTTGAAAGAATGACTTTGCCAAACTCAACAGAAACTTTAAAACCTTTCCTATCTAAAAGATCAACAGAAATTAATTTTTTTTTCTAATTTCAGACACAAACAACACATTGAGCAAGGTCAGCTTCTTCCCGAAGGTGAAGTCAATTTTCACAGTTCCTTTGCCATTAATATTTGCCCTCGAACTATTTCCCATCTGAACTTCCTGTCTAATAACTTCTTCAAATGTTTTAAACATCTCTCGGTTGTTGCAAATATGGATAGTAGCTCCGGAGTCCAACCACCAACCATCAGGCTCACTTGCCATGTTAACCTCAGAAATCATAGCCACATCAAGACTAAGATCACAGACCATGGCAACAAGGTTCTCCTCAACCATGTTAGCAGAGCCACTCTTGTGTTGCTTATATTCTCTGGCATAGTGTCTAGTTTCTTCACAAACATGACACTTACCCTTTCTTATATTAGGATTAGGTTTTTTATTTTTCTGTCCAGGATGCTTGAACTTATTGTTATCTCTTTTAACACCAGGTCATTTCCCTTTAAAATGATCTTGCCTCCAAATAGTTTACCCTTGAATGCCCTTGAATCAAATTCTTTGCATCACGTTTTCGGGCCTCCTCCTCAATACGCAGATGCTTTTGAATTTGATTCAAGAAAAAGTGCTCAGATTTATACATCAACTTTTTGGCAAAATCCTTCCAAGATATATAGGTAATTTTGCAATTATTGCTCCAACTGAAAAAGTTTCAGGCAACATAATTTTAAGAACGCTCAATTTGTTAACAATAACCTGGAGCTCATGCACTTGCTCCAAAATATGTTTATTATCAACCATTTTAAAATCAAAATATTTAGAAACTAAATATTTATTTGTACCTTCTTCCTCAACTTTGTATTTGAATTTCAAGGCCTCCCATAATTCCCTTGGTGACAGAATATTGCTGTAGAAATCGTAGAGACGATCTGACAGTGTGTTGAGGATATGTCCACGAGTAAGCTCCTCATCTTCAGTCCTCTTCCTTCTCTGCTCCTTCATGAAAGTAGTATGCACACAAGCTAATCATATTTGATATGATGTAGCATATATACTTTGTAATCTTATTCAGTTATTAAAAACATTTTACATTATCTACATGGTGTTGTTATATTAAATGTGATAAACCCATAGTTTTGGGCAATGCTTTTAGAATCATGATGGTGATCATGCTAATGAGATCTAAATTCTAGATAGCTCACAAACTAAAATCGTTCCTAATCGTTAGATTACTAAAAAGGGGATTAGTGAATCCGGATAGATTAGTACATACGTTGCTTGCTCTTAGGAAGAGGATGATTGATCTCATAATCATTTGTGTGGAGACAATAAAGTAAGTATGTAGGTGCTTATTGGAGAATAAGTATACTGAACGTGACTCGCTAAGGAATACCTAATGGAGTTTTACTCGCCTGTCAATAGGAATTCCTCTAGTGATAGTAGTACAAATGATCCTTGGACTTGAGATCATCATAATATCTTGTGTATGATGAGTTATACTTTGACATGTCCCTTAAGACCTTTAGGGTATATCAAAAGGTATGATTGGGTATAATAAGTTATACATGGAGATAGGAGAATGATCAACAAAGAATCTACCACTTCTAGTAAAAGGAGAGAATGTCCTATGTGATTCGATAAATGAGGACTCAGAAGTCTTTGGCCAAAGCAGAATGAAATTAGAAAGGAGTTTCTAATTTGCATTATCAGAGTTGTTCATTGGAGAATCGAAATGCATATAATTAAATAAAATGAGACTTGACAGTAATTCCATGTCTTATATTTAATTGGGACATTGTATAGTAGAAGGATTGAATTGTACGGTAACTATGCACTGAAAGTTTCTTTTGTGATTAATGTTGAAATCTATATTATTTGGAAAGTCGTTGATCGCTAAGGGGGTTTACCCTTATTGTAGAATAAATATTATTTATTTAAATAAATTAAATAGTTTAATTTATTTATTTAAATAAGATTAGAATTGTTCTAATTGATTTATTCACAACCTGTTTAATATGGAGAACCTAAAGGGTCACACCGCAAAAGAAAAATATTTGTTTAAGAAGTAAATGGCATAATTATAATAATAAGTTAAGTGTATTTAATTTAATCTATGGAGATAGAATAAATTAAATAGCTTAATATTTATTATTTAATATTTTGGAAATATTAAATATAAATTAATAAGAAGAGTCTTATTATTGTTATTACTATTATTATTATTTAGTTCCTAAAAGGGTTTGGGAATTAATTAATAAAAGTACTCTCATAAATTCCTAATTGGATTAGGAGTTTAATTAAAATAAAAACCCTAATCCTAAATAGCTTAGGAGGGTTCCCTATATCTATAAATAAGAGGAGTCTTATCATGATTTTGGATTAGACAGTTACACACTCTTCCATAAGAATTGGAGATAGAGAGAGTACTTGCAATTTCTATAGAGATAGAAACTAGGGTTTTGCCAACACTCATCTTCTTGAAAAACTATTATTCCTTGGTGGATCACCTCTAGAGGTCAAACACTTGGGTGGCTAACGTTGATCAGAAGAAGAAATTTAATCGGTGGAATTCAAGGAAACACGAAGGAATTGGAGGTGAACTTATACCTGAGGAAGCTTTGATTCACGAGGGTATAATTCTATATCTCTATCTCTTTCGTTTAATTGATAATTGATCACAAGGATGATCATGGTGATGGTTTGTATGAAAAATTTTAAAATCCGTTTTATTGCGCTTCCGCACTATTTATGTAATTTGATTGCATGCTCGCGCTATATACAAACCTAACAGTGGTATCAAAGCCTAACCTTGTGCTAATTATCGATTATTATGATTCCATGTATGTATTGGTATGCGATTGGATCGATTTTCTGGGCAACGAAAAAAAAAATTCGAAGTCTGCTACGCGGCGCGGCTGCGCCGCTTCCAGTTCATTCTAGAGCGCGGCCGCGCCCGAACCCAGAAATCGTTTCTGGGGTGCAGCGCGACCGCGTCGCTCCTAGTTCATTTTGGAGCGTGGTCGCGCCTGTCTGCAGCTTTTGAAAAAATTTTATTTTGATTTTATTTATTTTCAATTAAGATAAAAGGTTTATTTTGAATTGGAATATAATTAAAATTAAAAGTTTTATTTGAACTTGGAATTGGATTCTACGTTAACTAGAATAAAGGAGTTTATTCACATATGGAATAGGATTCTATGTTTCCTAGAATAAAGAAGTTTATTCACATATGGAATAGGATTCCATATTTCCTTAAAAAATAAAGATGTTTATTTTGATAAGGAATAGGATTTAACATATTTTATTTTTTCAAGCAATTTTAAGTTAAAATAAAGGAGTTTATTTTGAACTTGAAATTGGTTTCCATGTTAATTGAAATAAAGGAGTTTATTTTGATTTGAAATTTGATTAAAAATAAAGGAGTTTATTTTTATTCAAAATTGGATAAAATAAAATAAATAAGTTTATTATGATTTAAATTTGATTAAAATAAAGGAATTTATTTTTGTTTCAAAATTGGATTTCTAGTAAACTTTTAATTGCCCATTAAATGATATCAATGCATATATGGAATGGTTTTATTATTCATGAGATGAATGTTATTTATTGATACATATAGAGATATGTATAATAATAAATAGGGATTGATTATGGAGTATTGACCAATGTGTGATTGGAATTATTTTAGAGGATGTTTGAATGTATGGGTTTTTATAAATGGGGTCTGCGTACCTCGTCTTCTCTAATTTTTCTTAATGTAAATTTTATCTCCCTCCTATGTACTTCCCCTTGACTGCTGATCAAGGTTTCTATCTATTTTAAATAGTTTTTGTAATAGGACTAGTTAGAATTAATTTTGAAGAATTGGAAACAAAGGAGCAAGGAGCGCTTGAAGACCCGTTTGTATTGGAGCCCGGGTTTAAATATAATAGCTATATTTAAATTTAATTCTTGCACCCTAGGTTTGACCTTTTGGTTCACTTGGTGGCTCTAGTGAACTAAACTAGAATAAAAGTCCATAATCAATCCGGGTAGAATATAGTATTCTATATGTGCATGCTTACTATATATATATATATATTATCGAACATGCTTTGCATGTTAAATAATATGATGCGTATTTTATATATATATATATGTGTGTGTGTGTGTGTGTGTGCGCGCGCGCGCGCATGCGCGCTAAACAAGATGAGACTAATAATAATAAACCCCTCAAAGAAATCATATTAAGTCCTAAGCGTTCAAAGATATTAGGAATATCTAACGTCGCCTTCTAGCATGGTAAAGCAATAGAGTGTTAAATATTTAATATGAGTTTGTTGTGCACACACAAGGCGAGTATTAAATATTTAAAATATTATTTTGTCACATTTGATGCTTATTAAGGAATTGAACATTACTGCTTTGTTGTGCACACACAAGGGCGGTCTTTTTCTCTTCACATATATGGAAGTGCTAGGTTGGACTTAACTTAGATCATTTTAGTTCGGATGTGCAAACACTTGACCATTATAATCTAAGAGGCAAAATATAAGGAGTTATATAGTGATGTAATTGACAATAGTTGTCTACCTATTTATTTATATATAGTTTGTTGTGCACACACAAGGCTATATACATTTGAAATGGGATCCTTATTCTCACTAGCAAATCTTTAATTGGATATGCCAAACTATATAGGGAGAGTAATATAGTTTGATGAAAATAGTGGGAGATACCAATTTAAAATAAAGACCTAATTTATTTTGGTAATTAATTAAAATGAATGTATGCTAAAATGTTATTAAATTACAAATTCATTTATAGAATTTTACGATGTCTAATTCACTATCATTGCATAGTATATTAGATGCTAATTAATCGGACCATATTAAACGGACTGGTTAAGAAATTTGAGAATAGTTCTCAAGGCTGAAAAGTTATCTTATGTCCTTAATATGTTTATCCCTACAATGGTTGCAGACAATGCCTCTGAGGAAGAGATTGCTACTTTTAGAAAGTAGTAAGATGATGCACAGTTGGCTCAATGCATCATGCTCGCATCCATGAGTAACGAGCTTCAGCGTCAGCATAAAACTATGGATGCTCCTACTATACTCCTGCACCTTCAAGGAGTTGAAGGGTGAGGAAAGTAGGACTATTAGATATCAGATATCTAAGGAGCTTTTCCGATCTAGAATGACCGATGGCACTACAGTACACACATATGTCCTAAAATGATCAATCTGATTGAACAATTGGGACAACTGGGTTTTAATGGATGGAGAGTTGATCCAAGATTTGATCTTGCAATCACTTCCGGACTCTTTCTCACAAATTGTTGTAAATTTTCACATGAACAAGCTATATGGCAGCCTGCCTGAGTTGCTTAAACATGTTGAAAACTGTAAAGAGTCACTTTCCAACCAAAAAATACCAAGTCTTATTGGTAGATGATTCTTCCAGGAAGCGGAAGAGGGCCAAAGGATCTTCTTAAAAGAAGAACAATTCAAAGAAGGTAAATGAAAAGGCAAAAACAAAGGACAATAGGAACAAGACTGATGCCAATAGCAAAGGAGTTTGCTTCCACTGCAATAAGCCTGGATACTAGAAAGAAAACTGTAAGGAGAATCTTACAAAAGCTAACCAGAAGAAGCTTAGTGAAGCTTCGGTTACAGATACAGGTTTGTTCATGATTAAAAAATAAATCTTTCTGTAAGTCAAGGTTCTACTTGGGTATTGGATACCGGTTGTAGTTCTCACGTATCACTACTACAAAACAGTAAATAGATAACGCGTAAAAAATGTTGTGGTTTCTGTCAGTAAAACGTCGTGGTTAAGGGTGTCATCTATTTGACACCCTTATACAACGTTTTTAAACGTTGTAGTTAGACACATTATACAACGTTTTTAAGGAAAAAATGTTGTAAATTTGTTTTCCATAAAGTAGTAGATGCTTGAAAATGTTGTAGTTTAATATATTAGACAACGTTTAGACACATGTACACAACGTTTAGAATGTGTTATCTATTTAGACATGACACATTTATACAACATTTAGAATGTGTCATCTGTTTAGAATGTGGTTCACTTATATTACCAGTGCACCTGCAATCTAGTAATGCCATAATATATAGCTAAAAAGGTCTAAATTCTCATTTAAATTTAAAGCCAAAATGTATCAACCATTCAAAATACATCCGAATAATATCATTCGTTTACAGTTTCAAATTACTACATCCACAAAAAATATACCAAACTATCCATATATGCATCTTAAATTCACTTTTCAATATAAATTACTACTGTATTGAATTGAACAACTGGTGCAATGGATCCAGAATAATTAGCACTTTGAGGTTTCATCAGCATCTTGATCAGTTGTTCTGACCATAGGCTTGACATTGACGGATCTTCATTGTAGATTGGTTCCACATCTGCAACCTCTGAAGTGGCCTATAATCAAATTTAAAAACATCAGTTATAACAGAACTATACAATAACATGATAACAACTTGAACTAAGTCATCCAAGTACACCCATTTAGAACGCCTGCACAAAGTATATATTAAGTTACAATTTCAATGAATAGTTAATTAACTTGAGCATACAATTTGTGCTTGTCCAGGATGATCACGCCGGTCGGTCCGAAATGAGAGATTGAATAGCACCCGAAAGGTTGATATAATGGGAGCAGAAAAACCTCAAGATTCTTTTCAAGTGTTCCTGCGAGTGCCAACAGTAATGTGGTTTTCCCACATCCTGGAGGCCCAAGTAATAGTGTCATCCTCCGAAAAGACAAGTTTTTGTGAGTAAATTTTGTTTAAATTAAAGGAAAATATTTGCATAAAGTGATATTACACTTTGCATGAGTTAATGAAAAAGAACTTCGAAATCAACCTTGAAGGCTTGATGATTCCACTGATATCTTGAAGGATTTTGATCTTAGTTGAATGAGATTTGTGCCCAGTTAAATTTGTGATACCCTGTTCAACATTGACATCTAATTCATATATATTTTTTTGATTGTGTAAATATAAGAAAAAAATGCCAATGGTTAACTGAATAGGCATCCTTTCTAAAACAACTTAGGCAATAATCAATTACGTATCCTCAACTCATGAGGTTTAGCATAAAGAATTTGCCAATAGCTTTAAAACAACATAAGCTTGTCTGAAACAACCCAATCTTTGAGAGGTAACCTAAAGGACTGGTCCTAGCTCTTTCTGTACCCTGAAAACCAATTTTACCGAGAACTATAAAATAGTATATGTGCAAAGTTCTGGAATTTATAGTTTATTTTTCCAACAATCAATCACCGTAAAGTAAGTCTGTGCCGTTTTCGATCCATAACCCTTGATTCCTATCTTCAAAAAAGTTTAAGCCCTAATTCCATAAGTTGTCTCTTTTGGATAAGGATCAATTATAAAATACCTTTTTTCTGAACTGCTAGTACATATTATAAAAGGAAGACAAGTAAACATACAGAACTGATTACCATTGATTTAGGTGCCAACTGCCACAATATATCCTTTCAATCAAATATATTTCAATAATGCATGGCTTCTAAATTTGTTGCTTTTGTTAAGGCTGTGCATGCATCACATCTATGCTAAATTTTCATAATTAGTTCTCCATTATAGCAATCTACAGGCACTAGTTATTGCTCCTTATGGCTGAAGATTAAGGAAATTCACCAAAAATTATATTCAAGCAAACAGATCCCACTAATTAAGCATAGGACAAAACAGATATTAACAAACTACTCAATAACTTCAAAAGCGACAGAAAATCTTCAAATGATTCATCTTCCTTTATAGGCTATAACACTTTTGTAGAAATATAACATGGTGAAAACAGAATACAATCGGCTTGCATACACACACTCCAAAAAAATTTATCGTGACCCTCTTTTGATTTTGGGATGATCCATAACTGACACTCTTTCCTCGTCCCAATTCAGGGATTATCCCAAGTCAGGTGACCATTATTCATATATTAACTCATTACTTGTTAAATTTGATTATATTACCCTTAAGTTAAGAAGAGAGTTTAAAATTTTGAGGACCCATTTTTTATATAATAGTGCAATAATTTAAAGGTAAGTGAGAAGCAAAGTTAAAGTCTTTGTCAAGTGTTCTTACTTCTTAAACGATGTGTCAAGTTAGCATATATAGTCACTTGAATTGGGGCACGGCAGAGGGGGAATGAAGTACAATATTTATCATGTTATGTCGTAAAACATTTAATCACTTTCCCCTAAATCATTTGACCTAAAGCTCCATACTTTTTAAAGCCCAATCCTATATATGTTTGTGAACTTGATAAGCATACTCCAAATTAAGTGAACAACTAAGCAAATAATACTAATTCAGCATTAGCAAGATAAAAGACCCAAATTCACCAACATAATCACAGCAAATAAGTGACAAACAGATATACAGGAGAATATGAGGGAGCTAGAACTTACATAACAGCCGTTGAGATCTGCTTGAGATCAGTCTCAAAATTCTTCATGTTAGCGAGCGAATGAGCACAGCATATTAGAGCAAGCCACGAACCAAGCTTGTACTGCAATTTATTATTACATCAGATTAGTAGGAAATAATAAATCAATTGATTCAAAGGAAAAGAGATAGAGAAGACGGAGGACCCTAAACATGGCGTCGGCAACACCGAAGATGATGGCGATGAAACCAGAGTAATCAATCGGAAGATTTTCTGGTGGCACCACCGCAGCTACGTACGGCTTTGCTGCAGACGTCGCCGACTTGTGTGAGAGAGAGAGAAACGCGTGTCGCCGGTCGGTGAAGGGGTGAGGGAACGACGGAGGGAGGAGGGGAGAGTGGCCAGTGAGGGCTTGAGAGAGCTCGGGAAAGAGGCGAGGAGAGAGAGTCTGTAAATGAAATGAGGCGGCTGAATAATTAGGTTTTATTTTAAGTTTTCATTTCCGCGCATTTTTTCAAGCTTCGTGTTTTTTAGATAGATAACGTTTTTAAAAAAAACGTTATCTAGTTAAAACCAAAAAAATGCCCTTTTAAATACATAACGTTTTTTCATATATATCTACAACGTTTTGTTAAAAAAACGTTGTGTAAAAATATACCATAACATTTTTTATAAAAACGTTGTGGTTTTAGCGTTGTCTATTTACTGTTTTGTAGTAGTGTATGCAATCCCATGCAGAGACTAAGCAGAAGTAGCAAGCTAAACAAAGAGTAAGTAATCTTATGTGTGGGAATGGAGCAAAGGTAGGCATTAACCATAGGAACTTATAGTTTAGCATTGCCTACGGGCAAGTCTATTAAGTTAATAAGTTGTTATTATGTTCCAATTCTCATTAGAAACATTAGAACTTTCGTTGTTGGACAAGGAAGGTTCTGGTATTATATTTAAGAACAATTGTTGTTCTATTTATAATGATAATATTTTGTTTGAAACTGGAAGATTACTTGATAGACTTTGTATACTTGACTTACATAAAAAATATTTTGCAAATTGAATAAACTAATAAAAGAAAAGAAGATGGTCATTCAAAGAGTTGAATGTGTGTATTTGATAAAATACAAGTCTGGATCATTTGAAATGTTCAAAGAATTCAAAAGTGAAACATATTGACAAAGTATTAAGATTCTTTGATCAGATTGAGGAAGGAATACTTATGCAATGGGTTTCTAGATCATCTCAAAATGGTATTTTCTCATAATGGACACCTCCTGATACGCAATAATTGATTGGTGTATCTAAAAGGAGAAATTGTACCTTGTTGGACATGGTGCAGTTCATGATGATTTTTACCAACATTCTAGTATCCATTTGGGGTTATGCCCTAGAAACGGCTACATATCTACAAAATAAGGTAACCTCAAAAATTCGAGCCCAAGACTCCACAAAGGTTATGGATAGGGAGGATTCCTACTCTTAAGTATGTTAAGATAGTGGGTTGTCCAACTTATGTGAAAAGGTTTCAAAGATAAGTTTGGGACAAAATCTGACAAGTACAGATTTGTGGGATATCCTAAAGAAAGTTTAGGGTATTATTACTATAATTCTACACGATGCCTTCTTAGATAAAGGTGTTTATCATTGAAGGAGCTAGTGGGAGGGTAATAGATCTTGAAGGAGTTCAAGAACCACAAAGCACTTTAAGTCGAACCGAGGAACCTGTAGATAGACCTATTGTACCACAACCGAATCATAAACCTGGAAGAGTACCGAAGATATCTGGGGGTATGCATTCATCATAGAGGATGATGATGAGGTACGCATCATAGAGGATGATGATCCAGTTATATACGATGAGGCTATGAGTAGAAGACACTCGGAGAAACGGCAGATGGCCATGAAATCCAAAATGGACTCCATGTATGAGAACCAAGTATAGACTCTGGTGTATATGGGTCTTTAAGAGAAAGACTGGGGAAAATAGCAAGGTAGAGACCTATAAGACCAGACCTGTTTAAAAGGTTTCAAATAAAGTCAATGAGTTGACTGTGATAAAACCTTACTACCGGGTAATGCTCAAGTCCATTTGGATTTTGATCGTGATTGCAGCTTATTACAAAATCTGACAAAATGGATGTGGAGACGTCCTTCCTCAATGAAGACTTGAGGAGAATGTATGTATGATACAGCCAGAGGAATTTGTTTCAAAGGTTGAAGCAAATCGTATTTTAAGCTACAATAATCCATTTATGGATTGAAGCAAGCTTCTCAAAGATGGAACATTCATTTTGATGAAACAATCAAAAGAATTAGATTTTATAAAAAATGAGAATGAACTTTGTGTGTACAAAAGGATCAGTGGGAGCGCTGTGACATTCTTCGTATTATATGTTGATATACTACTGATAAGGAATGACACACCAATGCTACAATCAGTAAAGATAAAATTGTCTAAACATTCCTCCATGAATAACTTAGGAGGAACATCCTATAAATTGGGGATATAAATCTATATAGATAGATTTAAAAGGATGCTCGGCTTGACCCAAGGAACGTATATTCATTTGATGCTAAAGGCGTTTAGCATGACAAACTCCAAGAGAGGTCTCATGAGGATGAGCCATGGAGTGTATCTCTCTAAAATTGTCCCTAATTGAAAGAGAGATCGCACGAGTTACTATCATGAATGCAATGAATATACAAGGCTTGATGTTGATCAGTCATATTCTGGAGATGATCACTGTAAGACAGTGATAAACATCTTTAGGTACTTAACTGGTACTAAAGATGTGATCATGATTCATGGTAGGTCTGAATTAAAACTAGAGGGCTAAACAGACTCAAGTTTTTCAGACTGACCAAGACGATAACAAATCCACTTTAAGGTAAATCGTTACCTTGAAAAGTGGTGCAATGAATTGAAAAAGTTCCAAACAGTAAAGAGTTGTTGGTTTAGTGACAAAGACAAAGTATATAGCTGTAAATGAAGCTGCAAGTTGATTGTTTGGATGAAAAGTTAATTGCAGAACTAGGAATAGTTCCTAAGTCTCATCTTGGATTCAAACAAGTGTTGCGGCACTTTCATTTGATTAGTCGAATCATTGAAAGAGGAGAAGTCACTATAGAGATAGTGGACTCTCAAGAACAACATTGCATATCCATTTACTGAAGTTTTATCCAAACAGCAGGATGATCGTCATTTAGAGAAGAAGGGTATTAGATACCATGACGATTGGCTTTAGTGCAAGTGGGAGATTGAAAGTAGTATGCACACAAGCCAATCGTATTTGATATGATGTAGCATATATACTTTGTAATCTTATTCAGTTATTAAAAGCATTTTATATTATCTACATGGTGCTGTTATATTAAATGTGATAAACCCATAGTTTTGAGCAATACTTTTAGAACCATGATGGGGATCATGCTAGCTAATGAGATCTAAATTCTAGATAGCTCACAAACTAAAATCGTTCCTAAACATTGGATTACTGAAAAGGGGATTAGTGAATCCGGATAGATTAGTACATACGTTACTTGCTCTTAGGAAGAGGATGATTGATCTCATAATCATTTGTGTGGAGACACTAAAGCAAGTATGTAGGTGCTTATTGGAGAATAAGTACACTGAACGTGGCTCGCTAAGAAATACCTAATGGAGTTTTATTCGCCTGTCAATAGTAATTTCTCTAGTGATAGTAGTACAAATGATCCTTGGACTTGAAATTATCATAATATCTTGTGTATGATGAGTTATACTTTGACATATCCCCTAAGACCTTTAGGGTATATCAAAGGGTATGATTGGGTATAATAAGTTATACATGGAGATAGGTGAATGATTAACAAAGAATCTACCACTTCTAGTAAAAGGAGAGAATGTCCTATGTGATTCAATAAATGACGACTCAGAAGTCTTTGGCCAAAGCAGAATGAAATTAGAAAGGAGTTTCTAATTTGCATTATCAGAGTTGTTCATTAGAGAATCGAAATGCATATAATTAAATAAAATGAGACTTGACAGTAATTCCATGTCTTATATTTAATTGGGACATTGTATGGTAGAAGGATTGAATTGTACGGTAACTATGCACTGAAAGGTTCTTTTGTGATTAATGTTGAAATCTATATTATCTGGAAAGTCGTTGATTGTTAAGGGGGTTTACCCTTATTGTAGAATAAATATTATTTATTTAAATAAATTAAATAGTTTAATTTATTTATTTAAATAAGATTAGAATTGTTCTAATTGATTTATTCACAACCGGTTTAATATGGAGAACCTAAAGGGTCACACCGCAAAAGAAAAATATTTGTTTAAGAAGTAAATGACATAATTGTAATAATAAGTTAAGTGTATTTAATTTAATCTATGGAGATAGAATAAATTAAATAGCTTAATATTTATTATTTAATATTTTGGAAATATTAAATATAAATTAATAAAAAGAGTCTTATTATTATTATTACTATTATTATTATTTAGTTCCTAAAAGGGTTTGGGAATTAATTAATAAAAGTACTCTCATAAATTCCTAATTGGATTAGGAGTTTAATTAATTAAAGGAGTTTAATTAAAATAAAAACCCTAATCCTAAATAGTTTAAGAGGGTTCTCTATATCTATAAATAAGAGGAGTCTTATCATGATTTCGGGTTAGACAGTTACACACTCTTCTATAAGAATTGGAGATAAATAGAGTACTTACAATTTCTATAGAGATAGAAACTAGGGTTTTGCCAACACCCATCTTCTTGAACAACTATTATTCCTTGGTGGATCACCTCTAGAGGTCAAACACTTGGGTGGCTAACGTTGATCAAAGAAAAAAATTTAATCGGTGGAATTCAAGGAAACGCGAAGGAATTGGAGGTGAACTTGTACCTGAGGAAGCTTTGATTCACGAGGATATAATTCTATATCTCTATCTCTTTTATTTAATTGATAATTGATCACAAGGATGATCATGGTGATGGTTTGTATGAAAAATTTTAAAATCCGTTTTATTGTGCTTCCGCACTATTTATGTAATTTGATTGCATGCTCACGTTATATACAAACCTAACACTTCAGTGCTTCAATTGTATCAATGTCTGACTGTTGACCTTCTACTGGTTTGGGATCTTATGGAATAGGCTGAAGGTTAGGGTCTAGTACATACGTTATCTTTAGAACTGTTAGTAGAAATTTCAGTTTGTCTTGCCAACAACTGAAATTGTTTCCGTCAAAGCGATCGAGCTTGACAAAATCCTGGTTCATGATTTTGAACGATTCTATATCCATATCTAATCAACACCTTAAGATTGAAAGATTAAAAGATGAGAAAGGTACAGAATAATATGAACAGAAAAGGATTGACACGGGTAATTCATGTCCTTAAGGTATTTATTGTCCCTCACCACTAAAGTTTGTTAAAGGCTACTGACAATATACCTCCAGGATATATATATATATATATATATATATATATATATATATATATATATGTATATATATATATATATGTCAAGCTTATATATTTACAGTGATAGTAACTCGCTGATGAATCTTAATATATGCTGCTTTGTAAAAGTTGATAAGAGGAAGAAGATGAAAAATGCTCAGTTACTAAAACTAATCAAAACTGAAACTGTGTATATAATATAAAGTAACACTTACAAAGTGAATTTCACTATATTGTATTTAATTAATAATTGTGTTGATAATAACTAAAACTATGCAATTTTACAAGAACTCATAATTTTAGCAATGCACAAACATGTACATAAAAATGAAATCGTGAAGAAATCCCATGTTATTAATTTTTTCATGTTAGTGTATTAATTTCATGTTATTATTTTTTATTGTTAAGATTCTAGGGCTTTGAATTTAATTTAATTTATAACACTACATATAGCAAGACTCTAAATATTAATTTAAACTCAATTATATAGTCGTGACATTTTTGTTATTGAGCCAACTTTATGTTTTATTCACAATTCAAAAATTATCAAAAGTAAACTATAAGTGCGATCACTACGTGTCTAGGCAGTCGTTTTGATTTTTATTTTACTAAAGATATTTTGTTATTTTCATATACATGATAATTTTATAGTGAAATAACATAAGTATACTTAGATAAAAATTAATAAATCAAGAAAATTGTATTCGTGCACACTATGTATTCTTATTTATTTTAGACTTAATGATCATAAAACCTATCCAATTTTTAGTTTGTTTTCATTTAAACCAGTAAAAATTATTTTTTAACATCAATATCCATAACATTTCTAAAAGTACTATAAAAATGACCAAATATTGACTTCATTTTAAACCGTGGTTAATTTGTGATGATGTGTCATGTGAGTTGGCTGCTGAAGTATAAACTAATTACACTTTTGATTTTTTTTATTTGGCGTACATAATATAATATTCTCTCGTTCCAGGATAAATGTCCTTATTGCTATTTTAGGTAATTCTAAGTTAAATGTCTACTTACCTTAAATAATTTATTTTCTAAAATAATTTGTTTATTAAGTACCTTTAGTATTAATTGTCATATTTCTATTTTTTATGTATATTTATGGAGCATCATTAATCATATGCAAAAAATTATACAATTAATGAGAGCTTAAATGACAAATTTGTCATTTTATCCTCTTTTTTAATATGTATAAAAGTCAACCAGGACTTTTATCCTAGGACGGAGGGAGTATGAGTTAAAATATACATAAAATAATATTAAAATATCTCTTGATCGCATGCTAAGCATGAGACTCATTGACGGATCTACCCTTGGGGCAGTGGAGTCAATTGACCCCACTGAATTTTGAGTCAATTTTTTATTTGTTTTTAATTTTATAAGGTGTTTAGTGAAAATAAAAAATTCATACTAAAAGACTATTAAATGTTTCAAATTTCTACTAATACCAACACTTCACTCTTTTATATTGTTTAGTAACTTACATTGAACATGATATTTTTGCAGCTATTGAAATGAGGCTATCATTGCAATAGGTTCCAGCAATGAAGTCTCGAAAAATGCTATTATAAATAATATTTTAACAATACTATTTAGTTTTGAAATTTATTTTAGAGGATACGGGAGGTGAGAAACACTTCACGTTCATTCGCGAGGTGTCTCTTATAATAACAATGTTTTAAAAAATTATAAAATATTATTTTGTACATAACATGGGAGGAAGTGTATTCAATTACATAAAACATTAACTTTATATGACAACTCACACAATTATTTGCAATGTCCCTCGCATCATTTTTTGCCTTTATTTTATTGTATTTTATTTCTTTATAAATTTTTATTTTAAAAAAATTGACCACACTGAACTAAAGGGCTGGATCCGCTGTGACACCCCCAAATCCGGGTACTTCATTTCCTCAGGATTTGGTGTTCACTATCCGAAAACATCACATCACATCTAACTACCCATTCAAATATAAATGAAAATACTTGAATAGAAATAGAAATCTCCCATTAAGGGTTACAACATCATTCATAAATAAATCCCAGGTCATCTAACCTTAAATAAACATCAGTGCAGAAAACATAAACGAAGCCTATTACATAAACAACAATAAAGCAAATACAACAAGTCTTCATCACTTGTTTGCTTTTCCTTTTCCTTTACTAGTAGATGGCTCGTCAGTTCTTTCAACCTTAGCTGCAATGTTATTATGCAAGGGTGAGCAATGATTGCTCAGCAAGTATAACAACAACAGTAATAATAACATGCAAAATAATTAATGGATATTGAATAATCGAAGATTTAGCTTTTGAGTCAAGAATGTAAGACAAGATTCAAAAGAACGTCTGAGGGTCTTAAGACCACGAACTATGTCCCAGGTTATCAAGTATTCCTACTTTAAACCTTTAACAGTCGTAAGACTATATGGACCTTTCTTCTCGTACTCAGGGGGATCAGCCCTTTGTACCATGTATGTGCACAACATCTTAACGCTAACGCGTAAATAATAGTGCAATAATTTAAAGGTAAGTGAGAAGCAAAGTTAATGTCTTTGTCAAGTGTTCTTACTTCTTAAACGATGTGTCAAGTTAGCATATATAGTCACTTGAATTGGGGCACGGCAGAGGGGGAATGAAGTACAATATTTATCATGTTATGTCGTAAAACATTTAATCACTTTCCCCTAAATCATTTGACCTAAAGCTCCATACTTTTTAAAGCCCAATCCTATATATGTTTGTGAACTTGATAAGCATACTCCAAATTAAGTGAACAACTAAGCAAATAATACTAATTCAGCATTAGCAAGATAAAAGACCCAAATTCACCAACATAATCACAACAAATAAGTGACAAACAGATATACAGGAGAATATGAGGGAGCTAGAACTTACATAACAGCCGTTGAGATCTGCTTGAGATCAGTCTCAAAATTCTTCATGTTAGCGAGCGAATGAGCACAGCATATTAGAGCAAGCCACGAACCAAGCTTGTACTGCAATTTATTATTACATCAGATTAGTAGGAAATAATAAATCAATTGATTCAAAGGAAGAGAGATAGAGAAGACGGAGGACCCTAAACATGGCGTCGGCAACACCGAAGATGATGGCGATGAAACCAGAGTAATCAATCGAAAGATTTTCTGGTGGCACCACCGCAGCTACGTACGGCTTTGCTGCAGACGTCGCCGACTTGTGTGAGAGAGAGAAAAACGCGTGTCGCCGGTCGGTGAGGGGGTGAGGGAACGACGGAGGGAGGAGGGGAGAGTGGCCAGTGAGGGCTTGAGAGAGCTCGGGAAAGAGGCGAGGAGAGAGAGTCTGTAAATGAAATGAGGCGGCTGAATAATTAGGTTTTATTTTAAGTTTTCATTTCCGCGCATTTTTTCAAGCTTCGTGTTTTTTAGATAGATAACGTTTTTAAAAAAAACGTTATCTAGTTAAAACCAAAAAAATGCCCTTTTAAATACATAACGTTTTTTCATATATATCTACAACGTTTTGTTAAAAAAACGTTGTGTAAAAATATACCATAACATTTTTTATAAAAACGTTGTGGTTTTAGCGTTGTCTATTTACTGTTTTGTAGTAGTGTATGCAATCCAATGCAGAGACTAAGTAGAAGTAGCAAGCTAAACAAAGAGTAAGTAATCTTATGTGTGGGAATGGAGCAAAGGTAGGCATTAACCATAGGAACTTATAGTTTAGCATTGCCTACGGGCAAGGTTATTAAGTTAATAAGTTGTTATTATGTTCCAATTCTCATTAGAAACATTAGAACTTTCGTTGTTGGACAAGGAAGGTTCTGGTATTATATTTAAGAACAATTGTTGTTCTATTTATAATGATAATATTTTGTTTGAAACTGGAAGATTACTTGATAGACTTTGTATACTTGACTTACATAAAAAATATTTTGCAAATTGAATAAACTAATAAAAGAAAAGAAGATGGTCATTCAAAGAGTTGAATGTGTGTATTTGATAAAATACAAGTCTGGATCATTTGAAATGTTCAAAGAATTCAGAAGTGAAACATATTGACAAAGTATTAAGATTCTTTGATCAGATTGAGGAAGGAATACTTATGCAATGGGTTTCTAGATCATCTCAAAATGGTATTTTCTCATAATGGACACCTCCTGATACGCAATAATTGATTGGTGTATCTAAAAGGAGAAATTGTACCTTGTTGGACATGGTGCAGTTCATGATGATTTTTACCAACATTCTAGTATCCATTTGGGGTTATGCCCTAGAAACGGCTACATATCTACAAAATAAGGTAACCTCAAAAATTCGAGCCCAAGACTCCACAAAGGTTATGGATAGGGAGGATTCCTACTCTTAAGTATGTTAAGATAGTGGGTTGTCCAACTTATGTGAAAAGGTTTCAAAGATAAGTTTGGGACAAAATCTGACAAGTACAGATTTGTGGGATATCCTAAAGAAAGTTTAGGGTATTATTACTATAATTCTACACGATGCCTTCTTAGATAAAGGTGTTTATCATTGAAGGAGCTAGTGGGAGGGTAATAGATCTTGAAGGAGTTCAAGAACCACAAAGCACTTTAAGTCGAACCGAGGAACCTGTAGATAGACCTATTGTATCACAACCGAATCATAAACCTGGAAGAGTACCGAAGATATCTGGGGGTATGCATTCATCATAGAGGATGATGATGAGGTACGCATCATAGAGGATGATGATCCAGTTATATACGATGAGGCTATGAGTAGAAGACACTCGGAGAAACGGCAGATGGCCATGAAATCCAAAATGGACTCCATGTATGAGAACCAAGTATAGACTCTGGTGTATATGGGTCTTTAAGAGAAAGACTGGGGAAAATAGCAAGGTAGAGACCTATAAGACCAGACCTGTTTAAAAGGTTTCAAATAAAGTCAATGAGTTGACTGTGATAAAACCTTACTACCGGGTAATGCTCAAGTCCATTTGGATTTTGATCGTGATTGCAGCTTATTACAAAATCTGACAAAATGGATGTGGAGACGTCCTTCCTCAATGAAGACTTGAGGAGAATGTATGTATGATACAGCCAGAGGAATTTGTTTCAAAGGTTGAAGCAAATCGTATTTTAAGCTACAATAATCCATTTATGGATTGAAGCAAGCTTCTCAAAGATGGAACATTCATTTTGATGAAACAATCAAAAGAATTAGATTTTATAAAAAATGAGAATGAACTTTGTGTGTACAAAAGGATCAGTGGGAGCGCTGTGACATTCTTCGTATTATATGTTGATATACTACTGATAAGGAATGACACACCAATGCTACAATCAGTAAAGATAAAATTATCTAAACATTCCTCCATGAATAACTTAGGAGGAACATCCTATAAATTGGGGATATAAATCTATATAGATAGATTTAAAAGGATGCTCGGCTTGACCCAAGGAACGTATATTCATTTGATGCTAAAGGCGTTTAGCATGGCAAACTCCAAGAGAGGTCTCATGAGGATGAGCCATGGAGTGTATCTCTCTAAAATTGTCCCTAATTGAAAGAGAGATCGCACGAGTTACTATCATGAATGCAATGAATATACAAGGCTTGATGTTGATCAGTCATATTCTGGAGATGATCATTGTAAGACAGTGATAAACATCTTTAGGTACTTAACTGGTACTAAAGATGTGATCATGATTCATGGTAGGTCTGAATTAAAACTAGAGGGCTAAACAGACTCAAGTTTTTCAGACTGACCAAGACGATAACAAATCCACTTTAAGGTAAATCGTTACCTTGAAAAGTGGTGCAATGAATTGAAAAAGTTCCAAACAGTAAAGAGTTGTTGGTTTAGTGACAAAGACAAAGTATATAGCTGTAAATGAAGCTGCAAGTTGATTGTTTGGATGAAAAGTTAATTGCAGAACTAGGAATAGTTCCTAAGTCTCATCTTGGATTCAAACAAGTGTTGCGGCACTTTCATTTGATTAGTCGAATCATTGAAAGAGGAGAAGTCACTATAGAGATAGTGGACTCTCAAGAACAACATTGCATATCCATTTACTGAAGTTTTATCCAAACAGCAGGATGATCGTCATTTAGAGAAGAAGGGTATTAGATACCATGACGATTGGCTTTAGTGCAAGTGGGAGATTGAAAGTAGTATGCACACAAGTCAATCGTATTTGATATGATGTAGCATATATACTTTGTAATCTTATTCAGTTATTAAAAACATTTTACATTATCTACATGGTGCTGTTATATTAAATGTGATAAACCCATAGTTTTGAGCAATACTTTTAGAACCATGATGGGGATCATGCTAGCTAATGAGATCTAAATTCTAGATAGCTCACAAACTAAAATCGTTCCTAAACATTGGATTACTGAAAAGGGGATTAGTGAATCCGGATAGATTAGTACATACGTTACTTGCTCTTAGGAAGAGGATGATTGATCTCATAATCATTTGTGTGGAGACACTAAAGCAAGTATGTAGGTGCTTATTGGAGAATAAGTATACTGAACGTGGCTCGCTAAGAATACCTAATGGAGTTTTATTCGCCTGTCAATAGTAATTTCTCTAGTGATAGTAGTACAAATGATCCTTGGACTTGAAATCATCATAATATCTTGTGTATGATGAGTTATACTTTGACATATCCTCTAAGACCTTTAGGGTATATCAAAGGGTATGATTGGGTATAATAAGTTATACATGGAGATAGGTGAATGATTAACAAAGAATCTACCACTTCTAGTAAAAGGAGAGAATGTCCTATGTGATTCAATAAATGACGACTCAGAAGTCTTTGGCCAAAGCAGAATGAAATTAGAAAGGAGTTTCTAATTTGCATTATCAGAGTTGTTCATTAGAGAATCGAAATGCATATAATTAAATAAAATGAGACTTGACAGTAATTCCATGTCTTATATTTAATTGGGACATTGTATGGTAGAAGGATTGAATTGTACGGTAACTATGCACTGAAAGGTTCTTTTGTGATTAATGTTGAAATCTATATTATCTGGAAAGTCGTTGATTGTTAAGGGGGTTTACCCTTATTGTAGAATAAATATTATTTATTTAAATAAATTAAATAGTTTAATTTATTTATTTAAATAAGATTAGAATTGTTCTAATTGATTTATTCACAACCGGTTTAATATGGAGAACCTAAAGGGTCACACCGCAAAAGAAAAATATTTGTTTAAGAAGTAAATGACATAATTGTAATAATAAGTTAAGTGTATTTAATTTAATCTATGGAGATAGAATAAATTAAATAGCTTAATATTTATTATTTAATATTTTGGGAATATTAAATATAAATTAATAAAAAGAGTCTTATTATTATTATTACTATTATTATTATTTAGTTCCTAAAAGGGTTTGGGAATTAATTAATAAAAGTACTCTCATAAATTCCTAATTGGATTAGGAGTTTAATTAATTAAAGGAGTTTAATTAAAATAAAAACCCTAATCCTAAATAGTTTAGGAGGGTTCTCTATATCTATAAATAAGAGGAGTCTTATCATGATTTCGGGTTAGACAGTTACACACTCTTCTATAAGAATTGGAGATAAATAGAGTACTTACAATTTCTATAGAGATAGAAACTAGGGTTTTGCCAACACCCATCTTCTTGAACAACTATTATTCCTTGGTGGATCACCTCTAGAGGTCAAACACTTGGGTGGCTAACGTTGATCAAAGAAAAAAAATTAATCGGTGGAATTCAAGGAAACGCGAAGGAATTGGAGGTGAACTTGTACCTGAGGAAGCTTTGATTCACGAGGATATAATTCTATATCTCTATCTATTTTATTTAATTGATAATTGATCACAAGGATGATCATGGTGATGGTTTGTATGAAAAATTTTAAAATCCGTTTTATTGTGCTTCCGCACTATTTATGTAATTTGATTGCATGCTCACGTTATATACAAACCTAACACTTCACTGCTTCAATTGTATCAATGTCTGACTGTTGACCTTCTACTGGTTTGGGATCTTATGGAATAGGCTGAAGGTTAGGGTCTAGTACATACGTTATCTTTAGAACTGTTAGTAGAAATTTCAGTTTGTCTTGCCAACAACTGAAATTGTTTCCGTCAAAGCGATCGAGCTTGACAAAATCCTGGTTCATGATTTTGAACGATTCTATATCCATATCTAATCAACACCTTAAGATTGAAAGATTAAAAGATGAGAAAGGTACAGAATAATATGAACAGAAAAGGATTGACACGGGTAATTCATGTCCTTAAGGTATTTATTGTCCCTCACCACTAAAGTTTGTTAAAGGCTACTGACAATATACCTCCAGGATATATATATATATATATATATATATATATATATATATATATATGTCAAGCTTATATATTTACAGTGATAGTAACTCGCTGATGAATCTTAATATATGCTGCTTTGTAAAAGTTGATAAGAGGAAGAAGATGAAAAATGCTCAGTTACTAAAACTAATCAAAACTGAAACTGTGTATATAATATAAAGTAACACTTACAAAGTGAATTTCACTCTATTGTATTTAATTAATAATTGTGTTGATAATAACTAAAACTATGCAATTTTACAAGAACTCATAATTTTAGCAATGCACAAACATGTACATAAAAATGAAATCGTGAAGAAATCCCATGTTATTAATTTTTTTCATGTTAGTGTATTAATTTCATGTTATTATTTTTTATTGTTAAGATTCTAGTGCTTTGAATTTAATTTAATTTATAACACTACATATAGCAAGACTCTAAATATTAATTTAAACTCAATTATATAGTCGTGACATTTTTGTTATTGAGCCAACTTTATGTTTTATTCACAATTCAAAAATTATCAAAAGTAAACTATAAGTGCGATCACTACGTGTCTAGGCAGTCGTTTTGATTTTTATTTTACTAAAGATATTTTGTTATTTTCATATACATGATAATTTTATAGTGAAATAACATAAGTATACTTAGATAAAAATTAATAAATCAAGAAAATTGTATTCGTGCACACTATGTATTCTTATTTATTTTAGACTTAATGATCATAAAACCTATCCAATTTTTAGTTTGTTTTCATTTAAACCAGTAAAAATTATTTTTTAACATCAATATCCATAACATTTCTAAAAGTACTATAAAAATGACCAAATATTGACTTCATTTTAAACCGTGGTTAATTTGTGATGATGTGTCATGTGAGTTGGCTGCTGAAGTATAAACTAATTACACTTTTGATTTTTTTTATTTGGCGTACATAATATAATATTCTCTCGTTCCAGGATAAATGTCCTTATTGCTATTTTAGGTAATTCTAAGTTAAATGTCTACTTACCTTAAATAATTTATTTTCTAAAATAATTTGTTTATTAAGTACCTTTAGTATTAATTGTCATATTTCTATTTTTTATGTATATTTATGGAGCATCATTAATCATATGCAAAAAATTATACAATTAATGAGAGCTTAAATGACAAATTTGTCATTTTATCCTCTTTTTTAATATGTATAAAAGTCAACCAGGACTTTTATCCTAGGACGGAGGGAGTATGAGTTAAAATATACATAAAATAATATTAAAATATCTCTTGATCGCATGCTAAGCATGAGACTCATTGACGGATCTACCCTTGGGGCAGTGGAGTCAATTGACCCCACTGAATTTTAAGTCAATTTTTTATTTGTTTTTAATTTTATAAGGTGTTTAGTGAAAATAAAAAATTCATACTAAAAGACTATTAAATGTTTCAAATTTCTACTAATACCAACACTTCACTCTTTTATATTGTTTAGTAACTTACATTGAACATGATATTTTTGCAGCTATTGAAATGAGGCTATCATTGCAATAGGTTCCAGCAATGAAGTCTCGAAAAATGCTATTATAAATAATATTTTAACAATACTATTTAGTTTTGAAATTTATTTTAGAGGATACGGGAGGTGAGAAACACTTCACGTTCATTCGCGAGGTGTCTCTTATAATAACAATGTTTTAAAAAATTATAAAATATTATTTTGTACATAACATGGGAGGAAGTGTATTCAATTACATAAAACATTAACTTTATATGACAACTCACACAATTATTTGCAATGTCCCTCGCATCATTTTTTGCCTTTATTTTATTGTATTTTATTTCTTTATAAATTTTTATTTTAAAAAAATTGACCACACTGAACTAAAGGGCTGGATCCGCTGTGACACCCCCAAATCCGGGTACTTCATTTCCTCAGGATTTGGTGTTCACTATCCGAAAACATCACATCACATCTAACTACCCATTCAAATATAAATGAAAATACTTGAATAGAAATAGAAATCTCCCATTAAGGGTTACAACATCATTCATAAATAAATCCCAGGTCATCTAACCTTAAATAAACATCAGTGCAGAAAACATAAACGAAGCCTATTACATAAACAACAATAAAGCAAATACAACAAGTCTTCATCACTTGTTTGCTTTTCCTTTTCCTTTACTAGTAGATGGCTCGTCAGTTCTTTCAACCTTAGCTGCAATGTTATTATGCAAGGGTGAGCAATGATTGCTCAGCAAGTATAACAACAACAGTAATAATAACATGCAAAATAATTAATGGATATTGAATAATCGAAGATTTAGCTTTTGAGTCAAGAATGTAAGACAAGATTCAAAAGAACGTCTGAGGGTCTTAAGACCACGAACTATGTCCCAGGTTATCAAGTATTCCTACTTTAAACCTTTAACAGTCGTAAGACTATATGGACCTTTCTTCTCGTACTCAGGGGGATCAGCCCTTTGTACCATGTATGTGCACAACATCTTAACGCTAACGCGTAAATAAATCCCATATATAAGGGTTGTTCATCTCAGTTTGACATCGGAGTTCGCACCAAAGGAAGTTTGGTTTGGATTTACTTCAATAACGTTTCTAGAATTTAGAACGCTTATCAACTATGGACTAGTCGAATCAAAAAGGGTTCGCTAGTTAATCAAGGTTCAAAAGGTGTAATTCGAGAATCAAAACTAAATCTCACAAAAAGTACGATTGAATACGTTCTATATAACTGAAGCATTACAAAGAGGAAATTAAAAATGTCTCATTGAATCCATGAAATTGATTGGAATAGAAACAATAACTTGCTCAAGAAGTAATAGCATTATGAAGCTTGTATTCTATGATAATGAAATTTAGAAACTTGCGTAAACGTAAAAGTAAGGATAAGATACTTGCCTCGTGCGTAGACTATAAATTTAAGACTCACGTTTCTCTAATCAACCTATACATTCCGTTTATAAAACAGTAACAATAATTAGTTACAGTATTATAAACACTTCAGAACTCATTCTCATCTAATTTCATTTTAATAGCTCAGTTGACACCGAACAATCAATGGGCTTATGCTACCACCTTTCACAGTAATTTAACATTCATTTTATACATTAGCCTAAGCTTTAGGTATATCTACGATATCATAATATGATCTTAAAGAAAGAAGAAAATTTTTACTCTCGTCTTTTTACTCTTTTTTTTTTTTTTATTCCCGCCGGGGCGAGAAAATCCTTCACAAAAATCTCGCCGGGGCGAGGAATTGCTTCACAAAATTCTCGCCGGGGCGAGCTCTCGCCGGGGCGAGGAATTTCTTCACAAAATTCTCGCCGGGGCGAGCTCCCCGCCAGGGCGAAGGATCCCTTCACAAAATTCTCGCCGGGGCGAGAATTACGAATTCCAGTTTCTGCAGTTTGCGAAAAACGCAGAAACAGGCCAAAAATTTCCCATTTTGTCATTCTTACATCAAATTAAACATACCCAATTATCAAGTATGGTATGAAATTAAAACCCATTCCATAAACAATGATTTTAGCATCACAGATAATCTATACAACCCAATTAAAGACCAAAAATCTAACTGTTCATACTTATTATGAAGTTTTGATACAGTCAACAAAATTAATCGCAGTAAATTCGTTTCTTAACCAAATCAATCCGTTTAAGTTTCATTCTTTTCGTTTTTACAAGCATAGACATATTCAGTAATCAATTTAACCAATTAACATGTAAATCAAGTACCAATTTCGTACATTTAAACCATGTTCATAAGTAACTACTCTGTAATTTCAGAACTTGTAATTAAAGCATGATTTCATGGATTTAACTACTCTAAATCATATAATAACCATACAAAACACATCAAAGCATACTTACAATCATCTAATATCAATTTATTGAAAGTTTGGCCATAGAATTTACTATACAGAGAACTCAGAAGCATACATTCATGGAATAAAATTTGGAAGAACATAAATCAAAGTTGAATTTAAGGAATTTACCTTGATTGGTGGTTTAGATTGCTAGAAATCCTTCTTTAATTCTCCAAACTACTTTCTAGATCACAATTTTTCTCAAGGTTTTCTCTCTGTGTTTGCTAAGTTGGCTTAGAAAATAATACCTTAATATGAATACGTGAGATTTAAATCTGACTAGTGGTGTCAGTTAATCCCATAATGGGTTAACTGACATAAACCCCCATTAGGGCCTCGTTTGGCTAGCTCTTTATTCTTCCTTCTAGTTTATTTTAATAACTAGCTTATTACATAGTTTCATGTCACACTTTAATCAACTAAATAATCTTAATAAAATCAAATATATAAAATAGAATAATTCTACATTAAATCACATAGTCATATAAATAAAATTCTCATTTATTAATAATGACAATTTACTAAATCTCTAATTAATAATTAAATTAATTATAAATAACATTATACTCATTTAAATAATGTATTTAATCAAATAAATTCAATTAAACACATATTTTAAATATAAAAATTCTCTACATCAATATAATTAATGTAACACATATAATTAAATTAATCTACCACAAATTCATTAATTAATCAATGAATTCAACAATCAAATCGTCGAAAAATATTTATTCAATCAATAAATATTCAAATTAAGTTACAAAATTCTCGTTCGTCACATCTTTCCCCCCTTAAAAGGATTCTGTCCCCAGAATCACGACTCAATTAACTCGTTCTGTTGCATTCTCCCCCCTCCCTTACAAAGATTCTGTCCCCAGAATCGGTACACATAGATTAAGCAAATAACTGAGGATAATTTTTCATCATCTGATCTTCGAGTTCCCACGTTGCTTCTTCAGCGTTGTGGTTCCTCCAGATCACCTTAACAGAAGGTATAATTTTATTTCTTAGTACTTGCTCTTTCCTGTCAACTATCTGAACAGGCTCTTCTTCGTAAGACAAATCTTTCTCAACTTGCAGGGGTTCATACTCTATGACATGCTTGTAGTCGGGTTTGTATGGTCGTAACACCGAGACATGAAAGATATTGTGGATGTGTTCCAGCGCTGGGGGTAAAGCTACCTCATATGCGACCTCACCAATTCTTCTCAATACTTCAAAGGGTCCAATGAACCTCGGGCTCAGTTTTTCCTTTTTACCAAAACGAATCTTCCCTTTCCAGGGAGATACTTTCAAGAAAACATAGCTACTAGACTCAAACTCTCGATTCTTACGATGTTGATCGGCATACTTCTTCTGCCTATCCTGAGCTGCTATCAATCTTGCCCTGATCACTTTGACGATTTCGGCGATCTGTTGTACCAGTTCTGGTCCGAGCAATTGACGTTCGCCAACTTCATCCCAGCATAATGGAGTTCTGCACTTTCTGTCGTACAACGCTTCGTAAGGCGGCATGCCAATACTTGCATGGTAACTGTTGTTATAAGCAAATTCCACCAACGGTAGATGATCGTCCCAATTTCCTTTGAAGTCCATAATGCAAGCTCGTAACATATCCTCCAATGTTTGAATCGTTCTTTCGCTCTGTCCGTCGGTCTGTGGATGATATGCCGTACTCATACGTAACTGTGTCCCCATGCATTCCTGTAGTCGTTTCCAGAAGTTCGATGTGAAGCGCGGATCCCTATCTGAGACAATAGATATTGGAACACCGTGCCTCAATATAATCTCTTTAACATACAACTTTGCCAACTGATCTAGGTTGAATCTGATCTTGATCGGTAGAAAATGTGCTGATTTCGTCAGTCGATCTACGATAACCCATACTGCGTCGAAACCTTTCTGAGTCATCGGGAGACCTACTACGAAATCCATGGTGATGTGCTCCCATTTCCATTCTGGGATTTCTAACGATTGTAATAGCCCACTTGGCCTCTGATGTTCTACTTTAACTTTCTGACATGTCAAACACTTGGCTACACAATCGGCAACGTCTTTCTTCATATTCGGCCACCAGAAATGTTGTCGGAGATCTTGATACATCTTCGAACTTCCCGGATGAATCGAATATCTAGAATTATGAGCCTCGCTCAAAATTTCGTCCTTAACCTCTTGTACTGGCGGAACCCAAATTCTTCCCTCGAATCTCAATACTCCTTCATTATCCACTTTGAATTTCACTTCATCACCTCCAGATATTCTTTTTCTGATTTTCTCACATTCTTCGTCCTGTATTTGTGCTTCCTTAACCTTATCCACCAAAGTTGAACCGATTCTCGATTGAAATAACTTTTCATCACTCTCCTTTGGATATTTCAGCTCCAATTCCAACTTCTCCATTGCTGTAATTAACTCCTCCTGAGCAGTTAACATAAACAGTTTCTCCTGTCCCTTTCTGCTTAAAGCATCGGCCACAACGTTCGCTTTACCCGGATGGTATAAAATCTCGCAGTCGTAATCTTTTATTAATTCCAACCATCTCCTCTGTCGCATGTTCAGATCCTTCTGTGTAAAAATATATTTCAGACTTTTATGGTCTGTATATATTTCACACTTCTCCCCGTAAAGATAGTGCCTCCATATCTTCAAAGCAAACACCACCGCGGCCAACTCCAAATCATGGGTAGGATACCCCTTCTCATAGTCCTTTAATTGTCGTGACGCATACGCAATGACCTTACCGTTCTGCATAAGCACACAGCCTAGTCCTTTATGCGACGCATCACTGTACACCACAAAATTTCTTGTGCTATCCGGTAGAGACAACACAGGCGCCGTACTCAACCTTATCTTTAATTCTTGAAAACTTTCCTCACACTTCTCCGTCCAAACGAACTTTACCGTCTTTCTAGTCAAATTCGTTAATGGAGTCGCAATTTTGGAAAAATCCTGAATGAATCTCCTGTAGTAACCCGCTAATCCGAGGAAACTCCTTACTTCCGATGGCGTTTTCGGCTGATCCCAGTTAAGCACTGCTTCAACCTTTGACGGATCCACCGAAATCCCATCCTTGTCAATCACATGTCCAAGAAATTTCACTCGTTCTATCCAGAATTCACACTTTGAAAATTTAGCGTACAACTTCTCTTTTCTTAACGTTTCCAATGTCAACTTCAAATGTTCTGCATGCTCTTCCTTGGTTTTGGAGTAAATTAGAATATCGTCAATGAATACTACTATAAACCTGTCCAAAAACGGCTTAAACACCCTGTTCATTAAGTCCATGAATGCTGCAGGAGCATTCGTTAGACCAAATGACATCACCAGAAACTCGTAGTGACCGTAACGAGTCCTGAATGCTGTCTTCGGTACATCTTCTTTCCTCACCTTCAACTGATGATAACCACTTCTCAAATCTATCTTTGAGAAATACCTAGCTCCTTTCAATTGATCAAACAAGTCGTCAATTCTTGGCAACGGGTATTTATTTTTAATCGTGACCTTGTTCAATTTCCTATAATCAATGCAAAGTCGCATCGATCCGTCCTTCTTCTTAACAAACAACACCGGCGCTCCCCACGGTGATACGCTCGGTTGAATATACTTCTTATCTAAAAGTTCTTGTAGCTGCACCATCAATTCTTTCATCTCTACTGGGGCCATACGGTACGGAGCTTTCGATATCGGGGCAGTTCCTGGCGCCAAATCGATTACAAACTCAACTTTCCTATCTGGCGGAAGTCCTGGCAAATCGTCTGGAAAGACGTCTATAAAGTCCCTTACGACAGGTATCTCTTCTAATTTCGGACTCTCTTTTCGAGTATCAACTATGTAGGCTAAGTATCCCACACAGCCTTGTCTTAACAACTTCCTGGCCTGCATCATCGTCAGATAACTCGCTTGTCTAGGCGATTTGCTGCCGTAAAATACTACCTTTGACGGAGTCATAAGGTTAATATGTTTCTTCTGGCAATCAATTATCGCTCCATAATTGAATAGCCAATCCATACCCAAAATAACGTCAAATTCTCCAAGTTTAATTGGGATCAGATCTACTGTCATCACGTTTCCCCTAATGTTCACTCTACAGTTCTTGTGTATGTACCTAACAGGAATTACCTCCCTATTCGTAATTTCTATGTTCAAAGGGTAGTCTAATTCCTCCTTAGGCAAATCTAAGTTCTTAGCAAAGTCATCGGATATAAATGAACAAGTAGCACCCGAATCAAACAATACATAAGCATTTATATTATTGATCGGAATGATACCTGACACCACATCGCGAGACTGCACGGCATCTTGCACGGTCATGTTGAAAGTTCTGGCGGTAGGTCGGTTTGTTGGTGTTGATCCGGTTATGGTTAATGTACTGCCACCACTGTTCCCCTTATTCCCTCCTGCTCCTCCTGCTGCCTTTTTGGGACAATCTCTAGCTAAATGATCTTTTGATCCGCATGTGAAACAAGCACCCTTCTTTGGATTCGGACAATTCGGCACTATCTGGCCCTCCTGATTGCAATTGTAGCACACCCTTTTCCCTTTCAGGCATACACCTGCATGATTCTTACCACAGCTTGCACAAGCCTCAATTTTCTTCTTCTGGTTACTCTGCTGACTTCCAGTAGAACCACCATCGTTCCATTTTCGTTTCTGGTTTCCTCCTCCATTACTACCGCTCGGCCTATTCTCAGTCTCATTCTTTTTCTTTTTCTGTTCCTGGTTGTATCTGGTCATCGCTTCACTTCCTCCCTCAGCTATTATCGCTTTCTCTAACACCGCTGTAAATGTGTTGAGTTGAAACATAGAAACCTTACTGTAAAGCCAAGGCTTCAATCCTTGCTCAAACCGTCTAGCCTTCCTCTCATCCGTGTTAACCTGGTATGGTGCAAACCTCGCTAATTCGTTAAATTTTGCCGAATATTCTGGCACTGTCATCGTTCCTTGTTTAAGTTCGAGAAACTGAACCTCCATCTGATTCTGTGAACTAGCCGGAAATAACATCTCAAAGAACATTTCCTTAAATCGATCCCATGGTATGACACCCTCTCCTGCTCTCGTCTTATTGGCTTGCCACCAGTAACTGGCTTCCGACTTTAACATGAAAG
Organism: Aralia elata; assembly: GCA_034770075.1. Lineage (NCBI taxonomy): Eukaryota > Viridiplantae > Streptophyta > Magnoliopsida > Apiales > Araliaceae > Aralia > Aralia elata. The sequence continues at coordinate 19,873,609 of CM068386.1, forward strand.
TCGCAAAGGCAGTCTTCTGGTCATTCCCAACCCTAGCAACATCGAAAACTTTCTCCATTTCCATTACCCAGGTTTGGGCTTCTATCGGATTCATCGCTCCTTTAAACTCAGGGGGACCAACGGCCTTAAAGTCCTTAAAGGTCGTAGCGTGAGCTTGCGGTTGATTGGCAAAAGCTCCAGTCAAAAGATTCACTAATTGTTGAACTGGGTTAACATCAGGTGGATTATTGTTATTGTTGTTAGTGGACCCCTCAGGGGGTGGTTGTTGACGGGGTCGTCCAGTTCTTCTTGGCGGCATAATTCTGTTCAAGAATATGCGCTTATTAGGTCATCACTCAAGTTCTTAAGTGCTTCAACATTTAACTCAAACAATTCATGTTAAATATTTAACACATAATTTCTTCAAATAAAACTGATATTTCATTAATTCAATAAGTCTTAAACATCAGAAGATAGCATCACTGCTATTTACATCAACTATCCCAAGATCAAACAATCTTTAGGATTAAATAGTCATATTCCATTGTGTATAATCACGCCAGAATTTACATCATTAACTACCATAAATAATTACACATAACTCAAAAACTTCTCCTATCATGGCCTACTAAGGCGTCGAACTGCCTCTCTACGTTCTTCCTCCATGATACGGCACATCGTCCTGCGATCCAACATGTACCATAGTAATTCCTCAAACTGAATCGGATAGTGGAGAATTCGATCCTGGGCCCTATCAATCGCTGTCTGAAATGTGTAGTCCGTCTCCTCAATCTTAGCCCGCTTTGCCCGTTCACCTTCTTCGGAAATCTCTGCACGTCGAGCGTTACGCATCCAAGCATCCTCTGCTCTAGCACGTTCTGCAGACTCCTCACTCAAATCATCCTTTAACTTCTGAATTTCAAGTTTCATCTTTTCGTTCTCGGCCAGCAAGTCTTCTTTTTGACTCTCTGACTGAACTAACTTCCATTCTACATCTCCAAGACGTATATCCAGGTCCTCAATTTCCTCATCCTTTTGCTCTAGAATAGCCTGATGCTCAGCCACCTGTCCCTCTAACTCCTCCACTCGATCCTGCAACTCTATGTTGCGATCATACACCTGCTCAAACATCTGAAAACCTAAGGAGGATAGTGGTATCTCCTCAGGGTCTTCTTCCTCTACCTCAACCTCTTCAGGATCCTCCTCGGGATCTGACTCAGGCTCATGCTCCTGACCCTCAACCGTGATCAATGGAGATGGCTCTCTATGTACCAACTGCTCCCTGATAACATGAATATCACGGGGCTCCTCCTCCCCAGCCACTCGGAGCACAATCTCCCTAGGCCGACTGGATCCTCCAATATCCGACATTCTGACAACAAAGTTTAAATTTTAATTAATACTCGGTACTAATCGCGCCACATAGGTTGTTAACACATAAGCACATAACACATAAAGTCTTTTATTATCTTTAATGAATTCCTTAATTCATTCCTTAGAACTCGATGAGAGTTTATCACCACTATATTTTCTGACTCTAAAAAGGCTACTACCCTAAGGTTTCCCCACCTAAGGTTCATAACCTACAGCTCTGATACCAACCTGTGACACCCCCAAATCCGGGTACTTCATTTCCTCAGGATTTGGTGTTCACTATCCGAAAACATCACATCACATCTAACTACCCATTCAAATATAAATGAAAATACTTGAATAGAAATAGAAATCTCCCATTAAGGGTTACAACATCATTCATAAATAAATCCCAGGTCATCTAACCTTAAATAAACATCAGTGCAGAAAACATAAACGAAGCCTATTACATAAACAACAATAAAGCAAATACAACAAGTCTTCATCACTTGTTTGCTTTTCCTTTTCCTTTACTAGTAGATGGCTCGTCAGTTCTTTCAACCTTAGCTGCAATGTTATTATGCAAGGGTGAGCAATGATTGCTCAGCAAGTATAACAACAACAGTAATAATAACATGCAAAATAATTAATGGATATTGAATAATCGAAGATTTAGCTTTTGAGTCAAGAATGTAAGACAAGATTCAAAAGAACGTCTGAGGGTCTTAAGACCACGAACTATGTCCCAGGTTATCAAGTATTCCTACTTTAAACCTTTAACAGTCGTAAGACTATATGGACCTTTCTTCTCGTACTCAGGGGGATCAGCCCTTTGTACCATGTATGTGCACAACATCTTAACGCTAACGCGTAAATAAATCCCATATATAAGGGTTGTTCATCTCAGTTTGACATCGGAGTTCGCACCAAAGGAAGTTTGGTTTGGATTTACTTCAATAACGTTTCTAGAATTTAGAACGCTTATCAACTATGGACTAGTCGAATCAAAAAGGGTTCGCTAGTCAATCAAGGTTCAAAAGGTGTAATTCGAGAATCAAAACTAAATCTCACAAAAAGTACGATTGAATACGTTCTATATAACTGAAGCATTACAAAGAGGAAATTAAAAATGTCTCATTGAATCCATGAAATTGAATGGAATAGAAACAATAACTTGCTCAAGAAGTAATAGCATTATGAAGCTTGTATTCTATGATAATGAAATTTAGAAACTTGCGTAAACGTAAAAGTAAGGATAAGATACTTGCCTCGTGCGTAGACTATAAATTTAAGACTCACGTTTCTCTAATCAACCTATACATTCCGTTTATAAAACAGTAACAATAATTAGTTACAGTATTATAAACACTTCAAAACTCATTCTCATCTAATTTCATTTTAATAGCTCAGTTGACACCGAACAATCAATGGGCTTATGCTACCACCTTTCACAGTAATTTAACATTCATTTTATACATTAGCCTAAGCTTTAGGTATATCTACGATATCATAATATGATCTTAAAGAAAGAAGAAAAATTTTACTCTCGTCTTTTTACTCTCTTTTTTTTTTATTCCCGCCGGGGCGAGAAAATCCTTCACAAAAATCTCGCCGGGGCGAGGAATTTCTTCACAAAATTCTCGCCGGGGCGAGCTCCCGGCCGGGGCGAGGGATCCCTTCACAAAATTCTCGCCGGGGCGAGAATTACGAATTCCAGTTTCTGCAGTTCGCGAAAAACGTAGAAACAGGCCAAAAATTTCCCATTTTGTCATTCTTACATCAAATTAAACATACCCAATTATCAAGTATGGTATGAAATTAAAACCCATTCCATAAACAATGATTTTAGCATCACAGATAATCTATACAACCCAATTAAAGACCAAAAATCTAACTGTTCATACTTATTATGAAGTTTTGATACAGTCAACAAAATTAATCGCAGTAAATTCGTTTCTTAACCAAATCAATCCATTTAAGTTTCATTCTTTTCGTTTTTACAAGCATAGACATATTCAGTAATCAATTTAACCAATTAACATGTAAATCAAGTACCAATTTCGTACATTTAAACCATGTTCATAAGTAACTACTCTGTAATTTCAGAACTTGTAATTAAAGCATGATTTCATGGATTTAACTACTCTAAATCATATAATAACCATACAAAACACATCAAAGCATACTTACAATCATCTAATATCAATTTATTGAAAGTTTGGCCATAGAATTTACTATACAGAGAACTCAGAAGCATACATTCATGGAATAAAATTTGGAAGAACATAAATCAAAGTTGAATTTAAGGAATTTACCTTGATTGGTGGTTTAGATTGCTAGAAATCCTTCTTTAATTCTCCAAACTACTTTCTAGATCACAATTTTTCTCAAGTTTTTCTCTCTGTGTTTGCTAAGTTGGCTTAGAAAATAATACCTTAATATGAATACGTGAGATTTAAATCTGACTAGTGGTGTCAGTTAATCCCATAACCCTCATTAGGGCCTCGTTTGGCTAGCTCTTTATTCTTCCTTCTAGTTTATTTTAATAACTAGCTTATTACATAGTTTCATGTCACACTTTAATCAACTAAATAATCTTAATAAAATCAAATATATAAAATAGAATAATTCTACATTAAATCACATAGTCATATAAATAAAATTCTCATTTATTAATAATGACAGTTTACTAAATCTCTAATTAATAATTAAATTAATTAGAAATAACATTATACTCATTTAAATAATGTATTTAATCAAATAAATTCAATTAAACACATATTTTAAATATAAAAATTCTCTACATTAATATAATTAATGTAACACATATAATTAAATTAATCTACCACAAATTCATTAATTAATCAATTAATTCAACAATCAAATCGTCGAAAAATATTTATTCAATCAATAAATATTCAAATTAAGTTACAAAATTCTCGTTCGTCACATCCGCACCTAATGAGACTTCTCTATGCAAATTTATGGACGATCACTAGTCATGTGCAGATCAAAAACTATGCAATTAAATGAGAATTTAAATATAGATATTTTGTCATTCTATCATATTTCTTAATATGCGCAAAAAGTCCACCAAAACTTTTATCTCGGGACAGAGTGAGTATTATTTTAAAAATATATAGGGCTAAAAATGAACTCGAGTAGTTCGAAATCCGGTTCAATATCGATTCAAAAAATTCAAGCGAGACTCGAATTAATTGATGCTTAAATGAGTCGAATTCGAATCCATTTTGATATTCAAGCACTTATACGATGTGTGACGCCCCCAAATCTCTACACTCCCTTGTAGCAGATCTGGTGCTCACGTGAACTATATAACTATAAATATTCAATAAAATATGACTTCTATCTATCCAAGATTCACAGTATCCCATAACAGATAATAGTTCTCGTCAGAACGTTATCTGTGTTTGGATACCCTCACGTGGATGTACAGATTCATATCTTGTGGATATCTCTTTCATATCAATAGTTCCTATCTATCTGACATTCACAGTATTAATGATAAGATTGTCCATAGAACGGAGGGGCGCATTCCGGTAAAGATGGCACCTTACCGGCGCTCATTAGTGTAACCCCAGAGCTTATAGAACTCTCAATATCATTCAAATACCCTCATTCAGATGTATAGTTTGTATAGATACTGTATTTCCTTAGTACAACTATGCTAAAGAAAGTAAAGATCAGAGTATAACGCATTCGGTGAAATAAAGGATCATAATATCATACATATCATTTGGTTCGGTTACATCATTCTCGATACTAAGTTATTACAACAAAAGTCGTTAAAAGACTTAGAGTATTCAAAACAGTAATGAAACTATTTAACAGGTCCTTTCCCTTTATCGACCCCAGATGTGCCGGGATTACCATTTACAACTGCAAAAGAAGATATGCGCAAGAATGAGCTACAAATGCTCAGCAAGTTCATTTGAAAATGTAAACACAGTGTGTTTGATTTGAAAGATGTCAGATGATGTATATAACTGAGGGTTCTGTACCGGAACCATATATTTCAATTTGTTCTGTCAGTCTTCAATGACTTAGAACCTCCTTGAGTTCGGATATCTGGTAGGTGATCAGCCTCACCAATATCCTAGGAGTATGCATATCATCCTACCACATTTTTGGTCAATTTAAGTTAATTGCCAATATTGGTCAATTCATTGAATTGCCAATTTAAACCTTATCTGAAGGTTTGTCGGACCACCTTCCATCCACGGTGTCCCTATTACTCAGTATAGATGTCGCACCAAAACAATTTGGTTTGACACAACAAATTTAAGCTCAAACAATCAATAAATGATTTCATTTCTTAAGTTATGCTGAACAAGTAGCAATAACTTCACAATAATTGATAGCAAGACATAAATGAATTGCTTAATATAAATTGAGAAAAAGTTAGGACACTTGCCTGTGCGTAGCACGTTAAGTTTACGCTGTTTATCAACGTTGGGTAGTCTATTTATGTCTATTCATATCAATAATAAACATTAGAATCTATAATAATACTTATCTAATTAAACTAGACAAGTTACACGAAAGTTCGACGTCGATTCGGTGTCTCGGTCGCGTCATTAGACAGCTAAACACATAGGTTATTCGATAAAATTTCATTTGGAAGCTTAAATATTAGCTTAGATAAGGTAATTATCATTTATAATATTTTTAGAACCTTAATATTATTTTTAAATAATTTTTATAAGCTTGGAAATATTTTTAAATAATTTTACAAGCTTAGGAATATTTTTAAATAATTTTAATTATCATTTCGAATCATTTTAAAACATTTACTATGATTTATTTATCATTTAAAATAATTTTTATAAGCTTGAAAATATTTTTAAATAATTTTACAAGCTTAGGTATATTTTTAAATGATTTACTTATCATTTAGAATATTTTTAAAACATTTAATATGTTATTTAAATAATTTATTTGTCACTTACAATATTTTTAGATACCTAAAATATTATTTAAATGATATATTTATCATTTATAATATTTTTAAAAAGATAGAATATCATTTAAATGATTTATTTTATCAGTAATAATATTTTTAGAATTTATTTTATCATTTAAATGATGTAATTATTATTTATAATAATTTTTAAAACTTAGTTTAATAATTAAATGATTTATTTATCATTTATAATATTATTAAATATTAAATATTTTATTTTAAATAATTTATTTATTATTTAAAATAATTTTGGAAAGTTGGTAATATTTTTAAATGAATTAATTATCATTTAAAATATTTTCAATACATTAATATCATTTTTAAATTATTTAATAAATATTTTAAATAAATAATTTAAAAATGATATTAATGTATTTAAAATATTTTAAATGATAATTAATTCATTTAAAAATATTACCACCTTTCCAAAATTATTTTAAATAATAAATAAATTATTTAAAATAAAATATTTAATATTTAATAATATTATAAATGATAAATAAATCATTTAAGTATTAAACTAAGTTTTAAAAATTATTATAAATAATAATTACATCATTTAAATGATAAAATAAATTCTAAAAATATTATTAATGATAAAATAAATCATTTAAATGATATTCTATCTTTTTTAAAAATATTATAAATGATAAATATATCATTTAAATAATATTTTAGGTATCTAAAAATATTCTAAGTGACAAATAAATTATTTAAATAACATATTAAATGTTTTAAAAATATTCTAAATGATAAGTAAATCATTTAAAAATATACCTAAGCTTGTAAAATTATTTAAAAATATTTTCAAGCTTATAAAAATTATTTTAAATGATAAATAAATCATAGTAAATGTTTTAAAATGATTCGAAATGATAATTAAAATTATTTAAAAATATTCCTAAGCTTGTAAAATTATTTAAAAATATTTCCAAGCTTATAAAAATTATTTAAAAATAATATTAAGGTTCTAAAAATATTATAAATGATAATTACCTTATCTAAGCTAATATTTAAGCTTCCAAATGAAATTTTATCGAATAACCTATGTGTTTAGCTGTCTAATGACGCGACCGAGACACCGAATCGACGTCGAACCTTCGTGTAACTTGTCTAGTTTAATTAGATAAGTATTATTATAGATTCTAATGTTTATTATTGATATGAATAGACATAAATAGACTACCCAACGTTGATAAACAGCGTAAACTTAACGTGCTACGCACAGGCAAGTGTCCTAACTTTTTCTCAATTTATATTAAGCAATTCATTTATGTCTTGCTATCAATTATTGTGAAGTTATTGTTACTTGTTCAGCATAACTTAAGAAATGAAATCATTTATTGATTGTTTGAGCTTAAATTTGTTGTGTCAAACCAAATTGTTTTGGTGCGACATCTATACTGAGTAATAGGGACACCGTGGATGGAAGGTGGTCCGACAAACCTTCAGATAAGGTTTAAATTGGCAATTCAATGAATTGACCAATATTGGCAATTAACTTAAATTGACCAAAAATGTGGTAGGATGATATGCATACTCCTAGGATATTGGTGAGGCTGATCACCTACCAGATATCCGAACTCAAGGAGGTTCTAAGTCATTGAAGACTGACAGAACAAATTGAAATATATAGTTCCAGTACAGAACCCTCAGTTATATACATCATCTGACATCTTTCAAATCAAACACACTGTGTTTACATTTTCAAATGAACTTGCTGAGCATTTGTAGCTCATTCTTGCGCATATCTTCTTTTGCAGTTGTAAATGGTAATCCCGGCACATCTGGGGTCGATAAAGGGAAAGGACCTGTTAAATAGTTTCATTACTGTTTTGAATACTCTAAGTCTTTTAACGACTTTTGTTGTAATAACTTAGTATCGAGAATGATGTAACCGAACCAAATGATATGTATGATATTATGATCCTTTATTTCACCGAATGCGTTATACTCTGATCTTTACTTTCTTTAGCATAGTTGTACTAAGGAAATACAGTATCTATACGAACTATACATCTGAATGAGGGTATTTGAATGATATTGAGAGTTCTATAAGCTCTGGGGTTACACTAATGAGCGCCGGTAAGGTGCCATCTTTACCGGAATGCGCCCCTCCGTTCTATGGACAATCTTATCATTAATACTATGAATGTCAGATAGATAAGAACTATTGATATGAAAGAGATGTCCACAAGATATGAATCTGTACATCCACGTGAGGGTATCCAAACACAGATAACGTTCTGACGAGAACTATTATCTGTTATGGGATACTGTGAATCTTGGATAGATAGAAGTCATATTTTATTGAATATTTATAGTTATATAGTTCACGTGAGCACCAGATCTGCTACAAGGGAGTGTAGAGATTTGGGGGCGTCACAAGATGGTATCAGAGCTGTAGATTATAGCTCTAAGGTAGTTGGGAAATACCTTAGGATATAATCTTTGAGTCCGTAAAATACTTAATACATATAAGATAACCTTAAAAGCCTTATATTTTGTGTAAACTTGCTTCATCATAATACTAAACAAGTAAAATTCTTTTGTAGGATGGCAGAATCAGATTGGGAAGATAGTTCAAGGGAGATAGGTTCACAGGTGATAGAGCTTGAGCAGGGCAGTGATCCTGAAAGACAAGAAATTCAAAATAACTTGGAATTCCATGACGCCGAAGCGACAGAACCTAATGAGGACGCTGCAGAGGTTCAGATTATAGACGAAGGAGAAGATGAGGAAGAACCAATAATATGGAGGGATATATCAGAAGTTCAAAATCAATCTGTAGAAGAATTAGAAGAAGGAAACCCAGAGGAGGAAAACCTACTAGAACAAGCCCAGATGGAAATACATACCTTGAACAATAGGGTAACATATGTGGAAGAAAGGTTGGAGAATGAAGGACGATTAAATATCCGACTTCAGACACTGTTGTCAAGAAAGGAAAGAGAAAGATATCAAATTCAAGCAAGGCTTGATAGAACTAATAAAGAATTTCGTGAAACACTTGTGGATCTGGATAAGCGAATAGAGGATTATCCCGTAGAGAATGGAAAGACTGGATACAACATCAATAGGTGGGTGGTATCCAGTATGCTGTGTGATGAGTATCGTAAGATTAAGCTTTAGATAAACCTGGTCACCAAAGTGTGTATGTAAACAGTAGTATCTAAACTACTTTACCCAAGTTTTGCGAAACTAGTTTGGGAATGCTAGTAGTACTTATATAAACTACTAGCCGAATATGTAAACCTTCTGTATGAATATACAAATTATGTTTGAACAATATGTGCATTACATACTTGTAATTATATTAGTTTTCTTACTTATATAGCTTAACGCCGCTTGAAAGAAGACCATATACATTAGTAGAGGCAGAAAATAGAGAAGTTATATATTATGGAATATCTAATAAGTGGTTAACTAGTTAAGCTTGAACACCAGATTTGTTACAAAGGTATAAAGATTTAAGTTGAAGATTTAGAAGTCATTTAGACTATGCTAGATAAACATTATTGGCAATGTCTAGAAAGTTCTGACGAGGAAAGGGGTTAGGTCATTTAATTGCGTGCCGTTTTAACGGAAAGCCCCCTCTTTCCTGGGAACTAACTGGTTGCTAATACTGCAAGTCTCAGATAGAGAAATGGAGATTTGTTTTTAAGTCTTTTTGGACTTATTTGTAATAAGAACAAGTAACCTGGGAATGATGTAACATGAAAGAATGATATTATAATATTATCACTTTTCCGCATTATACTCTGATTATTAGAAGTCAAGATTTCTATTACGATTGAAATCAATTATATTACGAGTTTTTATAGAAACTGATCGTGTACTTTACCTTTAAGTTAATGAATGTTTTGAATAAGGTTATACAAGTCAGCACGAAGTCCGACCTGGCTAAAAGAAGCTAGCAGGTGGATTTTCGGGGGCGTGACACGATGAGCCGCTTATTGTTCGCTCATTTAAATTATTAAATTTCTCATATGTCACTGATCCATACTCTATACAAATTCGTTGATACTTACTCATATATTGTATCAAATATACTCTATCTATTTAATATATTAATATTCAACAATTAAATTCTCCACATATTTTGAGAAGTGGAAGGGGTTCTTATGTACTTCATGTACATGTCCATCAATTGATTCAAGAGTGATAATATCATCACTTTAATTTTTTACAAGACTCGAGATATAGTTTCAAGAGTTTAAATTTAAATTATTCCAAATAGTTGATTAGTTAATTTTAATTGCATTATCATAATATAAATGATTTTGTTCTGATTTGTGTATATCTCAAATACTCGCGAGTAGTTTGACTAAAAAATGTGTCGAGTCGAACTCGAGTACAATAAAACGAGTCAAATTTAAATTTAAGCAAAAATTATAAAATTGTATTTGAATTCGAGTATAAGTACGAATACTTTAAAAAGTTTTAAGTATAATCTGAGTAAGATATTATTTGAGTACTCTACTCGAGTTCGTTTTCATCCCTGAAAATATATGAATCTTTATTAATTTTAAAATTTATGTTTTCAACATAAGCACTTTTGACCAAAAGGTAACTAAAAGATGGATGTGGGATACCTTTAAAGATAATCATAGTAGTGTACTATTTCATACAACCTTTCATTTTAAATATGAGGGATACCATTTTGTTACATCATAAATTACTAAAAGTTCAAACAAAACGTGATCGTTTCAGTGAAAGAAGATCGTAAAAAAAAATTAACAATGTTAATCTTATCTTAAACAGAAAATTAAAATCTAAAACGTCTCTCAATAATCATCTTAATTTGGATTCTGATATTTACGTTTCAAATCCTTTTTATTTATTTTATTTTATTTTATTGGGTCAATGTAGAGATTCAATAAGCCATTGGATGCATAAACTAATTATTCATACATGACTAAGGCCATGTTTGTTTGCAAGGATTATAATCCCAAGACTATTAATCCTAGGATTAAATAGTCCTAATCACATGTTTGTTTTTCATGGGATTATTCATGGGATAACTTAAAATAATCCCATGTTATGTTGTCTTTCTAGGATTAATTAAAGGATTAGATAAAAAAAATATCGTTTGGATTATTATACCCTTACCAATAATAACGTAGTTTAAACTATAATTTAAACTTGTTTATACATCAAAAAATGATGAACAATTAATTATAAATTTTTAAATACTGCTAAAATAAGTTAGTGAGTTCACAATGCTTCACCATACTCTTCCTATGTGAAATATTTGAGAATCAAATTATCATAAATTAGCACATAAATTAACAAATAAATAGTGCAAAATACATGATAAAATTTTAAGAAATGTTTTGCTTTAAAAATGTTGTTTTATTTGTATATCTCTTATTTTGAAATAGAGAAAATAAAAAATATATATTAACAAATTAATATATCTATCATAGAAATTTAAATATTTCACAAAGCTTTACATAAATATCGATCTTACTAAATCTATTAAAATTATCAAATTTCTTAATAAAAAAAATATTAATTTCATATATAATGGCGTCTTTGTCTACTTTCTAGTACCAATAGGTAGCTAGAAAGAGCTAGTGACTGGGTGGATGGGTATAAGACACTACAAAAAAATGGGTCTTTAGCAACGATTTTTCGGGCAACGACTTTATACGTCGTTGCTAAAAGTATATGTTTAGCAACGAACTTTGTCCTTCGTTGCAGTTTGTGTCAGGCTTTCACTTTTTGCAATGAAATTCATAAGTCGTTGCAAAATTTCGTTGCTAATTCATTGGCGGGAAAAAATTTCGTTAGAAGTTCGTTGCAAAATTTTCGACCGCTTGATTTCCCGTTATCGTAGGCAACGAAAGTTTTTTTTCTTTCTAAAAATGGGGCTTTAGCAACGATTGTTCAGGCAACGACTTTATACGTCGTTGCTAAAAGTGTATGTTTAGCAACGAAACTTGTCCTTCGTTGTAGTTTGTGTCAGGCTTTCACCGTTTGCAACGAAATTCATTAGGCGTTGCAAAATTTGGAAACAAAATTCGTTAGAAATGCGTTGCAAAATTTCTAACCACTTGCTTTCTATTCATCATGGGCAACGAAAGTCGTTTTGTTGCTATATTTCGTTGCCTAATATGGACCACATTCATTGGCAACGATTGTATTTGCGTTGCGTATTTTATATAACTTTTTGCAACGACTAGTAAATTTGTTGCCCAAAATTAAGATAAACCGAATAAGGTTTTTTTGGTATTTTTTTCCCAGAACACATTATTTTTGTATTTTAATTTTTTAATTTATTTGGACGTAATTTTATACAGTCAAATGTTTCACTTCATCCGTCTCAAAATAAGCTAGAGTACTTTTAATATGTTATGTTAGAGTTATAATCTTGCACTGTTGTAACAATAAAATCTTGCTCAGAAGTATAATACCTTGCATAATATTTAATGAGTAAAATCGTGTTATATATATATACACTTTTAAGCAACAGACAAACCATAGATAACCTTTACATGTCATGATTAAGAATTTATATATATATAACTTATATTAAATAAAGAATTTAATAAATTCCAAAACATGCATATTTCAATTTTTTTTATTTTACTAAAAAAGAAACATGCACATATACATGATCATACTTCATACATATGATCTGTAAGCTCACCTTAAGTATCATGGGTCAACTAAAGTTTTAATCCATGAACAATGAGCATGGAATAAAATAGGAAAACAATAGCAAAACTCCTACTGCAACAATAGATGAACTAAATTTCAACTTTCATTCATATTTAACCAAAATAAGAAAATCAAAATCCAAATAATAGTTCAACAGTGTAATAAAATATCCAAATAAAAGTTCAACACTTTAACAAAATATCCAAATTTAACATAATCAGCTTTACCAAATAAAAGTTCAACAGTTAAACAAAATATCCAAATTTCAAGTTCTGTCCACAACAAAAGTTCAACAGCTTTTAATGTCGATAAATGATGATCAAGAGTTGTTTTCAGCTCTTTCTGCCCCTGTGCTGGTGCTGCCTTGAATCAAGTGCAAGAATTATGGATTGTCGGACAGCTTGTTCATTATATTTTCGAGATTGTCAATCCGTTTGTCTTGGGCCCGAATGGTAGATTGCAGCTCTTCATTCTTGGAGCGAGTTGCTTCCAACTCCGCTGCCAATGCTTTTTCTTTGTTGGTTGATGTAGTCTTCTCTGCTCGAGGTCCAAAACCAAACCCAAGCAATCGTCCTGCCTTCTTGCCTAAGACTTTAGTCATAATCTCTCTTTTGTCATTCATGTCAACATTTTCAGATTCTGCTTCCATCTCAGAGATGCATTCAGTCTCAAGTGATTTCATTTCATTCTGTGAAATTATCAACAAATGTAAATAATTGAAATGTATAGTCTCTAACTTTAGTTAAAAGATTACAATGTAAATCAAGACTAATGCCTAAATCATATGTTTGACTACCTCTATTATCAAAAAAAAGGTAAAGTTTGTATAACTTACGTATGTAGATTCATTTTCAGGTTGTACCCACTCCTTTGTTTTCTTCTTTTGATGTGTGCTTTTGTAACCTTCAATTGGATCTCCCTGAAAAACAAATTAGAATATCAAGTCAGTCATAGTTCAGTGCGTTAGGTATTAGTAAATACCAAGTGGTTTGTCAGGTGTGCTTTAAGTCTACTATAAGATATGTATTTGATAGACGGTAGGCATGGTACAACCAAAAGAGTAGATATACAGACGAAGTAAATATCACAGTTGGGGTTCCTCCAACAAATTAAACTCCAACTATCCTGCAATGAGCTAAAGGTCCTCAGATTATATTGATTCAAATGAATCTCAAAGTCTTAAAGACTGTCACCAAGTATTGTTTTCATAGTAAATTATTGATATACAGCACATTACATTTCAACAAAACATTTCAGAGCAAATTCAAATTTGTGCTCACATTAGCATAACAATAACACATCTCAACTTTATCACTTCTCTTATTTAACAAGGATGCAAACCAACTCAATACATAATTACATATTGTCTGAAAAATATGTTACATTCTAAATAAGGATTTCTAGTACCAGCAAGTTCAAAATAGGACTCCTCATTAAGCAAACTGCCAGAACATGGATTATTGAAGCAATCTAAATTTCAAAAGAGATTTTGCAGGCTTTTACATATTGTACTGGAAATTTCCCAACTGTTCACAATATGCATCAAAGCTTTTTTAAAAGAATTAGAAGTACACAAACCAAAATCCATATATTTACCAATTCAGTATATCCATCCACTGCAACTTATTAAAGATTTGTTAATGTTCAAGAGGACTATTTGATTAGATAAAACAAAAATATGCAACCAATTTCCAAACCAGATAACAAATAATGGATAACTTCATATCAAAAAATCATATAGCTCAATTTCTTCAATAAAAGATCTTCACAACCCATTTTCAAATTTCAGTACAATTTTCTTTTGATTTATTCAAATATCCAGGAAAATAGAAAGACATTTCACCCATTCCTACACTACACATTAAAAACTGAGATATACTAAATTTTCAACCACTACATTTCGTTAAATTTATAAAACTTCAATTTGAATCTTGCTATTGAAACTAAGTTGAATTGTGAAAGCTTCAAGCTCCTTCATAGAGCACAATATTACTATGGTGGGTTAGAAGTTTCAATGCAAACGATAAAAAAATACAAAGGCCGAGCAGTAGCTCTAACATGTACATACATACGTACCTTTTCTGTATGATGAACAACAAATAGTTTTGACCCTCCACTGTGAATGGCCTTATTGCCTCGATTTTTCTTGTTTACTTCTGAGCGATGCTAGAAAAAAAAAACAAATCATTGAAGAAATAATATAAATCTAATATTCTTTGATAAATTAAAATAATATGCATATAAAGTAACTGATTAAAGTTAGAATAACCGTACAATAAATTTGGGTGATGTCCAATAATCACACATGTCACTCCACTTGGAGGCATCAATGTTGTTTGGAGGGTTGTTCCTTGCTTCTTCGACTGATGGAAAAGTCTTGAAGTATTTATATAGCTTGCACCTTTCCCCTCTATTCCTATTCTTCATAATTCCAAGTGCCACACGCTTCACATGGGGCTGTGAAAGGTCGATATCGAATCGAGCCTGAAGAAATAAACCATTACTACATCAACGACTTACATGGAAAAATTATGAGTTAATGAAATGGAGAGAAATAATGAGAGACTTGAGTTATATTAATCAGCCACAAATTGATTTTGTAATGATAATGCTGCTTGTTTTGTCATGCTAGAAATTGGAGAATTGGATAAGGATACAGAAAAGATACAGAATCTATGAATTGGGTTCTTTGCCACCATTTTTGCTTGTTTTTGCTGGGAATGTGGAAGGAGTTGAGCACAGATGGAATCAACAATAGTTCAAAAAAAAAGATTTGACATCAGTAAAAAATGTGTTTTATATAGAGACATTTTGTTTTTCAATTAAACTATAAACTAACAGTTTATTTAACTAAACTATAAACCAACAGTTTATTTAACTAAACTACACAGTTTATTTAACTACCTATGATATCACATCAGAATCATATCATACTCTCTTTCCAAATAATATGGTTTACCAAATAAACTGTTGGTTTATAGTTTAGTTAAATATAAATAAACTGTTGGTTTATTGTAATCGATTATTAATGAAGTAATATAGTTTAGTTAAACTGGGGTTCCTCGATTATTATCTTTTATTATTAGATACACAGGTCACATAAAACAATAATATTTGCTATAATTTAATTTTCTAAAAAGTAAAACTTACTTCAACCCCTGACAATGACTCTTCAATCACTCCCTCTGTAATATTCTTGAATTTGGTATTCAATGGAAGGTGGTGGCGGACCATCAATCCTATTTCTGACGACAACTTAGCAGATTCTACAGGATCAGTTGGCCTTCCTTTACTAGGTGAGACATTAATAGCCAGCTTCTTTCCTTTGGACTTTGTGAGTTTCTCTAGTCCAATACCGCGAGTAGGTCCACAAATTTTATTTGCGGTAGATGAAGCTATTAAAAAAATTAGATGAGAAAAAGAATAGTGAACAACAAATTACCAAGAAAAATAACTAAGTATAAAATACATATACGACTACATATATCATTTGTTAACTAAATAGGTGTATAGAAAACTCACATGGTCTAGACCCTTCTGAAGACCCTTGCTCTGCGGACATCGGTGTCGGGGCACTCTCTTCTATTTCGGTAAAGTTTTCACCAACAATGGTGTCATTTGTGCCTTGCGTCGGGATAGAACTAGGAGTACCCACTTCATTCACAGGACCAGCATTTGCATTTGGTGAGCGTGCAAACATTACACGTAATTTGTCTGTTAAACGCATAGGTGATTTTGGCAAGTCAGAACGAGCTTGTGATCTAGTAATCGGGCTTCTTGAAGGAGTTGACGACATCATTATTCTTCTTCTTACATGAGGATTTGACTGTTCAGATACATTACGTTCAACTTCTTCATTAGCCTCATGGACCTCTTCATTTTGGGAGGCTAGGTATCTTCTGGTTTGAGCTGTGCCTTTCCTTTTAAATCCAGGGCCAGACATTTTCAACAACCAAGTAAACAAGTTGAATGCTTTTCTGCAATTAAATTATCAGAACAAGTATACATATTAGTAAATAAGACAGGTATAGTAATAGAAAGTAGGATTAAAGAATGTCATACATTATAAAAACAAAACTGCAATCTGGTCAGTATATATATTACATGTAATATGTGTAAGCATGCATAGCTGCAACATAATTTTATAAAAGGGGTGAATTTTCTGTTCTGGGGCAGAAAAACATTTATTTGAAAGCCAGATTCAAAAGTTTACACGGTAGAATCGCAAAGTCTTATTTTCTCTTTAGCTGATTTCACATACTTCATAAGGAAGCAATTCAACAGCCATAAAAATCTTCCAATATTTCAGAACCAAATCTTCTAGACTTGGAAATTCAGCACAAGAAAGTTATTATTATGAGTAGTGACGAAATGAACTTTATGTAAAAGCAAATTTTATAAACTACGCAA
Source organism: Aralia elata (assembly GCA_034770075.1). Classification (NCBI taxonomy): domain Eukaryota; kingdom Viridiplantae; phylum Streptophyta; class Magnoliopsida; order Apiales; family Araliaceae; genus Aralia; species Aralia elata. Next base: position 19,891,001 of record CM068386.1, read on the forward strand.
GTAGCACTTAATTTGAGTTTGAACGTAGTCAATGATTCACAGTTGAATATGCAGGGCTGTAACTCAATAGGCTTTTTTATCAGGCTAGGAATTGGGATTGATGTCAAGTTGTTGTCGAAATTATTGCACAGGTAAACCAAATAAGCAATATAGCAAGACAGTTCTACAGTTGCGCTAGAACATATGTAGACAGTTCGAAAATTCTCTAAACCAGAACCAATGTCATGGCAAGTTAAAGACCCAATTCATAAAATTTACATACTTAGCAACTGCCTCAAAAATCCTTTTCGGGTTTACTGCTAAGAACATCAAACAGATCCTCCCTCATCAAATAATAGACGAGAAACACGAGACCGCAGGTAGATTACTATTCTATCAATATACTTAGCTACCTACTAGAAAGAATGCTGCTTTGCACAACCTCTTTCATAGCGAGAAAGTCACATGATCTTCAGGTAGATTACTATTCTATCGATTCCTACCATTATAAAGATGATGAAGATTTAAACGAAAAAGAAGAAAACTTTTTGATATCCAGTTTATATAAAGTATGTGAAATCAGCTATCAGGAACTTGCTCAAACTACCAAATCATATAGACAAGGGAAGACCAACTTATGACACAAATGAGGCCATATAAAGTATGTGAAATCAGCGTCTCCCCTTCAGCTTCAGCTTAATTGAAAAATTCAAACAATACGCACAATATTTAGAAATTCACACACTAAGCAAAGCAAAACTATTCTGCACGAAGATTGTGAATATTAAATTTTTCAAAAGGAAACCTAATATTACACTCTGATATGGTACTTAATTATTTCATCCAGAAGTGGCGGTGGCAGTTCACAAAAGTAGTGAATGAAGAGGCAAAGGCAACAACTCCAATATTTTAAACAAGAGATTTAAACATTCATTTTTTATATATTTAAAAAATATTTACAATTCTTGAAAATAGGATCAGTTCATTTAAAAAATGAATGGATTATATGCATGTCACAACTTGGATTGTTTTGTCATTATTACTGGATTTTTATTTAACAATGGAGATGAAACATCATCACAGTTATAAAATGGCTGTCAGCTTGGCATTCTTTTTCGAGCTTTCTTCTTCATTAATCAAATACCAACAACTTGCTTGATCAAGACATTCAGTTTCATGTCCTCACACTTTTTACTTGATCAAGACATTCAGTTTCATATCAAGATCTTTTTCCTTTTAGTGTTGGACCAATGGTTAAGGGGCAGATATATTGTAGCTGCTAACTCTAAATATATTGTACAATATTAAACTACAATGTTTGCCGCTACCAATTGTTAAAGCTGATAGAGTAATGTAATTTCTTTTAATTTATTTATTTATTATTATTATTGATACAAGAGTAATGGTAGATGAACCTATTTACAGAAAGTAATGCAATCACATCTATCAGAAAATAAAAATCCAGTAATGCAGTTGCTAGACATTTAAACATTCATTTTTTATATATTTAAAAAATATTTATAATTCTTTAAAATAGGATCAGTTCGAATCACATAATTACAAATAAAAACCACTCTAAATACATGCTATTTTTGTGTCATGACATACAATTCTGATAATCAACTAATCAGCCAATTCATTCACAAAAACAAACCAAAATCCCAAACTAAGAACATGATAGATTATATTTTCTGATGTGTTTAAAATCTAGAGATTAAACTCCCAAACATCAGCTTTCTTCATCGTTTAATTCCTTGTCAAATTATGAAGTTGCTGTAGATGCACCTTTTTTCTCCCTTCAATGAAGTCCACTTTGCCTTACTCAAATTTACTAATTCATCAATTTCAAGCACTCTATCATAGCCTACATATATAATTGAACAGTGAATCTGACTTTGATCATTTAAGGGCATAATTTTTGAATTCTGACCATGCGATGTCTGCATATTGCTCTATAGATTATAATTTGTACTTGATTATGCTATTAAGGTTTATAACAAGTTCAATGCATTTTTCATCATCCTACTTGAAATTTTTAAAGCTCCCTCTTGCATTAAGACGTAAATTTCAGAACACTCGCTATCATATAAATTTGTGAGTTGGTTTCTTATGATAATTACCTTGTTAATAATCGGTTCCATTTGTTAGCTTATTCTAAATTCTACACAATTTTACCTCGCTTGTATGTTTTTCAATATTTTCTTATATTTTATTTTTAAGTCAATGCTTTTATCAATATTCCATGTTCTGATTCACATCTCCAACAGAAAATTCTCAACCATATCAATTTATAGTGTTGAAAATGAAATGTCCATAACACTAATAAAATGCTAACAATAGAACAGTATCTGTGATTGCATTTTAATATATATATATATGTGTGTGTGTGTGTGTGTGTGTGTGTGTGTGAGTTTAATATCAATGTATACGTACTGCAAGGCCTATATATACATTGGATCCAAGTATTCCAAGGCTTTATATAGTTTTCAATTAAATACTGTAGAGTTTTTCTAAATGATGAGATTTCTATCAATATATTTAACAGTACATCCACATTTTGCAAAATTCTGAGCCTTATACCTATTATTTAGCATTAGTAAATAGCAAAAATAAAAATAAAAAAATACATGCTCTTAGTAGTAAAATACTTCACACAGCAAGGTGTTCATTTTTTAAATGAACTGATCCTATTTTCAAGAATTAGTAAATTTATTTTTATTTTTATATATTGATGAATTAGTAAATTTGAGTGAAGGCAAAGTGGACTTCATTGAAGGGAGAAAAAAGGTTCATCTACAGCAACTTCATAATTTGACAAGGAATTAAACGATGAAGAAAGCTGATGTTTGGGAGTTTAATCTCTAGATTTTAAACATATCAAAAAATATAATCTATCACATCAACGAGCCTTAATTTCTATTTCAAATAATCAACTAATCAGCCAATTCATTCACAAAAACAAACCAAAATCCCAAACTAAGAAATAAAAATCAGAATCACATAAACGTTTGCTAAAATGCACCACTGAAACTCATTTCAAATTGGAAACATATCCTCCCAAAATCCAAACAAATAGATAAGAGACAAAATAACATTTTTACCAAATTTAAGTTTGTTGTTTCATTCAATAGTTCTAATCAATTACAAAAAACAATCCTTGAAATAGCATCAACAAACCCTAATTTTTACTTCAACTATAAACTTATCAGCACATTCATTCCCAAAAACAACCAAAAATCCCCGATCTAAGAACTAGTCAACTCAGTATACTCAAAACATTACAAACCATAAACCTTAGAAAAACTATGGCATGGAATTGAATGATACTCAAACTGAGAGCTGTAGATAACATCATAAACGGTTCAGAGTACTAACCTGAGCCGAAGAACTATGAGTTACTGCTTGTCGATCTTCGTTAAAGTCACACACCCAGCAAGGTCACTTCTCTGTTACGCAGCGGGGAAGAAATCGGGAATAACTCGAAAAGATACCGACGCAATAATATTATGCAAGGGCAGAACACTTTCGAAGCGGGACGACCTCGATTGAAATTGGGGAATTTGAGTTTAGGGCATGGACTGGAGAAAGAAATTGGGGGTGACAAAAATTGGGAGGGAAATATAATATACTGGAGTGAAAATTATAGCGGGAAAAAAGAAGAATAACGTGAACATTTATCCTGAATATTAGAATATCTTACATTATCTCAGCATTTATAAATTTTTATTGTTAACTTGAAATGTCATTAAGTTACTTGTTCCTAAATATTTCATAGGATTAAAATGTAATGTATGTACATGTTATTATAATGATATTCATTAATGTTTAATGGGTACATGAATTATATAAATTTAATTTTTTTTTGCTATTTTAAGAATAATATTTCTTCTGTCCCAAATTAATTGCTCAATTTTGACTTTTTTAAGTCAAATTGACTATGAAATAGAATTAATAATTAAGCATATATAAATATATTTCTAAAATTATAAAAATTGGAGTTAGTAATAAATTGTATATACTTTTTTTGTTATAATTTCTTCACCTATATTTTAGCAAAAATAGTAAAAAGATTAGTTTTAAAAATGGTCAATTTGACTTTACAAGGTCAAAATTGAGCAATTAATTTGGGACGGAGGGAGTATTGTTTATGCCTTGTTTGTTATAAAATGAAAATACTGGATATGCTTGTACGAAATTTCGTACAAGCATATCTAGTTGTAAGTACTGGATATGCTTGTACGAAATTTGTAGGTTGCAACGGTGATAGTGAACTTTAACGCACTATTAATGAGTGTTTCTAAATTAGTTGAAGGGCTATTTCAAAGAAATTGATTGGCAAATGTTTTAGTTTAAACAGTCGATGCTAGATTTATTTGACGAATTTTCCTCTTTTCAGACTAATTGTGATGTATTTTCCTCTTTTCTCTTTTCTCTCTGGACAGAAACACTAGCTTTCAAAAGTTCATACTTAGAATTGGGGAGGGTTTATTTTCTCTTATGGACAGACCCTCCTGTAAATCATTTGGTTATCATTAGCCGATTATTAATTTGGTTTGTATTTTCTCCCTTTCTGGAGTTTGTTTTTCTTTTTTGTGTGATATTATTTTCTCTTAGTTTGAGGTTATATCTCTTGTTCTTTCACCTCTTGTGGGAATCTTTTTTTCTCCTTTTATAGGAATTTGAATTCTCTCTATGTAGAGAGTCAATTTCATCAACAGTGATTGATAGGTGATTGCAGATATGCTAATTGAATACACGATGCGGGATACAACATATCTATAGTGGTTATTTTCTTATTGTTATATTATTTTTTTGCCTATATCATGAAAATTTATAATTCAAATTTTATTTTAGATAGAGTAAGTATCCCCTCAACTTTATCATGTAATTTGTATATTTTCTGATTGAATGAATGAATTTATCATGTAATTTGTTTATTATAATTCAGTTTACTATTTTAAATTAGTTTATGATCAAAACAAAATTTATTGTGACATAGTATGATACTACGATGTACCATGTACAACTTTAGTTACCTAAAAGTATAATATCTGACTCAAAGCTCAAAATTAAGTACCATTATAAATATTTTAATCTATCATTAGTTCACTTAGGCTTACAAATTGCTCATTTCGCTATAAGGATACATTTTGACCTTTTAGAGTCAATTCGCAAAATTCTAAAATTTAAAATTGATATGAAATTAATTAGTTTAATATAAATAAATATAACAATATTAAACTAATTATAAAGTACATATGAGTTAATTACATGATAAATGTATTAACAACATTATTAATTAAATTAAATAAACTTAAGATATCTAGAAAATCAAGTACTCATTTAAATTTAATTTTGTTTCAGAGACGGATGATGTGTGTATAATATTTGTGATTTGTAACACTTTTCTTTTGAAATTTACATAATTAGCTCTTTTTATTTCAAACAAGAGTTTAAGTTTTTAATTTTTATGTTATAATTATGTAGTTATTGTTATATAACAAATAAAAATGATACAATATTCTTAAAGTAATCATCATAAGTTCATTATCATATTATTACTATTAACCTAATAACTTTTTATTTATAAAAATAAACAATAAACAAATATACGTCCTTAGTATTATTGGTTATTATTTTTATCATTTATACATATATATATATATTAAAATTAACAAAACATCAATGGACTCTATTACAATTTTTTTTTAAAAAAACAGGAAAATATTATTGCCAAAATCGATAGAAACCAAAACTCTCCCCCAATTCAATCTGATCTCTAACTGAGAAACCCTAAACTGGATTAGTAGCGAAGGAAACCGAGAAAATAATCGAGCAGTGTGAAGAAACTGAGAAAGCGATGGAAACCTAGAAGCAATGAAACAACAAAGGATCGTTATCTCTAAGTATCAGAAGCAAAAATCGGTATTCTACTTTATTTATATATTGACTTTTTAGTACGATAGTTATTGTTTTCGATTTCAATGAATATGATGAAGCTTAGTCACAGAGTAACTGTTAGTATTTAGACAGAAGCTAGAATTCTACATGATTTGCCGTATTTTATTACTTCATTCACCGAGTTAAGGCATCTTGAAACATTCCCACAGGTCGTTCCTTGGTAAACATTGATTTTTATGTAATAAAAGTGTCTGCTTCTTTTTGATTTGTGTTGAAATTGTAGTATGTTGATCTTCATCATTAACATACTTGCCGACATAATTGGTTGGTAAGACTATATACAATGTTATATACGACTCTGTTCAATAAACTTGAAATTGGTTCTTATTACATTAAAAAAGAGATTTACTTAATAATTTAATATTTTTTACACTGAACCTTTGTCACACTTGGAAATCCCTGTACTGGGTATCCTTGCTTCATTTGCCATTTTCTATCTTGGCTGCTCTCACTATATTATGCAGAGCAGTACTTTGTATTAAATCACTATACCCTTGTCTGACTGAATACTCCATTCGAGTTCATGTAACTTAGATATAATGTGTGTGTGTGTGTGTGTGTGTATATATATATCGTTCTAGCTGCATTTTTAATCATAAAACGTGGAAAAAAGTTGTTGGTTCAAAAATATTCTATGTTTGGTTCAATACAACTGCCTTTAATCTAAAACAACAAATAATTCAATGCGAAACTGAACACACAAGCTAAATTAAATAGGAAAGAATGACCTTCCTATACAACCATAAGGTTGAAGTGTGAATGTCTCTATTTTTCATTTACTTTTACTGTTTCTTGTTAATACTTCTAAGGAGCAGATATTAAACTTATGCAGTCTGTATAGGAACATTGGAAAGACTACAACCTGTACAATAAGCCACTACCTTTTATGCCCAAGTGTTGCTTGTTTCGACTATGTGTCGAATCCCCACCTAGAGCAATTGAATTGGACAGGCAGGGGCAGTGAGCTTTAGAACACAAGCAATCAACAAATCTATGCATGCTTTTCCACCAAAGCATGAGTAGATTTGTTGATTTTCCAACAAATCTCGGTCTTTTGGTTAAGATGAAGTGTAATATTTGATGTGTAGAACGTTCTCATATGATATTTCCACCAAATATATGCTTATTTTTTTGATTAAGCCTGGTTTAAATTTTTGACTTGCACTTCATTTGAGCCCTCATGTATTTAGTCCATCAAGCACAGGTCTAAGCAGAAATACTGTGTGTTGCAGTACTAGCACTACTGAAAATTCCTAAAGTAGTTTAGCACCGGAGATTCATATTTGTACAAAACTCATTGCTTTATTGTGATTACATAACATAGTGTAATGATATTACCATTAGCAATACTTCCATATAGCACTGACTATTATTACCTTTTTTACTTTGTACCACGTGATAATATCCGGAGAACAATTTATATTCCAAATTTTCTTTACACGACAAAAGCTTTGTTGAGAAAATTTAGACTTTTCTAGTGCTTCTATTTGATGCTTTTTTGGTCTTGGTATTTACTAATTTTCTGATACAGCAGTTGAGAATGATTTTGGTGCTTGCATAATATATTTAACTTATTCAGACTGTATAAGTTTAATATCTGCTTCTTAGAAGTATTAACAAGAAATAGTAAAAGTAAATGAAAAATAGAGACATTCACACTTCAACCTTATGGTTGTATAGGAAGGTCATTCTTTCCTATTTAATTTAGCTTGTGTGTTCAGTTTCGCATTGAATTATTTGTTGTTTTAGATTAAAGGCAGTTGTATTGAACCAAACATAGAATATTCTATGTCTATTCAGAACTAAGATAACATGGGAAAGTTGGAGGCTTTTGCTTTCGGTGGTTTAAGTCATGAAGTCAGTTTCTAGTTTGGAAAACATTAAAAATGGACCACAAATTATCATCTGTCAACGTTCAAGTACTAAGATTGATTCATTAGATTTAGTAATTGCTGATAGTGAAATGGCATGATAACTTGATTGTTGCAAGAAGGAGATGTCAGTGCATAAGAGTTTCCTACTTTAATGTTCATTCAACAACTAGCTTAGCATTGCACCTGAATTTTACTGCATAGTTACACGTCTTCATTGTTCACTGTAGCTGGGCATAAGTTAATTACTAAAGTTGCATTGAAGTAAATTTTTATCACATAAATATTTAAATGCCTAAAGAACAGAAATTTGTTGATGACTCGTAATAAGTGGAAGACCGGACAAGTTTGGTTTTCAAGAAGTTTGTGGCTGCTCTCACTATATTCTGCTCTCACTATATTCAATCCTCTACTTTGCTTGTTATTTGGAGTCAATTTTCAAAATTTTTAAGGTTTAATACTAAATATGGATTATTTGGTCGAGCTGATGTAATTGAGGTTATGAATAAATTTCAGGTTTAACACATTTTCATGGATAAGAGCTGGACTCATCATGAGCGTATATCTGCGACTTATCGCAATGGGGTCAAAATGTTCATTGATCATGTACGTGCAACAATGGGCCCAACCGTTGACATTAGATGTCCTTGTATTAAGTGTATGAACTTGTACACTATAACCCAAGAAGAGGTGTCTGCACATTTGTGCATCAATGGAATAATGCCTACTTATGATAAGTGGATTTACCACGGCGAACCCATTCCACATAAAAGTAATGAACATGGTGAGTATATTAACTCTCAAAATGAGGAGTTTATGGACTATGATTCAGATGGTGATGAGGATGAATTTGAAACATTAATGGAAGATATTATCCGAGGAAACTATACTGTTAATGAGAATGAAGAAGATACCTTCCAAGATCGAAACCATACCAGATTTAAAAAAATGGTGTATATGTTAAACAAGGAGTTATATCTGGGATGCAAAAAGTACTCCATTTTGTCATTTGTTATTAAATTGCAACATTTGAAGGTTTTTAACCATTGGACAAATAAGTCAATAGACATGCTGCTTGAGTTGATGAAAGATGTTCTTCCTGAAGCTGTGAATTTGCCAAAGTCATACTACGAGGCAAAGACAATGCTACGTGAAATTGGCCTTGGATACCTGCAAATTCACGCATGCAAGTAAGTTCCATCACACATCAAAAATTCCTTAGCACATGCTTCTATATATGATTACTAAATCTTTCTCCCTTTTGTTGAAGGTATGATTGTGCACTTTTTTGGAAAGAAAGTAAGGATTTAGAAGAGTGCCCAGTATGCGGAGAATCAAGATGGAAACTTAATGATGGAAAGGGGAAGAAAATCCCACACAAGATTTTAAGATACTTTCCTATAAAACCGCAGCTGCAAAGACTTTTTATGTCAAAACAAATTGCGAAAGACATGCGGTGGCATAAGGAAAAACTTGTTTCAGTTGAAGGTGAATTGAGGCATCCAGCAGATTCTATATCGTGGAAGGAGTTTGATAGAAAGTACGAATGGTTTTCCAATGATCCAAGAAACATTCGTCTCGGCCTAGCCACGGACGGATTCAATCCATTTGGAAATATGAGTTGTCCATATAGCATGTGGCCGGTAATACTCACTCCTTATAATTTGCCCCCATGGATGTGCATGAAGGAGCCCTTTTTCATAATGTCATTGTTAATTCCTGGACCAAAAGCACCAGGTAATGAAATCGATGTTTATTTACGTCCTTTAATAGATGATCTTGTTGATTTGTGGGAAGAAGGAATTCAAACATATGACTCTTATACTGGGTGTAATTTCAACATGCATGCTTCTGTTTTATGGACCATTAACGATTTTCCTGCACTTGCAAATCTGTCTGGATGGAGTACCAAAGGGTACATGGCTTGTCCGACTTGTAATGTTGATACACGATCGACTAGGTTGAAAAGTAAAATCTCTTACGGGGGGCATCGTGCATTTCTCGCTCCTAATCATAGGTATTACTAATATTCATCTTATTTTCATTTCATCCTCATATGTTTAGTATCATTTACGTCGTATACTTTTAATTGCCCTTGTAGGTGGAGAAAGAGTTTAGAGTATGATGGAAAGGAGGAACTCTGTAAACCACCTAAAATCCTAAGTGGATCAGAAATTTTACATCAATTAGAATCAATAACATTTAGAGATTTTGGCAAGCATCCGGATAATGTAAGCAAGAATAGAGAAAGAAAGCGAAAAAGGACAGCAACTCCGTCCAACTCTAATTGGACAAAGAAAAGTATTTTTTTAAGCTACCATACTGGAAATATTTAAAGGTGAGGCATAAGCTTGATGTAATGCACATTGAGAAGAATATTTGTGACAACATACTTGGGACATTACTAAAGATTGAAGGTAAAAATAAGGATACGTACAAGGCTCGACAAGATTTACAGGATTTGAATATACGTAAAGAGCTGCATTTGAGACCACGGGGAGATAAGTTTGACAAACCACAACCAGCCTTTTCTTTTTCCAAGAAAGAGAGAGACAAATTCTTGTCCTTTATACGGTCTATCAAATTCCCTGATGGATATGCATCAAATATCGCTAAATGTGTCAATACAAGTGACAGTAGTATGTTGGGATACAAGACGCATGATTGCCACGTTCTTTTACAACGATTAATCCCTGCTGGAGTTCGAGGGAATCTTAATGACGATGTGGTAACAACATTAACTGAGTTGGGTGCATTCTTCAAGAATTTATGTTTTAGGACAGTCGAAGTGGATGACTTGAGAAAAATGGAGAAGGATATTGTAATTATCTTATGTAAGATTGAGAGGATTTATCCACCGGCCTTCATAGATATTTTTGTTCACTTGGCTATTCATCTACCACAAGAAACAATGTTTACAGGCCCTGTATGCTATTCGTGGATGTATCCAATTGAAAGGTACATAATTAAATCTTTCTGGTTATATATGCACTATGTAGTTGTTTCATACTAAAATGCGTATTTTTTTGGTACATAAGGTATCTATGCACTTTAAAAAAGTACGTAAGGAATAAAGCACACCCAGAAGGATCAATTGTTGAAGGGTATGTCGCAGATGAATGCTTGACATTTTGTTCCTTGTACTTACCACGAAGTGAGAGCAAGTTCAATAAAAAGGAACGTAATCCTGATGGAAAAGTTAGAAAAGATGCTCTTTCTGTGTTTTCTCAAAATGTTCATCCATTAGGTGGTTTTATTTTCGATTATGCTGATTCGATTGAGATTCAAATGGTTCATTGGTATGTCTTGAATAATTGTGAAGAGGTGCAACCTTATCTCGAGTAAGTTGAATATTATATCATTATATTATTCAAATGATTATTTCTTCCTACTAAGTTTATGTACTAATACTATTCTGGTAGGGAATGTGAGGAGGAATTAAAACGAGATTACCAAACCAACATCGAATTGGAAAAAAGATTTCCTCAATGGTTTAAAAAGAAGGTAAAATTTGTTTTTCTTTGCCCTTTTGAATCTGTTTGTTGCTATTTGAAATACAATGATTAATTTTATTTTTTTCCCTCTAATAGATTCATCATATTTGGAATACCACATCAAATGTCATTAGTGATCAACTATTTGCATTAGCATGTGGTCCAAATTTACGAGTATGGAAATATAAAGGATGCATTGTCAATGGAGTGAGGTTTCTTGTCAAAGATCGTGACAATCGTAGGCAAAGCCAAAATAGTGGAATAACATGTGAAGGAGAACACGGTGGGAAAAGTATTGACTTTTATGGCTTATTAAATGGTATTATCAAAATAGAGTATGGAAAAGGTTATAATGTGTTCATATTTTCTTGTGAGTGGTTTGATTTAGCTAATCGGCGATTGGGTATTAGGAAGGATACAAACTTTATAAGTGTAAACGTAAGTGGCACATGGTATAAAAACGATCCATACATATTAGCTTCTCAAGCAAAACAGGTTTTTTTCTGGATGATTTGAAATTAGGAGGCAACTGGAAAATTGTCCAAAGGTTTAACCACCGACATGTATTTGATGTTCCGGAGGATGAAATGGACGACATTGAAAATTATACCACTGACGATGTTGTTAACCTTGGTGATGACTCACCCGATATTGACATTGTTGTTGAGGATCGGGAAATAGGGTCAATGGATAGAGTTGACGTTGACCCAAAAATAATAAATAGCAGTGTATTAATACAAAGAAATCACAAAAATAACATTGAACAAAATATTTTATTGGATGAAGACATTAATGATGATGTCGACGAGGATGATTTTGAGGAGGAGGAATTCGATGAGGAGGGGTATAGCGAGGATGATACAACTGCGGATTATCGTAGCCAGGAAGAACAAAGTATGGGCGAGGAGATAGTGAGAACTAGCATCAAATAAGGTATGACTTTTGTCATATCAAACTTGAAACATTTGAATGAACTAGCATCAAGAGCATTTGTCATCTTATAGATATTACTGCCTTGGAAAGGATTGCATATGGTTTCTTTTTCATACAAACTGTCGTAGACTAGTACTGTTTATTGATTATTCTTTTATTTCATTGAAGGACTCTACCAGGAGTTGGTAATTCCCGTAACAAATTTTCATAATGAAGATAAAGGCTATGGTTTTGGCGGTGAATTTTTTGATGTACATATTAAGAAGGATATTGTTCACCGTGTAGTAAGATGGCAACCTGCAAAATGATAACAGGTATTACATAATCCTTTTGGTTTGGAATTTGAAATATGGGCACTTAACTGAATATTTGTGTGTTGGCCATAGTACTCTTTATTTTGGTTTTATTTATTTATTTTTGTTAAATTTTTGAGATGTTCATTATTGGTTTGTAGATAATTTTCTGATATTTCTGCAGGTTGAAGCTCTAGCTGTTGAAGATGGGTTTCAATTCAGTTTATAGGGTTTTATTGAAAGTTTTTCCACACATACAAGTCTAAAGCCCTAATGTCACTTTATGCTATTTTTGCTTTTCAATTCAGTAAGTAATAATTGGCAACTAATGTTGCTTATTAATTAGGTTTTGAAAAATACAGCAATGATTTGTGCCCCATTAATGAGCCATTCCGTTTATGCTCTTCAAGGTCCTGTTTTGTTTATACCTTGGCGACATTCTTTATTAGATTTAGCTTTCGAAGCTTAGTTCCCCCCTCATTTGTTTATGCTTTCTTGTTTGTTGGATGGGAGTATACATAGAGGATGCTGCCTCTGTTAGATGCTCTAACAAAGAATTATAATCTCGTTCTTGGTCCCTTTGGTATTCTTCTATGTACTTATATGTAGAAGAAAATTAGAAAATCTCACCGCGTTTGTAAGTGCTAGACAAATAAACAAATCATTTATTTGCTTTTGCCTAAAAGTGAGTATAAGAACAACTTAGTCTGCCAAACTTTTATTACACTTGTGCCTGAGGTTGAGGCTACTTTGGCGATTAGGAGTATCACTTAAGTTTTAACTGAACAGTTGGAATCCTAAGATCAGGTGATGTGGAACCCCCAACTCTTGGATGCTAACTAACTGAAATAACTAATTTATTATGTGTTTATCAAATAATATGTTTCTTAAGTTCAATCCAAACCTTGGAATAAGTGTTGCATTATGGACTTAATAGTAGCATTTTTTGTTCTTACTCTAAGTTCGTTTTGTTATTTCCAATGGTCTCGTTAACTTGAATAAATGTCTCTGTTTCCTCTCACTAAATATCTCAGGTAAGTATTTTCACAGAGAGAATGCATGCATTCAATACTCTTTTTCTCTTATTAACAGTTAGCATATAGGGGCATTACTTTTGTTTCTCTATCGCCTTCGTAGGCTCGTACATCTGTACTGCAGTTGTGCATTCTAAATGTGGTATCTTATAGCATATTTGAGTTTGCATACTACTATTAAAAAATCACAAGGACTACATTTATGCATGCTCGATAATTTTCTTTAAACTTTCAGGTGTAAGGTTCTTTACTTGGCCTTTAGAATAGCTGCATGCTAGTTTTCCAGGAAGTAGGTTAATGTTCTCTATCAAGGTTCAGCACTCTACAAAACTGACATATTCCAAGGTTTTCTGACAGCGATCCTTTGAAAGTTGCTTGTTAAGGAGTTAGTGCTCTTTGCACCAATGGTTTCGTTTTTTATGCTAGAATTTGTTTGTCTTGGATTTTGGTATATTATCCCTTAATTTCTTGAGATATTTAACTTTGCTGTTGTTTTTTTTCCTTTTATGAAATGTATTATAATATTGATTTTTATGCCTTTATGATAATATCATTAGCTATTTGGGTTAGCCATGAGTGGTCAAATGCCCATAAATTTTGTCATATTATCACATTAGGAGCCCAATACAGAGCTTAGTTTGGCAGTCTTAGGTGGGAACTGGTAATCAGGATACATGAAATGTTTCGAGTCATAAGCTTCACATAGTCCTGTTGGTCTTTGATATGCAATTGGTCTTCCACATGCTTGCCCATCAATCTTATCCGTCTTCAATTTCTTTTCTATCTCAAATGTATTACTCCCGGACCCCTAGTTACTAAGAACTATCTCAGTTGTCTCGTTGTTTACTCATTTGGTCCTGCTTCTAGGTTTGTAATTCTCAAATTGTATCAACATAAAATAAAGTTTATTTGTCTAATTTCTGTAACTTCCTCAAAAATTTTGCTAGTCATCATTTATCACTAATTTTCATTTCATTGGCTACATGGCAGGTACTGCAAATGGAGAGCCAAGTTTTGAACTTTTTGGGATTCCAGCTCTCTGTTCCAACCACAAAAAAGTTCCTCAGGTAATTTCCATATCCTCCTTTGGTCCTTCTAATTAAATGCACCGAACCCCCTAATGTATAATAATACTTCTCAATTCTGATATTCAGAAAATACATTCAAGCAGCACAAAGTTCTTATAAGGTAAGGAGTTTTTCATCCCAGTTCCGACTTAAGATTACATGAGAAGTTAAAGTTAAAGTGACTTAGGTCTATGGGGTACTTGATTGTTCATAATAGTGGATTATCAACTATTTGCAGATCCAAAAGTTGATGGGATCAACACTAATGGATGTTGCTCGGTCAAACTTCTTGGTTAAGAGCGGGCAAATAAGTATAAATGTGTTATGCCCTTGTGGTTCTAAAAAGAGATACAAACGGTAATTTTGCTTTTCATTACCCACTAAAGGTCCAATACTTCAGTAAACTGTTTATTATTTTTTGCTAGTAAGGAATTTATTTGTGTTCAAACAAAGAAACTGAATTAATTCTTCTAATTTCATATATTTAACGTCTTTCATGATACTTGTATCCCCCTCTTCATCTTTTGTTATTCATATGACTACAGCCATACATGATGAATGTAATTGAATACATGTTGCTAGTCAATAAGGACCCTGATGATAGAGTATTTCTTGAAGCCTGTGAATTTTGGTAATCCCTCCATCTTGTGCACTCATACTTTGAATGTTGGGACCTTAAATTTAGGCCTCAACAGGAACTTGAAGTAATCTTTAAGAATAAGCCATTGCCAGTTATTATTGTGTGTAGGTATGTAAATATGCCCTTTGTTTCTTGGATATTTTTATTTTCCTTGCTTTAAGGGATGAATTGAATAGATATGAATTCATTGTTTCCTTTCATATTATCGTAGATGTCTATTTGATTATGTGTGTTGCTTTGGCAGATAAGTCAAGTCAAGACAGTCGTAATGCGTTTATAACTAGACCAGTGCTGATCCTCGGTTCAAAAATTGTGGACCCGGGCGATGACTACAGAGAAGTAGATGAAAGGCATAATTCTGTATTCCTATACAGTATTGAAATCAGACCACCTGAGGACGAAATTATGAAGTGTACTCTCTCTCTATATATGTAGATATATACTTTGATTGAAGAACTGTGGTAGCTTTAGATGGTTAATTGTAAAGATAATGAATGATTATGTAGTGGATGATTTTATTAAATAAATAATATTTTAGTTTTTTGTATTTTTGCCATTATTTACAATGGGGACATATTTGAGCCAGCCAGGTACACAAAAAGAATGTCAAATTTTGATTTGGCAACAATATAATTCGTTACCAAAGCATTGACCAAGTTTTAATATAGCAACAATTTTTTATACATTTAGCAACAAATTTTCGTTGCTAATGGCATTAAAAATAGAATATTTGGCAACGAAAAATTAACCTAATAACAACGGAGAGGATATTGTTGCTAATACAAAAATAAAAGGTAACATTTTTTATCGTTGCAAATCATATCAACTTTCGTTGCACATATAAAGAAACGACAACATATAATGTCGTTGTTAATCAACGACTTTCGTTGCTATTGCAAAATAACCACCAACAAACATTTTCGTTGCTGATTCAGCATAATGTCGTCTAATAATACAATTAGCAACGAAAATCGTTGCTAAAAAGTTTACATTCCGCAACGAAAGCAAGCTTAGGCAACAATTTTCATAATTTACTGCAACGCAAAATGTCGTTGCAAAAGGATGTCAATTACAACGAACATGCAAGGCGTTGCAAACAAAAAGAGTTCATGTCGTTGCCAATTATCAGGCTTTTGCAACGAAATGGGGTTTTGAGCAACGAAATTGAAATTATTCTGCAACAATACATTTTGTTGCTAAAGGATAACTGTCTCTGTACGAAAGTCAAATGTCATTGCAAAAAGTATTATTTTTGGCAACGAACATAATACGTTCGTTGCGGAACAATTAGCAACGCTCATTGCGCAACAAAAGACGCAACGACAGTAAAGTCGTTGCGAAAACCCTTTTGCAACGAATTTGGACACCTTTAGCAACAAAAATCGGTTGTTACTGAAGCCCCTTTTTTGTAGTGAGAATAAGAGTGAACCCATAGATTACAGTCATTACACAACTTCATAATAATGTTTGTTCACGTACTTTGAAGAGTTGAATTAATTTAAAACATAATAATATTTTATCTTGGTGCAAAATGCATCAAACGATTTTGACCGCTTTAATCAAAATCTGTTTCCACCAAAAAAGGAGAACGGTTGATAAATGGACAAAATAAGATATTATGGTCATTTTAGAAAAAAATTGAGGCTAATTTTGTCTAGGAATTTTTAATCCCAAATGGTGGGATTATAATACCTGGTTGAACATAGTATTAAATAGTCCATCATATTAAGTCATTTTCTAATCCCTGGACTAATAGTCCTAAGTTCAAATTTAAAAACAAACAAGACACTTGGGATTAATAGTCCTATCCCAAGTGTAATCCTTGCAAACAAACATAGTCTAAGAGAATTAGATCTATGTTAGACCTTTAAAAACTATCAAATTACGGTAAAGATTGTATTTTTAAGACGCAATAGTTTTAGTTTTAACTGAAATCTTTGAGACTTCATCACTTATTTTCTGCAATTCAAATTAGTTACTGCATAACCCATTAACCATGTATGAATAGGAGGAAGAATTGAAAACGGACATGGAGAAATCTTGAACAATTGGTCCAACACTTTCCGCAATTCATGGACAAAAGTAACGTACTATAGTTGACAAACGTTTAACTACTTTAATTCATATTAGTATAAAACTACGTAGTTTTAGCGCGTTGCTAATTAGTTGTCTAGATAATATAATCTCATCCATTCATTATTAAAATTTTAAATTTTAGAGTTTCGAACCGGCTCCTCTAGAGCTTCTAAGTAAATCTAAATTCATGGGATTTGTTTGGACCACAGTTTTACCTTTTTAGTCAGAGACAAATTACTATAAACATGACACATGCATGGACCACCGACTTCCCGTCAACATCAAACAAGTAATTAATATTATACTCCATCTGTTTCTAAAATATTGTCGTTTAAGGTTAATTCACGTAGATTAAGGAATGCAACTACTTCTTATGAAAAATACTATATTACTCTTGCTTTAATTATCTCAACCAATTATTAACTTTGTAGATTTCAAAAAAGAGTATACTACCAGCCATGAGATTATGAAGAAGAAGTATTGGGAAGGGAAGGGATTTGTAAGGACGTTTCAACAACTAAGAAGAGTTTTATTTTTTTTTGAGAAAACCATTAAGTAGGAGAAAACTTTAAATAAAGGTAAAGTTGAAAAAAATTATTCCATCTGCATTGATAAACTCAAAACGTCAATCTTTTTGGAACAAAAATTATTCCTTAGAAAGACAATCTTTTAGGAACAGAGAGCGTACTTAAAAGAGTATTCAACAAGTCATAGGATTACTTAGAAGTTGAGGGTGGTGACAAACATATTCATTCCTTTATTAAATATTTCCTCCATCTCAGGATAAAAATCCTTATTACTATTTTGGGTAGTCTCATGTTAAATGTCCAATTTTCTTTAATAACCAAATTTTTACACAATTTTTCCTATTATACCTGTAGCATTAAATATCTCATATTTTTCGTATTCTAATTCTTTCTCTATATTCAATAAGCATAATTAATTATGTGTTGAAAATATTTTGAATTGTAAAACTCAAAAGTCACTCTTTCACCTACATTGAAAATCTCTAGTGCACTTAATTTGTTTCATGCACGGATTATTAGAAGAAGTTTTATGAGAATTGAATGTGGAGTTTGTCTATGAAAAATTAATTATGCCAACTTTGTATGGAAACACAATAATATTTATTGAACACTTGAGCTGAATTTCAAGGAGTAGTATATATATACACACACACACACACACACACACTATTAAATGATTAATGATATATTATTATGGGCAATTTTGTCATTTTATTTCTCTTCTTAATATGCGTGGAAAGTCTATCAGGACTTTTATCTTGAGACGGATGGAGTATTATTTTCACTCCTTTTCAAGGTATGAAATTTTAATTTTAACTTGATATATATATATATAAACACTACACAAACAGTCAAATTGACAATACATGACATATATAGCTTCAAATTTAATTCAAACATCTAAACACAAAGATAATAGACTAATAAAGAGCAGCATCTTACGATAATAAACCAAAAGGAGAAGGAATTTAAATAGATAATGTAAGCTAATTTATTTAATTAGGCATTAGTTAATTGTGAGTATATAGCCTAATGGGAAGTCCGTTAATCGGCCTTGGAAGTGGATCGGTGGCAACTTTCTCGTCGGGAATCACCTTCTCCCACCGGAATTTGGTGACCACATTATGCATGAACACTAGTGATTCTGCTCGTGCATACTCCGCCCCGGGGCACATCCGAGGTCCTCCTCCAAATGGAACAAATGTATATGGGGCCGGGCCGCTTCCTTCGAACCTAGATGGATCAAATTTATCGGGATTTGGAAAGTATTCGGGGTTTTTGTGGGTGACATGTGGAATGTAATGTAACTGCAAAGGGTTAAAAAAACATAAAAAGATAAGAAATAAGTGAGGTTAATTTTTAAAAATCTCAAACATATTTGAGGTGATTATGCACAAATACGGTCTTTTAAAAGGATATTTATGTCATTTCACTATAAAATTAGGTGATTCTTAATAATATGACACAAATACTTTTATCAGAGAAAAAAGAAACAGATCTTGTATGTATGCAATTTTTTAAAAGAGTATTTCTATTATTTTATCTTTAAAATAGGCGATTTGCAATTGAAATGACATAAATACCCTTACTAAGCAGGTACGTGCCGTCTTTTGGAAGGATATTTATGTCTTTTTCTTCATAAAACTAGACAATTTGTAGTAAAATGACATAAATATCCTTGATAAAACAACATGTAAAAGACTCTATACATAGAGACTGTTTCTTTTTCGATAATGAGTAGAACTAGATAGGCCATAGGTACGTACCTTCCATCCCTTGGGAATAGTATATCCACCATAGGCGAAATCTGCAATGGCTACTCTGAATGCTCCAACAGTTGGTGGTCTAATCCTTAAAACTTCACACCAAACACTCCATGAATATTTCATTTTGCGCAAGTCTTCCCAACTAAGTAGTTTTCCTTGCTTCAAATTCGCTATCTCAGTTTGCTCTTTACAAACATGACCAAAATTCATTCAAAATTAGCATTAGAATGTAACTGAACTAGCATTCACAAAATATAAGTAAAGCACTTAAAAATTTGTATTCTCTTCACTTTGATAGTATTTATAATTACATGAGTTTCATTGGTCGTGTTACAGATCGAAGTGTTCAAATCTGCATCTTTTATTAATTTTTTGAAAAAACTTTTGAGTATTCATGTATTTATATTGTCCAGTAGCGGTTGTTATAACAGTGCCCTTTCCTGTACTATGTTATTTGTTTGAAAGATTAATAATTGAATTTTTTCAATCAGTATAAATGATATGAAATAGGGTTAGCTGAGTTACCTTTTAGCACCTCTTCATACACATGGGGCTGCTCGGCCAGAAACTTCATAATAAACACTAGTGTAGTGTTAATAGTGTCATATCCACCAATAAGCAACCCTAGTAAATCGCTGGCAATGTCGGCATCCGTAATCGGGTCCTCGGATTTGTTCTCGGCCATTGCCGTGATCATGTGCGACATAACATCTTGTGTCGGTGTTGCCTCATTTTCGGCGATATCAATCTTCCTTTGTTTCACCATCCCTTCAATCACCCCCCTAATTTCTTGTGAAGCCTTGATGGCCTTATAAAACGACATCCCGGGCAAATTTATTGGTATCGAAACGATCCCACATGCGACATCATCGAATATTTTGTTTAATTTTTCGAGATTTTCGGGATCTTTAAGACTTAAAAAGAGGTTGCATGCCAAAGTAAAAGTATATTTTCTCACCAAAGGGCAAACTTGGACTTGTGAGCCGACCCAGTGTGTGTCTAGGTGTTTTTTACAAACGGTGTCCATTATGCCAACATACGCTTTGAGCGCTTCTGCCTTTAGAAAAGGCGGAAGCAGTCTGCGTACTTTAATTGATTCATCTTGAGCTGACCGATTATCAGTTTTCAAAAAAACACTGTTAACTGAGCTCGGCCACCAGACCTGGACAAACTTGTTCTCATTCGAGAACAAGAACTTGTTGCCCTCGGCCCCGGGCAAAAATGCCATTCTCTCCCCGAGCACATTTGATTTGAAGACTCTGGAGGAGTATTTTTGTACCCTGTCCATTACAAATCTTTCGTTCATGCCATTTCGGAGTTTTGAGAAATAATCGAGGCTTTCGCCTAAGAGTGGCCAGCCGGATCTTCCAGGAGGATATGGAGCTCCAGATTTTGGCTTGCTTTTGGAGAGAGAATGGTGGAAAAAGAGAGAGATGAAGATGATTCCAAGAGCAGAGAGAATGAAGAGAAGGTCCATTGGACTATTGTGGTGAGTTGAGAAAAAAAAATCCCGAGGATTGATGGATTTATAATAGCCTACGTGCAGATATCTCATGAAAATGCCAAATTGTTTTCTGACACATCATTATTGTTGGTAAAGACCTCCACAAATTATTAGCTGGATTTCGGGCCACAAGTCGAGAACAAGAACTTGTGGCCCTCGGCCCGAGTAAAAATGCCATTTTCTCCCAGGGAGGGTATGGAGCTCCAGATTTTGGCTTGTTTTTGGAGAGAAAATAACATCCTCTTATATGCAAAAGAGTTTTGTTATATCTTACAATAAAATATTATAATTTTTATTATAGTAGATACAATGACATAATATATTTTAAAAAATACACACACATATATATATATATAAGTATTTAAGTATATGTTTATTTATAATAAAATTCGTAATTTTTTGTCATAAAATATTATTTATGCAAAAATTTACAAGGTAAGTGTACTGCGATCCTATCCACTATCTCTGCAACATGAAATAAACAAAAAATCATAATTGTTTCTAAACATCCAGTATTTCTCATCCTACTTATCACCTATTCTTTCACAAATGATTGAATCATTTTGATTGGTTATTTCATCATCTTTGTTAGTACATGTTTATAATTATATTAAACTTTTTGTATTATGTATTGTATTATTTCAAAAGTTCACATTTATATTTATATATATATATATATGATAATTTATACATACAACTCTTCAATTTTATATTCAATATATTACTATCATCCATATTATATTATTTACATTCTAATTATATCACTAAATGACACACCATAATTTGAAATTATGTTATCCACACTAACCTCATGTTTTACGTAAATTATCAATTTAATATAAAATAACATAACGTATTCACGTTTATGATCACATTTACATCATCATACTAAATTAAACACTTAATAACGAGACAAACGTAGAATAAAAAATATATTCTTAATTTTTAAACTTTTTAAATGTCACCTCTTTTTCCTCTGAGAACTGAGAGAAGTCAGAGAATCTTTGTTAGTACTCCCTTCGTCCCAAATTAATTGCTCAATTTTGACCTTTTAAAGTCAAATTGACCATTTTTAAAACTAATTTTTTTACTATTTTTGTTAAAATATAGGTGAAGAGATTATAACCAAAAGAAAGTATATACAATTTATTACTAACCCCAATTTTTATAATTTTAGAAATATATTTATATATGTTTAATTATTAATTCTAAAAATAGTCAATTTGACTTAAAAAAAAGTTAAAATTGAGCAATTAATTTGGGACCGAGTGATATAAATGTACAACGAAGGTCAAGCGCATGTTTTACACGTGAAAAACAAATTAAAAAAAAAACACAGAAAAAGAAAAGTGACCTCGATCTCTTTTTTCTTTGAGAACTGAGGCCACAATTCGAAGTATCACGTTTTACGCATGGAAAGAAATGCTAAACCTACCGTGATATGTACTTGTCTTCCTCCACAAAAACAAAAACAATTTAAAAAAAAAAGGACTAAAATGCAGATAAGTATCTCAAATTTATCATTTCATGGAGATATTTTAATTACTTGTGTTTATAATATACCAAATTATTTCTTCGTAATACAATTATTAATATAAAATTGTGTCTTTTAAAACATATACAAAATTATTTTCTTGGACTGTGACTCCAAATGTTTTACTTAAAATAAGTTGCACCTGCAAATCATAAGAACTATTCTATTTTTAACTTATGTTGAAACCTTCCAAGTACAATAGAGACTCAACTCTAAACGGACTTCTATAAAACTATGATCTTGGTTAAAGATCACTTTATTTTTCACAGATATTAAATATAAACAAACTCATAAACTTTTCGATAAAAAACTTATCTAGAAATATGATTCTCAATTAAGCAGATAAAATTTTTACATAATACATATATATACTTCTTGATTTCATAGATATGAGCAATTTAATTCTTAATCAAGAATATTCAATTTATAGCATTTATCACAAGTAAGCAAAATTTTGTAAACCACTTTATTTCATATAGGAGACCTCGAGTTAATTAATTTTTTTTTAAAAAAATTAACTTATATATTACTAATTAAAATTTAATTACCTTTTAAAATTAAAATCATGATCATAACTTATTATTTTACAATAATTTTATTTTTTATAGAATTTATTTAGTTAATAATTATACAATAGAGTATGACTTTAACACTATATTTAGGCTTTTTAAGGTTCGCTTTAGAATCTTACCGTATATATATATATATATATATATATATATATTAATAACTTATATGCATTAATTATATATAAATAACTTACATTCATTAATTAATAACTTACATATATATATAATTACATATATATGTATATATATATTAATAGCTTACATATATATTAACTTACAAAACTATAGCTATTGCCTATTAGCTTGTTACATATATATTAATAACTTACATTCATTAATTAATAACTTATATATATATATATATATATATATATATATATTAATAACGTACTTATATATATTAACTTACAAAACTATAGCTATTAGCATGTTACGTATATATTAATAACTTACATTCATTAATAACTTAAATTCATTAATTAATAACTCACATATATATATATATATATTAACTTACAAAACTATAACTATTAGCTTGTTACATATATATTAATAACTTATGTTTATTAATTAATAACTTACATTCATTAGTATAGCTTTACATTCATTAATATTTAATAATTAAATAAAATCTTAGTAATTTAGCAAAAAAAAATTAATAAATAATAATAATAAAAAATTCATAGTTTTTAAATCTGTCGGATACGGATACGGAAACGGATATTATCCGTATTCGGATATTATTCCGAATACCGGATACGGATAATATTTTTAAAATCCGCCGGATACCGGATACGAATACGGATGCGGATTAATTTTCCGGATACGGATACGGATACACTGGTATCCGTATCCGTTTATATCCATTTACACCCCTAATAATAGCCTACGTGCAGATATTGTTTTCCGACACGTCATTAATGTTGGTAAAGACCTCCACAAATTATTAGCTGGATTTCGGGCCACAAGTCGAGAACAAGAACTTGTGGCCCTCGGCCCGAGTAAAAATGCCATTTTCTCCCAGGGAGGGTATGGAGCTCCAGATTTTGGCTTGTTTTTGGAGAGAAAATAACATCCTCTTATATGCAAAAGAGTTTTGTTATATCTTACAATAAAATATTATAATTTTTATTATGAGTAGATACAATGACATAATATATTTTAAAAAATACACACACACACACATATATATAAGTATTTAAGTATATGTTTATTTATAATAAAATTCGTAATTTTTTGTCATAAAATATTATTTATGCAAAAATTTACAAGGTAAGTGTACTGCGATCCTATCCACTATCTCTGCAACATGAAATAAACAAAAAATCATAATTGTTTCTAAATATCCAATATTTCTCATCCTACTTATCCAATAGAGTATGACTTAAACACTATATTTAGGTTTTTAGATTTTCACTCAACTTTGAACTCTAATTAAAAATGTATATATAATTGATTGATTGATTATAAAACTAAATATTACATTTTGAAACTATATAAAAACTTAATATTAAAAATAACAAAAGAATTATATTAGTAATACTCAATTGTAAGTATTCGACAATTGTATGTGACATATAGTCATTCGTTTTTTAAGCAAAATTTATAGTCATTCTAGTAATAACAGTAAGTCAATTTGAAATTGAAAAAATATATTTTATAGCCAATATATAAAGTAAATTAAAAATTAAAAATAATTTTATTTAAAAAATAACCCGTGCTTCACACAGGTAACTTAGCTAGTAAATATATAATAAGACAAAACTTGATTTTTTTGTCTTTAATTTTTGGGATAAGCCTAAAATTTAACTAAAAATAAAACACTTTTTATGCTCTTATATAATATTATGATTAATTTAACTATAACTAAAACTCTCTTTATACTCCTACAAACTTTAATATAAACTTATTATTCTGCATCAATTTTATTTTTTTATAAGAGTTCTTTAGTTACTTAGTCATATAATAAATTTTAATTTAAAAATCCTATTTAGGATTTTAGTTTAAGTTTCTACTCAACTTTAATCTCTAAATGACTATGTATTAAAAATATTATGAGTACATAATAATTAATATCAAAACTTATATTATATTATATTATATATATACATATTTAGAAATATATTAATGATTACTTTAGCTATCAATTCTATTACATATAGGAGACCTTTAGTTAATTAATGCTACCAAACAATTCTAACTTATATATTAATTATTAAAATTTAGTTAGCTAGCGTTTAAAACTAAAACTAAAATCATAATGACGACTCATTATTTATAACAATTATATTCTTAAAAAATATAAGAAAAATATTATGAGTAAATAATCATTAATATAAAAATTTTATAATGTATATTACAAAATATATTAACGATTAAATTTTTGTAAACCGTTTTATTTCATATAGGAGACTTTGAGTTAATTAATTTTTTTAAAAAAAATCCCGACTTGTATATTACTAATTAAAATTTAAGTACCTTTTAAGACTAAAATTATGATTATAACTTATTATTTTACAACAATTTCATTTTTATAGAATTTATTTAGTTAATAATTATACAATATAGTATGACTTAAATACTAAGTTTAGGTTTTTAGGTTTGCACTCAATTTTGAACACTAATTAAAAATATATTTATAAATACGAAGGATTGATTATAAAAATTAAATATTAAAATTTGAAACTATATAAAAACTTAATATTAAATTAAAAATAACAAAAAACAAATCACATTAGTAACACTTAATTGTGAATATTTGACAATTGTAAATGATCTATTTTCATTCGGTTTTTAAATAATTTGTAGTCATTCTAATAATAGCAAAAAGTCAATTTAAAATTCAAAACATATATTTTATAAGCACTATATAAAATAAATTAAAAATAATTTTATTTAAAAAAATAACTCGTGCTTTACAAGAGACACTTAGCTAGTTATATGTAAAACTTACCAACTAATAAAGTTTGCATTTAAAATTGACCCGTCAAATTGGAAGAATTACCATGGCCTAAATAAATTATAATAATATACTTTTATAATAATTATAAAAGTATGAAATGGGAGGGTGAATCAATGATCTAGAAACCCACAAACTCAAGCATATGCTGATATGGATTTGAAAAACTCTTTCTCGTACCATTTATTAGCACACCTGCTCATTTTAATGCTACATTCATGATAGGATGGAGTATTAGAATGACAAGTTCATTTGGTAGCAATGATTATTTAAATAAAAAATCAGTCCCACTTTAAATATTTGAAACACCCATATCTAATTCTTATTTTTATTTTTATTTTTTGAAGCGTTTAATAAGCGTAAAGAGCAACAAAATTCAAATGAAAAACTCGATGTTAGAAGGAGAAAGTATTATCGTCCATTTTGGCAATTGCTTATTCGTGCAACAAAATTTATGGAATTTCAATATGAATAAAGAAATTGTGCACAAACAATAAATTAAAAAATTAAAATAAAAAAAAACAGGTCGAGACCTATCATTAGATATTTTAAATATTTTCGTTTATATACAATGCATGATCGATCAATCTTATTTTTTGTGCACAATTTTGAAACGAAATGCAATCGGTGAAATATTAAAACAATGGTCAACTTACTGTATCACGCTATAAATCATCCTCTTATATGCAAAAGAGTTTTGTTATATCTTACAATAAAATATTGTAATTTTTATTATGAGTAGATACAATGACATAATATATTTTAAAAAATACATATATATATATATAAGTATTTAAGTATATGTTTATTTATAATAAAATTCGTAATTTTTTGTCATAAAATATATTATTATTTATGCAAAAATTTACAAGGTATGCGATCCTATCCACTATCTCTGCAACATGAACAAAACAAAAAACCATAATTGTTTCTAAACATCCAATATTTCTCCTCCTACTTATCACCTATATATTCTTTAACAAATGATTGACTCATTTTGATTGATCATGAATTAGTCCTGAGTTCATCACGTCTATTAATATATGTTTATAATTATATCAAATTTTTTGTATCATATGTTGTATCATTTCAAAAATGTACATACATATATTAAAAAATATATTAATTTATATATACAACTCTTCAATTTCATATTCAATGCATTACTACCATCCATACTATATTATTTATACTCAAATTATACCACTAAATAACACACACCATAATTTTAAATTATATTATCAACACTAGCCTCATGTTTTGCGTGAATTTTCAATTTAATATAAAATAACATAACGTACTCATGTTTATCGTCACATTTATAAGAGTACGTAATCATACTAAATTAAACACTTAATAATGAGATAAATATAGAATAAAAAATATATTCTTAATTTGTAAATTTTTTAAATGTCTCCTCTTTTTCCTCTTAGAACTGAGAGAGATCAGAGGATCGTTGTTGTTTTTCTCAATCATCGTGCATGCTTTGCCACAAATTAAAAATAACAAAAATCTCATGAAAATGCCAAATTGTTTTCTGACACATCATTAATGTTGCGTAAAGACCTCCACAAATTATTAGCTGGATTTCGGGCCACAAGTCGAGAACAAGAACTTGTGGCTCTCGGCCTGAGTAAAAATGCCATTTTTTTTTTGCTACTTTACTTCCTCTGTTTTTAAAAGATTGTCGTTTAAGGTTAATTCACGTAAATTAAATAATACAATTATTTTCTATGAAAAATACTATATTACCCTTGCTTTAATTATCTCAACCAATTATTAACTTTGTAGATTTCAAAAAGCAGTATACTACCAGCCATGAGATTATGAAGAAGAAGCATTGGGAAGGGAAGGGATTTGTAAGGACGTTTCAACAACCAAGAAGAGTTTTGTTTTTTTTAGGAAAACCATTAAGTAGGAGAAAACTTTAAATAAGGGTAAAGTTAGAAAAAATTACTCTATCTGCATTGATAAACTCAAAACGTCAATCTTTTTGGAACAAAAATTATTCCTTAAAAAGACAATCTTTTAACAACAGAGAGTACTTAAAAGAGTATTCAACAAGTCATAGGAGTACTTAGAAGTTGAGGGTGGTGACAAACATATTCATTCTTTTATTAAATACTTCCTCCATCTCAGGATAAAAATCCTTATTACTATTTTGAGTAATCCCATGTTAAATGTCCAATTTTCTTTAATAACCAAACTTTTACACAATTTTTCCTATTATACCCGTAGCATTAAATATCTCATATTTTTCGTATTCTAATTCTCTCTCTATATTCAATAAGTATAATTAATTATGTGTTGAAAATATTTTGAATTGTAAAGCTCAAAAGTCACTCTTTCACCTACATTGAAAATCTCTCGTGCACTTAATTTGTTTCATGCACGGATTATTAGAAGAAGTTTTATGAGAATTGAATGTGGAGTTTGTCTATGAAAAATTAATTATGTCAACTTTTTATGGAAACACAACAATATTTATTGAGTACTTGAGCTGAATTTCAAGGAGTAGTATATATATATATATATATATATATATATATATATATATATATATATTTATATATATATATATACACACACACACACTATTAAATGATTAATGATATATTATTATGGGAAATTTTGTCATTTTATTTCTCTTCTTAATATGCGTCAGGACTTTTATCTTGAGACGGATGGAGTATTATTTTCACTCCTTTTCAAGGTATGAAATTTTTTTTTAATTTTAACTTGATATATATATATATATATATATATATATATATATATAAACACTACATTGAAACAGTCAAATTGACAATACATGACATATATAGCTTCAAATTTAATTCAAACATTTAACACAAAGAAAATAGACTAATAAAGAGCAGCATCTTACCATAATAAACCAAATGCAGAAGGAATTTAAATAGATAATGTAAGCTAATTTATTTAATTAGGCATTAGTTAATTGTGAGTATATAGCCTAATGGGAAGTCCGTTAATCGGCCTTGGAAGTGGATCGGTGGCAACTTTCTCGTCGGGAATCACCTTCTCCCACCGGAATTTGGTGACCACATTATGCATGAACACTAGTGATTCTGCTCGTGCATACTCCGCCCCGGGGCACATCCGAGGTCCTCCTCCAAATGGAACAAATGTATATGGAGCCGGGCCGCTTCCTTCGAACCTAGATGGATCAAATTTATCCGGATTTGGAAAGTATTCGGGGTTTTTGTGGGTGACATGTGGAATGTAATGTAACTGCAAAGGTTTAAAAAAACATAAAAAGATAAGAAATAAGTGAGGTTAATTTTTAAAAATCTCAAACATATTTGCGGTGATTATGCACAAACACGGTCTTTTAAAAGGATATTTATGTCATTTCACTATAAAATTAGGTGATTCTTAATAATATGACACAAATACTTTTATCAAAGAAAAAAGAAACAGATCTTGTATGTAGAGCTGCAAACAAACCGAACCGAACTTTGTCGAACTCGAACCGAACTCAAACACTTTTAGTCGAACTCGAACATGTTCGAGTAACTTGATCGAACCAACAGCTATGTACGAGTTCGAATCGTTTGGTGTTCGCGAACTGTTCGCGAACATGATCGAGTTCGCGAACAGTTCGCGAACAAGTCGAACATAAGGTTGTTCGCGAACATGAACAGTTCACAAACACATTATCAAACCAAACTTATCGAACCGAACTCGAATTTATCGAACCAATTATTTGAAATAACCAATTATTTTTATTTAGAATTTTAGAAATAATTTAAACATGTAATTAAGAAATCGAACTACTCGAATCGATCTCGAACTTATCGAACAGAACTCGAACATACCAAATCGAACCGAACTCGAACTGTTCGTGAACAAAGACGAACCGAACCACATGGTTCGCGAACATGTTCGATCGAGCAATCGAACGGAACATTATGTGCGAACTCGACTCGACTAGGTGAGCAAGCCGAACTCGAACCGAACCGAACCGGTTCGCGAATAGTTCGTTTCGTTTGCAGCCCTACTTGTATGTATGCAATTTTTTAAAAGAGTTTTTCTATTAGTTCATCTTTAAAATAGGCGATTTGCATTGAAATGACATAAATACCCTTACTAAGCAGGTACGTGCCGTCTTTTGGAAGGATATTTATGTCTTTTTCTTCATAAAACTAGACAATTTGTAGTAAAATGACATAAATATCCTTGATAAAACAACATGTAAAAGACTCTATACATAGAGACTGTTTCTTTTTCGATAATGAGAAGAACTAGATAGGCCATAGGTACGTACCTTCCATCCCTTGGGAATAGTATATCCACCATAGGCGAAATCTGCAATGGCTACTCTGAATGCTCCAACAGTTGGTGGTCTAATCCTTAAAACTTCACACCAAACACTCCATGAATATTTCATTTTGCGCAAGTCTTCCCAACTAAGTAGTTTTCCTTGCTTCAAATTCGCTATCTCAGTTTGCTCTTTACAAACATGACCAAAATTCATTCAAAATTAGCATTAGAATGTAACTGAACTAGCATTCACAAAATATAAGTAAAGCTCTTAAAAATTTGTATTCTCTTCACTTTGATAGTATTTATAATTACATGAGTTTCATTGGTCGTGTTACAGATCGAAGTGTTCAAATCTGCATCTTTTATTAATTTTTTGAAAAAACTTTTGAGTATTCATGTATTTATATTGTCCAGTTGCGGTTGTTATAACAGTGCCCTTTCCTGTACTATGTTATTTGTTTGAAAGATTAATAATTGAATTTTTTCAATCAGTATAAATGATATGAAATAGGGTTAGCTGAGTTACCTTTTAGCACCTCTTCATACACATGGGGCTGCTCGGCCAGAAACTTCATAATAAACACTAGTGTAGTGTTAATAGTGTCATATCCACCAATAAGCAACCCTAGTAAATCGCTGGCAATGTCGGCATCCGTAATCGGGTCCTCGGATTTGTTCTCGGCCATTGCCGTGATCATGTGCGACATAACATCTTGTGTCGGTGTTGCCTCATTTTCGGCGATATCAATCTTCCTTTGTTTCACCATCCCTTCAATCACCCCCCTAATTTCTTGTGAAGCCTTGATGGCCTTATAAAACGACATCCCGGGCAAATTTATTGGTATCGAAACGATCCCACATGCGACATCATCGAATATTTTGTTTAATTTTTCGAGATTTTCGGGATCTTTAAGACTTAAAAAGAGGTTGCATGCCAAAGTAAAAGTATATTTTCTCACCAAAGGGCAAACTTTGACTTGTGAGCCGACCCAGTGTGTGTCTAGGTGTTTTTTACAAACGGTGTCCATTATGCCAACATACGCTTTGAGCGCTTCTGCCTTTAGAAAAGGCGGAAGCAGTCTGCGTACTTTAATTGATTCATCTTGAGCTGACCGATTATCAGTTTTCAAAAAAACACTGTTAACTGAGCTCGGCCACCAGACCTGGACAAACTTGTTCTCATTCGAGAACAAGAACTTGTTGCCCTCGGCCCCGGGCAAAAATGCCATTTTCTCCCCGAGCACGTTTGATTTGAAGACTCTGGAGGAGTATTTTTGTACCCTGTCCATTACAAATCTTTCGTTCATGCCATTTCGGAGTTTTGAGAAATAATCGAGGCTTTCGCCTAAGAGTGGCCAGCCGGATCTTCCAGGAGGATATGGAGCTCCAGATTTTGGCTTGCTTTTGGAGAGAGAATGGTGGAAAAAGAGAGAGATGAAGATGATTCCAAGAGCAGAGAGGATGAAGAGAAGGTCCATTGGACTATTGTGGTGAGTTGAGAAAAATAAATCCCGAGGATTGATGGATTTATAATAGCCTACGTGCAGATATTGTTTTCCGACACATCATTAATGTTGGTAAAGACCTCCACAAATTATTAGCTGGATTTCGGGCCACAAGTCGAGAACAAGAACTTGTGGCCCTCGGCCTGAGTAAAAATGCCATTTTCTCCCAGGGAGGGTATGGAGCTCCAGATTTTGGCTTGTTTTTGGAGAGAAAATAACATCCTCTTATATGCAAAAGAGTTTTGTTATATCTTACAATAAAATATTATAATTTTTATTATGAGTAGATACAATGACATAATATATTTTAAAAAATACACACATATATATATATATATAAGTATTTAAGTATATGTTTATTTATAATAAAATTCGTAATTTTTTGTCATAAAATATTATTTATGCAAAAATTTACAAGGTAAGTGTACTGCGATCCTATCCACTATCTCTGCAACATGAAATAAACAAAAAATCATAATTGTTTCTAAACATCCAGTATTTCTCATCCTACTTATCACCTATTCTTTAACAAATGATTGAATCATTTTGATTGGTTATTTCATCATCTTTGTTAGTACATGTTTATAATTATATTAAACTTTTTGTATTATGTATTGTATTATTTCAAAAGTTCACATTTATATTTATATATATATATATATGATAATTTATACATACAACTCTTCAATTTTATATTCAATATATTACTATCATCCATATTATATTATTTACATTCTAATTATATCACTAAATGACACACCATAATTTGAAATTATGTTATCCACACTAACCTCATGTTTTACGTAAATTATCAATTTAATATAAAATAACATAACGTATTCACGTTTATGATCACATTTACATCATCATACTAAATTAAACACTTAATAACGAGACAAGCGTAGAATAAAAAATATATTCTTAATTTTTAAACTTTTTAAATGTCACCTCTTTTTCCTCTGAGAACCGAGAGAAGTCAGAGAATCTTTGTTAGTACTTCCTTCGTCCCAAATTAATTGCTCAATTTTGACCTTTTAAAATCAAATTGACCATTTTTAAAACTAATTTTTTTACTATTTTTGTTAAAATATAGGTGAAGAAATTATAACCAAAAGAAAGTATATACAATTTATTACTAACCCCAATTTTTATAATTTTAGAAATATATTTATATATGTTTAATTATTAATTCTAAAAATAGTCAATTTGACTTAAAAAAGTTAAAATTGAGCAATTAATTTGAGACCGAGTGATATAAATGTACAACGAAGGTGAAGCGCACGTTTTACACGTGAAAAACAAATTAAAAAAAAAACACAGAAAAAGAAAAGTGACCTCGATCTCTTTTTTCTTTGAGAACTGAGGCCACAATTCGAAGTATCACGTTTTACGCATGGAAAGAAATGCTAAACCTACCGTGATATGTACTTGTCTAAATAAATTATAATAATATACTTTTATAATAATTATAAAAGTATGAAATGGGAGGGTGAATCAATGACACCTGCTCATTTTAATGCTACATTCATGATAGGATGGAGTACTAGAATGACAAGTTCATTTGGTAGCAATGATTATTTAAATAAAAAATCAGTCCCACTTTAAATATTTGAAACACCCATATCTAATTTTTATTTTTTTTTGAAGTGTTTAATAAGCGTAAAGAGCAACAAAATTCAAATGAAAAACTCGATGTTAGAAGGAGAAAGTATTATCGTCCATTTTGGCAATTGCTTATTCGTGCAACAAAATTTATGGAATTTCAATATGAATAAAGAAATTGTGCACAAACAATAAATTAAAAAATTTAAAAAAAAAAAACAAGTCGAGACCTATCATTAGATATTTTAAATATTTTCATTTATATACAATACATGATCGATCAATCTTATTTTTTGTGCACAATTTTGAAACGAAATGCAATCGGTGAAACATTAAAACAATGGTCAACTTACTGTATCACGTTGTAAATCATCCTCTTATATGCAAAAGAGTTTTGTTATATCTTACAATAAAATATTATAATTTTTATTATGAGTAGATATAATGACATAATATATTTTAAAAAATACATATATATATATATAAGTATTTAAGTATATGTTTATTTATAATAAAATTCGTAATTTTTTGTCATAAAATATATCATTATTTATGCAAAAATTTACAAGGTAAATGTATGCGATCCTATCCACTATCTCTGCAACATGAACAAAACAAAAAACCATAATTGTTTCTAAACATCCAATATTTCTCCTCCTACTTATCACCTATATATTCTTTTACAAATGATTGAGTCATTTTGATTGTTCATCAATTAATCCTGAGTTCATCGCATCTATTAATATATGTTCATAATTATACCAAACTTTTTATATCATATGTTGTATCATTTCAAAAATGTACATACATGTATTAAAAAATATATTAATTTATATATACAACTCTTCAATTTCATATTCAGTGCATTACTACCATCCATACTATATTATTTACACTCAAATTATACCACTAAATAACACACACCATAATTTTAAATTATATTATCAACACTAGCCTCATGTTTTGCGTGAATTATCAATTTAATATAAAATAACATAACGTACTCACGTTTATCCTCACATTTACAAGAGTATGTAATCATACTAAATTAAACACTTAATAATGAGATAAATATAGAATAAAAAATATATTCTTAATTTGTAAATTTTTTAAATGTCACCTCTTTTTCCTCTTAGAACTGAGAGAGATCAGGGGATCGTTGTTGTTTTTCTCAATCATCTTGCATGCTTTGCCAATGATCCCATCCCACAATCCAGCAAGAAATTCCAGTAATGTATCACAAATATAAACGTACAATGAAGGTGAAGCGCACGTTTTACACGTGAAAAAAAACAGAAAAGAAAGAAGAAGAAAAAAAGAAGAAAACTAAAGTACAAATGAGTATCTTGAATTTATCATTTTGTGGAGATGTAGTATTTGATTTTATAATATAGCAAATTGCTATCTCGTGAATCGTAATATAATTATTAATGCAACATTGTATATTTTAATGCATAATTAACAATGTAAAACACACTTAAAAAGTATAATTTTATAATACTAATTGTACCACGAGATAATGATCCGCTATATCATTGTAAAGTCAAATATCATATTTTTACAAAGTTATAAATTTAGGGTATAGTTTTGTACCTGTAACACCCCCTTCCTAAATAGGAAAGAGAGGTCACATTCAAAGCACAACAAACCTCAAAATAATTAACATAACACTAATAACTTCAAAATATTTAATAGTTGATATTCCATCAATGCCGAATTAAATACAATTCTCCAAAATTAGCACAATAATCAAAACCTAAAATCAAATAAACCTATTCGGTCAAAGGTTTCTCTTCACACGAAATCCTAAACCGCCCATGCAAACCTGCCGGGAGAAAAACACAGCATGAGTCAAATGCCCAGTACGGATATAAATATGTACAAATATACCACAATATATAATGTAACCAAAAGAATCGAATGAATGAACGAATGTGAATTACGAACGAATTACGAATATATCAAAATTAGTGAGACCAGGTACAAATGATGAACACTATCGAACAGAACTATAGTCAAAAGAATTTCCAAACAAAATAAGGCTGAATCAAATGATTATAAGGTAACAATTTCATACTGAGCTCAAATACAAATAGCCAAAGGCTAACAAAATACATCGGTACCATGATGTATGCAAATCAAATCGGATAGTACGCACGACACATACGTCACTAATCCGCCAAATAAATCAAATCAAATACTGGGTCGACTCATACGTATCCTGAACAAATATATCAAATGGCCAATGCTCACACCAAGAGCAACATACAAAACAAAAGGATACGCCGTGAACTGATCACACCGCCACAGAAGGTGTCATGCCCTTGTGTCAAGAGGACATGCCTGTGGTACCCCCACAGGTGGTTAGCTCAAGTATACCCTAAGGATCAAACTACAAAATGTAAGCCAAAAGAGGTTCAAATCACAAGGCTTACATGACCATCTTTAAATAACATCGAATTAACTTCAAATACAAACATACTTAATTATCACAAGATATCAACGATCAAAATAACTTTCCGAATTTGAATGAAAATATATGAAGAATGATACAAACGAATATAGTCTCCAAAACATATTGACATGATTAACTAGTTTAAAGAATACAAATACGAGTTCTAATATCAACGCCAAAACGAAACTATCACAACAAATTTGATAAGGAATAATCATGAGAGGCAATACTAAATTTCTAATCGAGTAGCAAAACGAACGAATTAAAATCAAAAGAGTCTCGATGAAAAAGTACGGAATCCGTACATGAATATAATATCGAAATAATTCACCGAATTCAAATATCACACAACTAGACCTCCTCGATCTGATCTATATAATTATCAAACCAATACCAGACCATTAATTAAATTTCTAAATTGTAAATTTTTTGTATTTTTATAATTTCTAAAACTTCAATATTAGTACACAGATATTATTTAATATAAAACAATTTTGTTTTAATATATATAATATTATTTATAATAAAATATTAATGAACATTATTACTATATTAATTCGGTTGAACCTCCTGATGCTAAGTTTATTAACTTACTCGTTACTAACTTTCTAACTATTATATAATAAAATATATATAACCACAATTTGATGGAAAACTATATTATAAATAATTACTCATTCAAATATGCACCAGAAAGACCATGCTCTCCTTTACACAATTATAATTCAAAAGTCATCATTACGGTTTTTTTCTTTTTCTTTTTTTTTTTTTGTAAAGAAGCAAACCTGACTTGGGACTTCCGAAATAGCTTTCTATTATCAATGTACATGAACAAACTAAGATTCAACTTTGCCGGATTAACGACATTGTACCTTACATATACATACATATTATTTACGAACCAAACCGACGCTAACAAATTAATTTTTTTATCTAATATATAAATTATCACATATTCTAAGTTACATATTATTGAATTAAACGAACGACGTAGTCGATTCTCTAAACAGATTATAATCATATAAATGAAATTAACTATTTTATATTTACAAATAAAACCAATAATTACCTTTTGGAGATACGATTATGTTGAATATAATCCTCTTCGTTTCTCGCTACGTCCCTCTCTTTTCGTTTAGTCGATTAATGTCAGTATATGAATTAGGAAGGGATTTAACCTAATATAATGATATACTCTTATTTCAATTTGGTTTTTAAACTCAACATTTAAAATTGGGCTCAAATAATTTGACAAGCCCAAACTTAAATACTTAGAAATTAGTTAAAGGCTCAAATTAATGTAATCATATACTTATTATAGTCCACGTAAATTAAATACAATTTGACCCAAATATAAGAAAAGTCCAATTAAAATATTCAAAATATAAATTTAAATGTCATTTTTTTTTTTGGGTATTACAGTACCGCAGGATTACAAAACGAACAAAGATAGTTTACCTAATTACCCATAAACGCATTAATCAACAATCGAGATCAAAATAAGATAAGTGTATTTTTATTGTAAATGTATTTTACGGTATCTTATTGATAATTATACGTAAACAAAAATATAAATAAAGAAAAATCATCACATATGTGAAAACAATGTCAAATTATAATTACTTAATAATTCAACCACAATCATACATATTATTTTATTTGGTTTTTA
Organism: Aralia elata; assembly: GCA_034770075.1. Lineage (NCBI taxonomy): Eukaryota > Viridiplantae > Streptophyta > Magnoliopsida > Apiales > Araliaceae > Aralia > Aralia elata. The sequence continues at coordinate 19,928,726 of CM068386.1, forward strand.
GTATTCATTATTTAGTTGTTTAAAACAATTTTTGAGATTGGAGTTACAACTTTATTCTTGTTTATGAAACTTAAACCATGAAACAAGGAGTGCAAACTTTTTAATTAACTTCAACCCAACTTAAGAATGGACTCAGGAGTCCCCATTCCCAATAGGCATATATTAGAGGAGTAGTAAATTATTTTTGAGCTTTGGTTTCTATTTCTATGCTTTTAATTGATTTAAAAATGTCGCAAATTGAATTTTAAAAATAAATAATAATATTATAATTTAAAATAAATGGAGTACAATTTTTAAAGAAAATATAAGCTCATCATTCCTTAACAAAGAAATGTAATCAATATTCTTGTCATTCGTATATATCCAAAATGTTAGAAAATATAATTGTGTATATATAACGTATAACCTGTGTTAGAAAATACAATTGCGTATATATAACGTATAACCTGTAAATTAAGACTTGTCATTCGTATATATTCAAAATGTTAAAAAATATAATTATGTATGTGTAACGGATAACCTGTAAATTAAATTTTATCATTCGTGTATATTCAAAATGTTAAAAAATATAATTGTGCATGTATAGCGTATAACTTGTAAATTAAGACTGCAAACGTGTTTTTAAACTAAGTTCGACACACCCTAATTTTTAGTAGAATTAAAGTGGGAGGTGAGTCAATGATCTAGAAACCCTCAAGCTCAAGCATAACATAAACATGTGCTGATATGATTATAAAAATTAAAAACTCTTTCTTTTACATTTTTTAATTATTTTGGCAGATTTATTGCATGGTCCCACACCAATATTTTTTATATTTATTATATAATACTTTCGCATATTTACAAAGTTGCCATTCCAAATATTTAAGATAAATATATACATGTAGAAGGTGTTACCTCGGCCAAGCCTAGCTGGCTCACCGTACTAATACCCAAATACCACACGGGGACCACAAGTGTTCACCTTCAGTATATGGTAATTTATATTATTATATTTATAATTAATTGCTCCATTCCTCTAAAATAATTTCATTTAATTTTGATTCTAAATATATAATTTGTGAACTTTTAAAATGTAACATGAATTTATTTTAATTTTAAAAACAATAGTTTTTCACTTAGTAATACTTTGTTAAGTAGTTTAAAATATTAATGATTGTATTAATCAAACCTAAATAGATTCACATTAATTTAAAATTTTATAAATTAATTAAAAAAATCAAATAAACTTTTTTTGTGGGATGGGGAGATAAAAAATATGCAATATCTATTACTATTTTTTATTATTATATTACATAATGGTATTCATGATGTTGACCGATGAATTTTTATTTGATGATCTTATTTTATTTTATTTTCGGTGATGCTCTATTTATTTTTCATTTATCGATGTGTTCTTTCTTGATTTCCAATAATCATATAGTTAAATATATTTTTCTTATTTGAATTTTCAAAATTGTATATGGGAAAACATTCAATCAGTCTCCATTCTCTTTTTAATAAAGGACCGATCAAAAGAACAATGAAAATTTTGAAAACTAATCGACATGACATAAAGAACATCAAGTCTCACTTTGATAAGAGTTTTTTCTTTAGGATCAAAAGTTTTTTCTTTACCATAATTTCTAATGTGTAATTTTTTTTGGCCTATGCTTTCATTAACACAATTATTTATTATATTATTTTATAACGTTCTTAAAAAGTTTTTAGTCCCCCTCAATATAATTTTTTTGGTTGTGCCCCGGTTAATAAGCCTACTAATTTTTACTCGAACAAAAACAATCTATTATGTAATAATTTCATATATATAAATAACGTGTACTTCTTTCGTTCTCAAAAAGATGATTAAAGATACAATTTTTTTGTCTCCAAAAGAATGAGATAAATTAAGTACGTCAAGTGAAGGGCAAATATGTCATTTAGTTGATTTTTTTTTTCTTTTTGGTGCAAAGGAGAGGCTAAACAGGCCGAAACTAAATAGAAATATTAATATTCTTACAATCATCTGCTAGCATTTGCTTCGGTATCAAGTGGAGAAATCTCACTACAAACTATTACATAATTAGAACAATGGCCAATTCCCGCAAGAGCTTCAACACACCTATTGTCTTGTCGTCTGATATGCGTAATTGAAATATTCAAGGATGCATAACATAAAAAAATAAAAGTATTCATTACTTTATATAATCTTATGGGGTCACTTATGATAGATTTGAAATTTTTTTTACTTTATTTCCTCTACTTTTACAAGTTAAAATTTACAAGCTAATGAACCAGGTGCATGCAATTCATTTGTGGAGAGAGAAAGAGAAAAGACAATGATAATGTTTTCAGTTTCACACAGTCCATGGACCATATATGTGGTAGGAATGCACAAAAGGCTTGCGCCATGTGACCTGCCCTTGGTTCAACCTAGGCTCAGCTTGGTCAAAGCCCGGGCCGGTCAAGGCATGGATCGGTTAGGCCTGGTCTACAAGGCTTGAAAAGACAGTTCTTTTAAAATAGAAATCTGGTCTGATTTGCAAAAAAGTCTGGTCCCACCTGGCATTAGGCCGGGCCTGGCCTGGTCTGGCCTGAGACCTGATTTGATTCTTTATTCAATTATTTTTGTAATTTTTAAAGTTATAATTATTCATCAATGAAGTATAAATTTTTACTTATTCATTATTGTAATTTATAAATTATCATACTTTAGTTTTAATTAATACATCAATAAAGTTTAAAATTTTAATTATTTATTCTTGATTTCTTGTAAATATATTTAATTAATATACATCTCCAATAAATAGAACTAGTTAATATATTTAATATTAATAATAAGTTAGTTAGCTGATTAAATATTAATAATAAGTTAGTTTATTGTAAATACTAAATTACTAATATTTAGCATTAATATTTCTTGCTACTTTTAATGTTAAATATTAGCATTAATTAATACATCAATAAACTAATTTTTAATATTAAATATTAATAATAAGTTAGTTTCTTATAAATACTCAAGTTCTTCATTAATATAGAAGGGGAATTTATGATTTTGGTTATTTTTCAAGTATTCTGTTGTGGCAATTTAAAGAATAATTCCATAAAGCAATTAGAAAACTAATTGGTAATAATACTTGAAATATAACTATGTAAGTGTTTAATGACCATAAAGAAAAAGATATATGTGTATTTAAATTTTATAAAATATATATCCAACTAATCCTAGTACTAAAAAAAATTAAATAGAAACTAGACTTTATATTCAAAATATAAAAGTATAATCTATAGTAAGTTAATTTTATTTTACATCTATAGTCATACGTATCGTAGTAGATTGTATTCAAATTATATTTTCTATGAAGACAAACTGTGCATAGTAGACATACATTTAGGAAATTAATTTGTTTTATATTCTAATTAAATCTAAATTATATTTTTCTTTAATTTAAGAGGAATGTATTTGAATTAGAGCTGCAAACGAACTAAACCGAACCGAACTTTGTCGAACTCGAACCGAACTCGAACCCTTTTAGTCGAACTCGAACATGTTCGAGTAACTTGATCGAACCAACAACTATGTACGAGTTCGGATCGTTTGGTGTTCGTGAACTGTTCGCAAACATGATCGAGTTCGCGAACAGTTCGCGAACAAGTCGAACATAAGGTTGTTCGCAAACATGAACAGTTCACAAACACATTATCGAACCAAACTTATCGAACGAACTCGAACTTATCGAACCAATTATTTTTATTTAGAATTTTAGAAACAATTTAAACATATAATTAAGAAATCGAACTACTCGAACCGATCTCGAACTTATCGAACCGAACTCGAACATACCAAACCGAACCGAACTCGAACTGTTCGCGAACAAAGACGAACCAAACCACATGGTTCACGAACATGTTCGATCGAACAATCGAACGGAACATTATGTGCGAACTCGACTCGATTAGGCGAGCAAGTCGAACTCGAACCGAACCGAACTGGTTCGCGAACAGAACTGGTTCGCGAACAGTTCGGTTCGTTTGCAGCTCTAATTTGAATCATCCAACTTTATATTAGTGTGCAGTAGAATGTTAAAATAAAATAAATCTCAAAAATCTTGCATCATTTTTACAAAATTTTATTAATTTATATTTTATAATTTATATTTTTAATATTTAATATTTAATATTAAAAGAAAAAAAGGAAATGATCAAATTGGCCTAGACCTTGCCTGCCCTGCAGGCCTAATCAAACCATAGCCCAACGGCCAAGGCCTGACCTGGCTTGACAGGTCTAAGGGGTTGTTTGATGAAATTGAATGAAAAGTTCTGAAAGTACAAGAGAATCTGAATGAGCTGAATTGAGGTAGAAAATCTGAATACGGAATGACATGACGTGTTTGATAATTGTATGTCTAAAACATCTGAATACATATATTATCATATTTTAATCTTGTAGGCTGTTATAAACAAATTTATTATGTAATTATAAATAAACAATGTTATCTAAGAAAAATTAAATATAAACTTTTGAACAATCTTTGATAAAATATACTATTAAAAATATAATTTTAGGAATAAAACAGTAAAAAAAATATTAATAACATTCTATAGTACATAAAATCAAAACAAAAAACTACAATAATATTCATTAAATTGGTTATTGATTAATTTTTTGTTAAAAAAAATCAAAAATAATTTGTATATAACCAAATTTATTTATAATAGTAAAACAAGATGGATATTAAATTTAATTTTTAATTGTCAATGAGAGTATGTAAGTTAAACTATCATTCAACACTACTTCTTACCTATTCAGCCACAATTTTTTGAAAGAATTGTTCAGACACATTCTGATGGATTGAGAGTGTAAAAATTACAAAACAAACGGGTTGAATGATTTATTAAGTCATATTCAATCTCATTCAAACTTATTTAAATGTAAACAAACAATTTTTAAGCCAACAGTTTGATCTGACTTGGTCAAAACTCAAGACGTAACAAACTCAAATCAGGAAGACCGGGATGTTTACTATGTGGCTTTATATGTTATATTTCATATTCAAGGTGTTGAATAATTGTTTTGCTTTGTCTTATTTGAGTATTATTGCTTCTTTGATATCCATCGGATGCTTCAAAGAACGGTGTCAGAGTCAAATTTCAACAACTAAAGATCCAACTTTATCCGCAACTTTTAATTTGTTTAGAGTTCTAACTATGTCTCCTAATTAAAATTATGTCAATTTTAAATTTTAAGATTTTTCAACTTTTAGAAGTATATATATCCACGCCTGCCAAATTTATATGCTTCCTCTGTTTCCAACAAAATAGTTCAAGTTATAAAAAAAAGTTTATTCAAAAATATCTAAAATACACTAGTCAACTAAAATTTTAAGTTCACTAATTTATCTTTAATCATATTACATCTTATCCAAATAATACATTAATTACAAATAAATAATTCAAATTAATTCTCTATTCCTCTACAAATTTAAATTAAAAATAATTGATACACATATATCAAAGGCAAAATAGAAAGTAAATTTTATATTTTCTTCTCCACCTTAAATTTACGTGAAATTTGTTTATATATTCAGTAATATTAGAGATACGAATTATTTTACAAACATTTTATAAACTCGTTGATGTGACAGTGTTATATTGGTGATAGTGTTGTATTGGAGAATTATTTTTTTTAACTACCATCAATACAACACCGTCATATTAGCCGATTTATAAAATATTTGTAAAATAATTTGTCTCTATAGTATTACTCTTGTATGTTATCCATTTGGAGACGGCGTGTGATAAGCTTAAATTCATTGGAAGTTCCTCCGCTAATCCTGCAAGAGAGAAAAACAAGAGAGAGGGGGAGAGAGAGGGAGAGAGAAGAGTAGATCATCTTTTTACTGATCTAAAATTCGAGAGATAGAATTGCAGAGAGGAGCTATGGAGAGGGAAGTAGACGAACAGAAGAGTTTACTCCATCAATCCCCCAAAAGGAAGGGTGGTCTTAGAACCATGCCCTTCATCATAGGTAAGTACTCGCATTAACTCAAATACATATACATACAGTTAATATGAATTATACATATATGTATATATATATTGATTTCTGTAATTTGGGTTTGCAGTGAATGAATCACTTGAGAGATTGGCAAGCACGGGGCTGATGCCAAACATGATATTCTATTTGATGAATGACTATCACATGGGAGCTGCAACTGGGTCAGTATTACTTCAGTGCTGGTCAGGAATTTCTAATGCTTTGGCCCTTTGTGGAGCTTTTGTAGCTGATTCTTACCTGGGTCGATTCCGGGTCATTGCTATTGGATCCATTTCTAGCTTGCTTGTAAGTATTGTTTGCTGTTTGCCCTTTTTTTTTTTTTTTGGTTATATGGTTAAAGAATTTGTTTGGGAGAAATTGGTATGTTAAATGTTGCTTAATTACTGTTGCTTTTATTTGGGAGCATAGATTCTGGAAATGAGAATTTGAATTGGAAGTCATACCCTTAAAATTTTAGCTAGGGTGCTTGTAAGTCCAATTCTAAGGCATAGATTTTCGTGCAACCTGTTGGATTTGTGGGATACATGAGTGAGTTAGAGTTGCACATGAGGAAAATAATGTAAGAGTGAAGGACTAATATGCATAAATGGATCAAGACCTAATGTGATGCAGGACAGATTTGAGATAAGAAACAATGGAAAAGTAAACTAGGATTTAAACTTCACATTTAAATTACTAGTGTATCTCAAGTGTATCAACTCCACGAATCAACACTAAGATGGATAAAAATTAAAATACCTCTACGGTATGAAAAAAATAACCAACTTCAATATCAATAGTCTGTAGTCTAAAAGACTTGTGGGGATTACATCACTATTTAAAGAGACTCAAAACCCTAATATTACTTGGGGAATAATAAAAGTACTAAACGACTAAAATTTCCTAATTAATAATTCCTAATCACTAATTAATGTCCTAAATACTAATAAATAAATTACATCAATTACTCTTACATTAAATATAATAAAAACTCCAAATAATAAATACAAGAATTCTTTGTTAAAGTCTTGACTTGTGATCCCCGTCATAATGGCATACAATTTTAGATCAAGTTGAGTTTCAAACATATACATGTGTATTAATGCTTATGTGTGCGCATATGACACAAGACAATTAAGATATTGTTTCCTTCTTTTGTAAACTCATTTTTGTAGGCATTATCCGTTGAAAATTAAGATTGGAAATGGTAAATTTAAGGCAATTTTGCCGTGGGTTGGGATGTGATATGAAAATGGTGGGTGCCAAAATCTCTGTGATACTGTTCTGTAGAAATTTTATCCACCAAAATTGAGTATGTGTATATGTAAGTGTTGTTTGAAGGTAGACAATGATTATCAAGAAACAAGGTAAAAGTAGGTACATGGTTATTACTACAATAAGTGCTTACAGTTTTATCTTCGTATTGAAGCCTTTGCTTTAGTATTCTATTTGTGCTAATTCCTTGTTTGTTAGAAGTTTATATTTCTTAATCCTTTAAAGTTAGTACCTAAATCAAACCAAAGAAAAAAAGTTAGTACCAAAATTATATTGTCACCCAAAAAATGAAGCACGGCAGTGTAATTTTAGCTGTTGGTTCGGTTGTTCTGAGATTATTCATTATAGCATAAATTACTCTTGATGAAATGTTATCAATACACTCTTTATTTGGGAAATGATAAACTCACTCCAGATGAAATGTTATTAATATGCTCTATAAACAAAGCAAAACTATTGATTCTACTTCTCAATTCCTAATGGTGGTCGGAAATTTTATTTTTTTCTGTTCGTCTTTACAGGGAATGAGTGTTCTTTGGTTAACTGCAATGTTTCCGCAGTTGAAACCTAAATCTTGTGAGCAGTACAGCAGCAATTGCGAATCTCCAACGGCAGCCCAACTTGCTATATTGTTGACTTCATTTGGCCTAATCTCTATTGGAGCTGGTTGCGTTAGACCTTGTTCTATGGCCTTTGGTGCAGATCAGCTTGATAACAAAGAAAACCCTAATAATGAGAGGATTCTCGCAAGCTTCTTCAACTGGTACTACGCTTCAACAGGGATCTCAACTGTCATTGCTTTAACAGTCGTTGTATACATCCAAGAACAACTAGGTTGGCAAGTGGGATTTGCCATTCCTGCTATCCTCATGGTTTGCTCTGTTCTAATGTTTGTACTGGGTTCTTCTCGTTATGTCATAATAAAAGGTGGCACTAGCTTGTTCACTGGATTTTTTCAAGTTCTAGTGGCTGCGTATAAAAATAGAAACATTAGTCTGCCTCCCAATAACTATGATGATTGCTACCATCAAAACCGTGAAAGAAAGTTTATTGGACCAACTGAGAACCTGAGGTATGATTCTTAACTTCCTTGTAAATGTGAAATTTGAATGGATAATATATGTCAAATATTATTTTTATTTTCTCTTTCCAAATTGAGGGTATTGGACCTCTTAGAGCATCCGACTAATCCCTTAGTCACATAACTCACCCCACAAAACCCGTGCAGTGAGAAATTCCACAAGTATATATGGGAGGAGCACAACTGTTGGGATTAGGTCACATATCCTTAGAAAAAGTATTTAATCTTATTCGCATTCATTTTATAATACACTAATTTTTCAACTACATAAGTTGCAACTTATAACAATATATTCTAAGTGGAACTTAGTTAACTACTTGTTTCACTTGATTTTTTTAGCACTTCAGAGATGCTTTCTCTTAGGCTATGTTTGTTTGCAAAAAGTATGCTTGAGATTGGATTATTTATCTTAATTTAACACTACTTTGGGGACTATTTTATCCCATGATGGGAGATTAATAGTCCTTTAAATAGTCCTATGGACTATTTTTTTTGGTCATTTCTAAGGCTATTTATGATGAACTATGTAATCCCATGATGAATGTGGGATTAATAATCCCCCCATTTTAAGCTATCAAATAGTTTTATGAGACTAATAATCCCACAATAAGGGACTAGTAGTCCCTCTTCAAATAATTAAATAGTCCGAAGTAGAGTTAAATTAAGACAAATAGTCTAATCCCAAGCATACTTTTTGCAAACAAACATGGCCTTAAGTATTGATTTAACATTCCTAAGTTTGGTATAACTAATCACTTTTATCAATTGCTACATAGGTGTTTGAACAAGGCTTGTGTTATTAGAGATCCTTATAGAGATCTAAACCCTGATGGATCAGCTTCAAATCCATGGAACCTCTGCACAGTAGAACAAGTAGAATCGCTCAAATCTCTTCTCAGAATCCTGCCAATGTGGTTATCCGGCATCATGCTCCTAGTAAGTATCGACCAAAACTTTTCCACCCTTCAAGCAAAAACCATGAACCGACATGTTATTTTTAATATCGAGTTTCCCGCTGGATCCTTTAGTGTAGTCCTAATTGTGACTTTAACAATATGGGTTGCCTTCTATGACCGTATATTGGTTCCCCTTTTAGCAAACTATGCTGGGATGCCTAGTGGGATTAGTCCTAAAATCCGAATGGGAATGGGATTAGTACTGTCATTCATCGCAATGGGACTGGCAGGAATAATAGAAAGCATAAGACGTGGAAAATCAATCGAACAAGGGTTTGAGGACAATCCCAGTGGTGTTGTTGACATGTCTGCAATGTGGTTATTTCCACAATTTATCCTGCTAGGATTGGCTGAGGCATTTAACGCGATTGGTCAGATCGAGTTCTTTTATTCCCAGTTCCCTAAAAGCATGTCTAGTATTGCAGTTGCTGTTTACACTTTTGGGATGGCTCTGTCTAGCATTGTGAGCGCTATTATGATAAAAATCGTCGATAGTGTTACTGCTAAAGGAGGTAACATAAGCTGGCTGGCGAGCAATCTCAACAAGGGACATTACGATTACTATTACTGGTTAGTTGCTTTCTTGAATTTTCTTAACCTTTTCTATTATCTGTTCTGTTGTTGGGCTTATGGCTCTTTTGGGAGTAGTAAAAATAAGTTTTCTGAAGGGGTAGAGGAAGAAGAAGAACCTCAGTCGTAGGAATTTAGCTTTGCCTTTATAAGTATGTAACGCCACATTTTATTAATAAATAGACAATTTATATGTTTGTGTGATTGGTTTTGTTGTTTTCTTCTTTTTGATATAATCTGTTGGGCAGAAATTTCATTTGTTTGATTCACAAAACAGAGAGGCCATATTTATGACTCTTATGGCAGTTGAGAACTTAAGCTTCACTTTCTGAGTTGAAAGAAATGGAGCAAGGAGGCTCATGATCACAATCTGATCAAAATGTGATAAAATTATTGCACACGTATAAATGTTTATTTATAGGGGGTGGCTATGGAGTGTAGCTAACCCATCTTGAACAATTACTGTTATTTTTAATATCTTGAACAATTACTGTTATTTTTATCTAGATTATTATGACATCTATAAAATAAATTATCATGCTATATTTATTACATATTTGATTACAAAATTTCAACAACTACACATAAAAATTATTGAATTATCAAAAAAAAAAATATACAAAATGACAAAAAAAACAAGACCCGTGCGAGCTAATAGACTAGTTAATTTTAATAGGTATAAAATGGAAATTTTCCAATAGATTACATATTCAAGCTGTAATAAAATAAAATTTTAAGCATTTTAATTTTAAAAAATATAAAAAAATTGACATTTAATCTCAACCCTCTGGACTGACTTTGTTCTCAAGATTACACTCCTATATATCCAAAAAGAAAATAGACAACACACCCCAAGTCAGTCGGTCAGTTTTTAACTGGACAAAAGCATTTTATCTAAAATAAACCTGAAGTTGTTTAATGGAGTAGTTACCAACATACACATACTTGTTCCTAGTATTGCGAACAGTAAACCATCTTACATTTAATTGTTACCAACATATTGCTCCTTGGATTGCAAACAGTAAACCACAGTTGGTTTACCTCCCTATTTCCTCCTATGCCCACATCCCCACCCCCACCTCCACCCCCAACCCCAACTCCACATGTAGCAGTTGCTATTTACAATGAACTTACAAAACCAATTGGCCGCAATGAGATCCAAAAAGCAGTGTGCAAGGCTTCTGGTTGTTTACGTCTTAGCAATTGAAGAAACCAAAAAACATTAGCTACAAACCAGGGGGTTTGAAGAAGGGAACCAAGCTGAATAACCCCTCAACATCGACAGGGACATTAAGAGCATGGTTAACGATTTCTGGTGTATTTGTCCTGCCTTTCCAGGTGTTGAACCATGGTCCTCCTCCAACTTCTACTGCTGCCATGGTGCTAGTAACATCCAGAATAAGCTACACCATCACAATAAAGAGTGTTAGCATCTGAAGTTAGTGTACTCAAACTGTCAAAAGCTACGTAAAATGTGGTAAGAAACAGGAAGCACTAAATTTTTGAAGGAATGGTTGTGATGATCACTAGCACTGGCAAGAAAGTGAAAGACAGGTACCAAACATGTTGAAACATAAATTGATCAGAGCAATCTTGAATTTTTGGAGTCGAGACAAATTTTCCAATCCATGCATCATTTTTCGTGGTATAATGAAGGATCCTAGGAGGAGGATGCATTCTCTTGCAAGGTGGGCTCATAGGAGTTCACGTGTTACTATTTGAACACCATGCCCACCATGAAAATTAGAGAACTGTCCGGACAAAGGTTTTTAAATATGTACTTACAGATTCATGCTTTACTCTTATTTTTCTTCTTTTTTAATTATACAATTTCTACAGAGTAGTATCTTTCTGTTTGGGTAAGATGACAATGATCAGCTCGGAAACATTACATCAGACTTGGAACTTTAGTTCCTTGCCACTTCGGCTACAAGGAGGTAAAAATGCAATACTAACTGAAAGAACACTGGCACAAACTTGTGATGGCAAAGGTTTGGCCCGTAAATCAAGTCACGCAGTAATTAACTACAGAATGTGACTGTGGAGATTCTATGTAAAACTATGAAATTGGAACAAAACACACCTTCCCTTTACTGCCATCATATCTTTGTTCCCACATTTTCAGTCTTAAATCACCCCAACAAGTATCTTTACAAGCTGGAGCAAAACCAGATTCTGCGGTTGGGGCACGCAGTGGTGTACCTGGATCCTTAGTTGTTGCCTCCAATTCCACCTGTTCGGAAGGAATTTCTCTCTGTTAGAAGTACAAGGCAACAGTAGTCTTTAATTTTTTTTTAAAACGCTAAGAACATGGTTTTTATAAAGTTGCAGGGGGTCAGCTTCATCTTTCTTATGTATTAGGCACTCAGAAACACAATAATCAATTTGTTCTGGACGGCATAAAATTAATAGTATTAGTTAAGAGAAGGAAATTTTCAAGCACCTTATGCGTTTTGTTCTCTGCAGAAATTAACCAGTGACCCCATGGATAAATTTCCCAATCAACAACGCCATTCCACGGTACAAATTCATAGAAAACTCCTTCGTAGTGAATTCCAATCTGCATGGATTATATTACAAAATATGAATCATCATATGACTAAAGAAGTATTTCTTTTTCCTTCTAGGAACTGGTAAAATGATATCTCACTTTTAGAAAGGAAGCACACCAAAGAAAAGATTTTAAATGTGAAGCTAATTATATTACAGCCATCTCCGCATTCTTAACTTCATCTATGCTGCTAAACATTGTGGATGAACTGGTGGTAAATGCATATATTGAAGGAAATACACAACTAAAAGGTCCAGAACTTTATGAGCCACAATAAATGCCGGAAAAGTTTGATTTGGTAAGCAACAGATAACCTCATGTATCTTTAGTGTTAAAGCTGGATAAACTGAACTTAACCCATCTGTGTCCGTCTGATTATATTTTGGGAGAAATAATACAACCTTGTTTACCGGCAGGTTAGACAGAATTCCTTGGCAAAACTAAATCAGGGAGAAGGGTAATTTCTTCTCACAAAGAGGTCCAGCTAATTATGTCATTAGCCTTTATCTCATATTGCATACCTTTGCAAACGTTTTTTCAACCCCTTTTTTTTCTCATCTAACAAAATATTTTGTAACATGGAAGTGGGATAATTGATACTAGAAACTTGAAATAAGTGTACCATTGCAGCATTTTCGAAGGTCTCACTCAGTCCAGGTAGTTGCCTCAATCCACCACCTGCAGTTAGTGCAACTTCGCCAGTAGCACCTTCAAAGACATTACATTGCACCTGCCGGGGAAAAAAATTAAAAAAAAAAAAAGAAAAAAAAAGCAGTTATAAAATCACTTAATGGACCATACAATAGAGTTAAAATAAAAATAAATAATAAAACTGAACTTTCATATGACTAGATGCCAAGGGGTAAACGTTACCCAAAACCACTTTCTTGGGAAGGCTCCACCCCAATTCTTTTCAGAATAAGAAGGGGCATTTTCGAATTCAAACCTTTCACCATCCCACTCTATCCAACCTGTAAAAGAAAGTTAGAGCCTAAACATATCTGTTCATAAAACATGCATAATCTAGAAGACGGCTATTTTCCTCAACAAAATTCAACTAGAAAAAAAGTAGATAAAATAATATAAATATCTCCAGGCTCGTGAACATTTAGATAAAAAAAAAACTACTTCCACAACTTGTTGCACATTTAGCTCCTATTACCAAGTATACATGGCAGTTCGTGCAGAAATTACTCAAAACAAATGTAATAAACCAAATGGAATGAACATCGTTCCTTAGACGGGACTTGGAGGGAGATCCAAAATTTTTATAATTCCTGTAGTTTCATCGGTACAAGAGCTCAAGGCATACTAAACACCAAGGTAAAGGAAAGACTAAGCTAGGACATCAATAAGGTCCAAGCCTGATGAAGTAATAAAAATCAGATGCTGACACAAGGTAATCAATACTTAATCCCTCCATCCGAAATTGAATGTCATATTCAAAACAATGTATGCGCCACAAATTTTAAAATGTGTGGATGGCACATTTAGATGTTATTTTTTCCTATATTTTTCCAAAAATGCACTTTAGATGCTAAAGAATAATTTTGAGAACATAGTAAAAAAAATATACAAAGTTCTGAGACCCGGACCGGTCATCGAACCGGAAAAGGTACTGGGTGGGTGGATCACTGGTCCAACCAGTGGTCGGACCGTTATTGACCCAGTGACGTCATTAATATATAAAAAATAAAAAATAATTAAATATATTAATTATTATTATATATTATATATAATATTTAGTAAATATGTAAAATTAATCAATTTATCTATAGGAAAAAAAAACTAAACTTATTTGTACAATATTTACTTTATATAATTTAAATAAATATTAAATGTATATAAAGAAATACTAAATCAAATAATACAAATGAGGGAATATGCCACGTTTGGCATATTCTATTGAAAACATCCGGTTCCATTTCCAACAACAGTTGTGTGTCTTCTTCTTTTATCATATTAATATATTATAGTAAGGGAATATGCTTTTAGCATATTCTATTAAAATCTTTTTGCAGAGTATGAGTCCCCTTCTTTTACAGAGTACACTGTACAGAACTTCTTTTACATACTCCCCAAATCGGCAACACAGAGAATACTTCTTTTGCTCGAGTCCGATCTAAAACGCTAGCTTTTGATTTTTATTTTAAACTTTGGAATTTTTCGGCGATTATTTTGACTGTAACGAAATCTTCTGAGTTCTGAATACTTTTTCTTTTTATTTCTTCTTCTTCTTTTCTTTTTGATTTTCCTGTTTTAGCTCAGATCTGGATATTATTGTCATTCGTCTGTGATTAATATTTGTAAATATTGTTAAGGCTTATTGGGTATGTATAATGGGTTTGGAAAGTGAGTAGTTTTGTGTTATTTATTAGAGTAAGCCATACATTAATTATTAATTTGGGCGCAACGCAGAAGAAGAAATGCAGAGCTGAAGATTGAAGGGTTGAAGCTTCTTTTTTTTTTTTCTTCTTCTTCTTCTAAAGTAAGTAGGGAATCGGTCTAACTCGCGAACCAGTCACCGGTTCGCTGGGTAAGGCGATTTAACCGCCGGTTCTCCGGGTTTGACCGGTTTTTAAATAAAAATGGGTTCTTGGTTCAAACCGAACCAGAAGGCCGACCGGTTCCGGTTTTTTCCGGTTCGACCGCCAGTCCGGTCCGGGTCTGAAAACCATGAAAATATAATCCTTAAATGTGTTAGAACTTGCTAAAGGTGATGTTCAATTTGGGACAAAAGGAGTACGTGATTTCTTTTTCGTTTTTTAAATCATTACATATCCTTAGAGCTCATTAACTAAAATGGTTAACTTAATTAATATCCATATATCATTTTAAGTTTCATAAATGAAGAAATGAAAATTTTCAGATTAAAAACTACTACCCAAAAAAACAATTAATAAACTAAAATAAACTTTTGGACATCAATAATAATATGGTTTAGTTAACTTATACATACCGTTTTAATATGTAATGCATGAATGAATCAATTATCATTACTATTGTTTAATACGGTATTAAAATCTACGTTGGAATTTTAGAATTCGGAAACCGACATTTTTATTAAAAAAATCAACCATAAAACACAATCTGAAATAACAACAGATATGAATGATGAGTTGAAAATGTCCTACCATAAAAAATAGAATAAGGTGGTTTTGATGAGGAGGATCGAATGAGGTGTTGATGATGTCCAACTGAATATTGTTCAGGCTGAGACAAAGATAATCAAGTTGGTTTGACTAGGAATATGGGTGATATGCCCAGGATGAGGGCCTTAGAGGAAATGAGGCATCAGTACCTATTGACAATTCACAAAAAGGCATTGGTACTGGACAATTTGATGTCTTGGTAGCGATAAAGCATGTAGTGTTGTTGGTCTCATTTCTTCATTTTCTAGGAGAATGCGTCATTTTTTTTTTATTTTGGGTATTTCTTACGCATAATGTGAACTGGTGAAGTAAGTTTAAAGGGTACATTCTTTTAGTCCTTTTATATATACTTTTTTGTAGCTCATACCTTCTTTGGGATACCCTTATCCTGTGGCTTGGGAGACACTAGTCACTAGATACATGATTGCATTCCCTTTTTTGCTCCCTTCAGTAAATTCATACTTCTAAAATGATTACTACAAGTTAAACACTAAGTGTTGGTGTCATTATTTTCTAATATAAAAGTGGAACTTCCTGTCAGTTATGGGCTTATGGCATATGATTGGACCACAAACATGAGCAGATCCAGACCAACAGAAGGGTGAACAACTAAAGAAACAACACCATGACTTTAGAGCACGAAATGAAGCAAGTCAAATAAAGATAAATTGCATAAAGAAAAAATCAGCTTATGCCTGTTGACAGCCCGCCAGCCATGCATATTTGCCAATGAGGTTCAAATACAGGAAATGCAGCAAGCCATCCTGCTGTGGACTTCTGTTTAGACCCGACATTACCCCATCCATAAACGGGGCGAGTACTGTATTCCCAACGTGCAGTCTTTACAATTTCTGCAAAATCTGACCTGTCATCATAAGGTTAGTCATGTCAAGCAATCTAAGTATGAACATTTGTAAATGTGTAGGATAATGATAGGTTCAGAAAGATATTTTTTTGCTTTGAAAGGTGTAAGTTCAGAAGATATTAAGTTTTCAAAGCCTATCTGATTCATAGCACACATGCAATTTATTTGAACAATTTATAACAGTTAAATAATCCAAAATGTCAGTTTATATTAGCTTGGATAATGGACTACAAATGTTCTATTTTTAAATATTTTTAAGTAACTACCCTTAATAACTTGAAACAAATTTTTTTTCCCTACTGAGGAGAAAAAAAATTGAGAAAAACAGTATGCGATTAGCTTATGATCCAAAATACAAATAATTTATGCTACGTAACAGGTCAAGAATTTTAATAGAAATAGCAAGATATTATTTATTAATTATTTTGTATTATTATTATTAAGGATAAAGCAATTGTAGTTAGGCTATTTTAGTTAGATAATAAATATATATCTTTTAAGTATATTAGATAATTAGGAGTTTGTTTTCGTATTAAACTAGGTTACCTCAGAATTAGGCTTTTTTATGTTCTGTAAAAACAGATGTAATTAAAAATTAGAGTTAAATATACTATTTGAGATAACTAGATAAGGCTTTGTGTCATTGTGGCTTTTGGGCATATCCTTATTCTCCTTTTTTCCCCTTATTTCTTCCCCTTTATCCCTTCCTCTAAACCCTGCAAGATGTCATCCTGCACTGGTGCAAGACACCAAAACATAATACAAACAGTGAAGGAGAACTGAATACCTTCCATCATCACGAATCGAACCTTGATGCCAAAGTGGTGTAACCTGGAACCCTTCCAATACTCTCTGGTTGAACTCCTGTAGAAACCATGAACGATAGAGGTAAAAAAAGACCAGTACAAACCTTGACTGCTAAGATCTACAAAAAAAGTCGTATTTCATATAACAATAAATTTCCTGCTCGTGCTTAACACATGGCAAAAACATGTTGAGAAAAAAAATTCCAAGGAAGAAAGAAGGAACATATATATAATCAGGCCTCTATAGAGACATTAAAAGTCACAATTATTTGCAACCAGATTTGCTCTTTTATTATGGTGATGCAGAGGCCTCTATAGAGACTATTAAAACTCACAATTATTTGCATCCAGTATTGTGGTAATACTATTAATTATTAACTGAATGAGAATCCTAAAAGAGCTTTAAGAGGTTGCAGAGCTCTATGTCCTTTCTTGTACTTTTATTCTTTTATGCTTTGTCAGATTTTCCAGCAATGTAATAACCACAAATAGTCATCTAGACCCACATTTCCATTCTAAAACTTTGAATTTTCATCATAAAACCTTCATGTCAACTTTTTCAAAAGTTCTGGCAGCCTTTTAGCTTTGTAATAAAAATTAGTGTCAAATTAGAGCCATTTATACCCACAAAAATCAAATCATCTTCTGAGTTCGAAAAACGAAATCTTAATTCCTTGCCATAATATTTGATGGTACAGTAGCTTTAATACCTTGATTTAGATTCTGTCCTATAGATACTCTATTATGTTAGTATTTGTCTACATTCATGACAAAGAGTTCCATTTTGGAAACCGTCACCAATTAGGCATAGGTTTTATTATGCATATGCACCTTCTCTCATACTTTGAGCAGTAAGTATAGTTATTTCGGAAAAAATAGAAAAAATCTTTGAGATCAAGCCAGCAGTGAATGAAACAGCAAAGTAATGAACTAGCTTTTATACTCGGCCAGCCGGAAAAAATCCAGCTAATCATGAAATAATTACCAGTTAGTTATGCTCAAACAAGGATTACAGAATGTCATCAGAAAATATTGATTTGAGAATCTAGACAGAGTGAGAGAATAATAAGAAACAAAATAACCTGAGGAGGAATCTCCTTATTTGGAGACTGCATATCTTTTTCGGCTATGAAAGTATTCCCAAGCATCAACTCATGCCTACCTACATAATAAAAACTAAATTAAAAGATGTCGAGAGATTCACTGCATGAAGTATAGACTTGAGCATTATGTTACTTTCTATAACAAGATCAGGATAATTGCTGCTAACTGATTACCTATAAACTTTCAATAATAATCCAAAATTAGGAAAAACTAGATTTAGTATTATTTGGGAGCAGCAAGAAAGAAAAACATTTCTCTAACTTAAGGTTAACTGTTTAAAAAAGGACGCATAAAATTCAACCTAAAGTACAATTTTGAGTCAACATGGAAACACCAACTGTCATAGTAACTTGCATATACAAGATACCAAGCAAACTCAAATCCAAAAGTCATAACTTTTTTGTGATCAACAAGACAAAAACCACTGAAAATATTGTATTTTTATTCAAAAGTAGACAAAAATAGTTTAGGGTTGAAAACATACTTCCCCAAAAGTTTTGAGATTCATCTGAACACTGGCAAATATATTTGTCATCAGGACCAAGAATTTGAGCCGCAACTCCAGTTGATCTAGGTCCATGTTGTGCCTCCTCAAATCTGTTCAGTTTCGTGCGAAATGCAGGATTCTCAACAGCGTACATAAAACAAAAGCTCTGCCTGCATTCTGGTATTGAGACCTTGAAGTACCAACCTTCGAAGAATTTCCTAGTACTTCCATCAAAATGGTACCTGACTCGAGCACCAAAAGATATAACAGGCATGTGACACAAATTATGATAATTTTCACCAATCGGAAAGAATAAAAAGTATTTGTGCAGTGTCATAACTGTTTGGTCTCTATGAAGCACTAAATGTCCTTGGAATTTATTAAACAACATGGGATAGGAAGGGGATAATGAAGCATAAATGATGATATATATGGACGTATCATGTTTGGTCCTTGACCATAGCTCTAAAAGCACTAAAAGCCCCTTCAAATTAGAAACCTTAAAGGGGGAAAAGTAAAGAAGGGAATTTCCAATATTTGCTCCATTGGGAATAACTTGTCTGTTTGACAAGTAAAAAGATTTCCTGCAATTTTCTATTCACCAAATGTTGAAAAAGAACACAAACACCTAATACTTAAAACATTAGTTTCTAGTGTTTTCTTCCATTTACCAAAAGAATATATAAGACGATTCAAAAAACTCACTTGGTTTCAATATACAGCCCCATGCAAATCAGGGTGTTAAAATTAAGAGTCTCTTTCAAAAAATTAAGCAACCAGACCATATGTTGTTCCAAATATAAATTTGCACTTTTTATACATTATTTACATATTCCCTCCATCTTAAAACAACTCTAACTTCAACAAATTCATGTATTCCTGAAAAGTTCTCAATTAATCAGTTTAACATCCTAATTGAACTTAAATTACGATCTTTGTTATGTAAATAAATGCTATGTTATCCACTACTTGAGATAAAACCAGAAGCCAAATTTCAAAAAGTGGACTTTGTCTCGCAATAGTGACAGAAAAATGGAACCTCATTTTGTTAGTATAATTCTGTATAATAATTTAATTATAGGTTAAATTTAGACCGACTGCATACTAATGGAGGCTATACTTTTCATTTAGTATCCACCCTTTTTCAGCAACATATCACATCACGTAAACGAATTAGGCATTTTTACCCACCAGATCCTCCTTTTATTTAGCAACCAAATGTCAGCAATGTATGCAATACACAAATGCTGAAGTTAGGGCTGTAAACAAAGCGGGCTGCCGGTGAGCTCGGCTCAGCTCGATTAAGTCCGGCTCGAGCTCGTTAATGAGCCGAGCTCGAACAAGACCCTTAGCCCGTTTAGTTAAACGAACCGAGCTCGAAAGTTGTGATGTTCGACTCAAGACCGGCTCGTTTAGGCTCGGCTCGAGCCCAGATTGTTTAAGTCCGACTCGTTTAACAATTACTTAATTATTATTTTTTATTTTATTTATATAAAAACATAAAATACAAAAATAAAATAATTAAAGTTAAAATTAAGTTTCCTAGTTATGTATGTTTATCATATGTTATAATTCTAATTTAAATACATACATATATATTCACACACGCACACACATATAGTCGAAACGACAAATTTTTATTGTCGCATATGAGTTTATAACTTTTTAAAGTCAATTGTAAGATTTTTAAAATCATATTTAATTAGTGCTAGAGAACTTAGTATATGAATATCCTCAATTGTCTTATCATAATCAATTATCATTTCATTATTACTAAATTAAAAATTAAATAAATATAGTCATATCAATATATGTATCTAGTATATAATGTGTTAAAAAAGGTATATAATTTAATATTCTATCGCTCTATAATTAATATATATATATATATGAGAATATCCATTCTAAGGCTAGCCTTAGATAAGCTTCTCTAAGGCCACTTAACAAAACTACGTAGTTTTGTTAACAAAGTTAATTTTTTTTTACTTTATTTTTTTTTCTTTCACCAGTATATTATCGGTTATTACTTTTCACTTGCACAAATCCCACTCAGGAAGATTAAAAATTTTCCACGAAAATGAAAAGCTTATTGCTTCAAATCGGGTGAGAAACGCTATGATCTTGAACACTGATGGTTCTCTTGAATCCATTGAACATATTGAGTCTGAGCTTATTTCATTTTCGAAGCTATTGTACGTATTCTAACACTTCTTACAACTATCAAAACTTCTTTATGTTAATGATCTTTGAACTGGGCAACTATGGATAATCATATTTTTGCCTTTTATGATTCTAGAGATAGCCAATGGATGAAACTAGCTAGGAAAATTAATTAACCATCTTGCAACAAGTTTTTCAATTTAAACTTGTCCATGACACGGTTGACATTTTGGATGTCCTCTCTGCCACTGAATTTAATTATTCCCCAAATTCATTAGGTTCCTTTCACCTTCCAAACAAACGGTAGTTCCATTGCTTTGATTTTTGACACCCAATTACTGAATTTCAAGATTTTGTGTTTGGAATCTGAAAGGCAGTTGAAGGATTCTATGAATATAAATGATCTCATGCATTTCACAAATGACGACAATTCAAGATTAAAGGACAAAAAGAGAGAATATCTGCAAATATTTGGGGGGGGGGGCTGAGAGCTGAGTTTTGTGCAGAGAGGAGATTAGAGAGGGTAAGTTGAGAGGAGGCAGATGATAAAAGGAAAGAGATCAGATGAGAAATATTTACCGGATGATTGGTGCATAGAGTGAAAAAGAAAGCGAGAAAATAAAGAACAAATAACTTAGTTAACAAAACTACGAAGTTTTGTTAAGTGGCCTTAGAGAAGTTTATCTAGCCTTAGAATGGATATTCCCATATATATATATATATATACACACACACACACTTACGAATTTACGTAAACCATAATATAGGTTTCTTTTATAATGTATTATACACTATTGCTAAATTATTATTGTAGATGGCTTAATTTGAATTTATAGACTTTTTTTAGAAAAAGTTGAAAATGCAAAAAAAAAAAAAAAAAAAAAGGTTAAACGGGCCAAGCTTAAGCTGGCTCGAACTCGAGCCCGACTCGACACAATCATTTAAAGCCCGGCTCGGCTCAACTCGTTTAATTTTTAAAACGAACTCGAGCTCAACAAGCCTAAGGCCAGCTCAACTCGGATAGTTTACAGCCCTAGCTGAAATGCAGAGAGTAAAACAGCTCAAATCGAGCTCGGCAAGCCTAAGCCCTGTTCAACTCGGCTAGTTTACAGCCCTAGCTGAAATGCACATTAAGACAGCTCAAATCGAGCCAACATTGATAAATACTTCAACAAATGTCAATTCCTCTGTAACCAAAATGCATCAAAAAGTTTTTCAAATCTGAAAGAAAATGCCATCCTTATCTACTGCAACTAAAACAGAAATGGAAATTACAAACTACTTACACATTAGAATTGCAAATTAATCAGTAAAAAACAATAGAATTACCCGCTGTGAGGAGTACGAAGATCACGATTCGCCGGAGTGGGGACATACAGAGGATTCACAGAATCCTTAATTTCAATTTCCGGTTCCGCGACAGTGGATGAACCAAAAGACTCAGCTTTTGACATTGATTCAACTGGGAAGAAGAATTGTCGACGAGTTCGAAACCCTACCTTTACAGGAACTTTAATTGATCTTCTATCGGTTGAATATTGAAGGAATTTGGCATTCCGGATTGAATTTAGAGCTGCGGGATCGGGGAAAATGGAATGAGAAGGGAATTTGGAAGGGAGAAACTGGGAAGAGGAATTGTTACGGAGCAAATACACATTCATTTCCATTGGAGAGAGAGTAAGAATTGCTGTAAAATTAGGGTTTATTTGAGAAATTTTAGTAAGAGAGAGAGAGGTAGAAGAAGGGAGAGTGAAGGAGAAAACAGGTGGCTGAAAGAGAGAGAGAGAAGTGGCGGGGAAAGAAACAAGTAATGCAATGCAATGCAATGCAATGCACTGTGCTTATTTGTTTGTTTCTTTTCTACTCATTTCATAATTTTCTTTTCCGTTTCTCACTTTTCCTTTCCACTCTTCGAGAGATCGAGAAGAAAAGAAATGAAGAGTTAATGCTGCGTTTGGATTGAAGGAATGAGAGTGAGAATGAAATGAATCATTTTTATAGAATAAAAAAAATTGTGTTTGGTTGCACCATTAGAATGGAATAAACCATTCTCATTTCTCCCAAATTTATGAATTTGGAATGACTCATTCCAGCTGGAATGGAATGAATCATTATACTCTTCATTTCATTCTTTCAATCCAAACGCAGCATAAGGGTACGATTTGTTCGAGGGATTAAAGTCTGGGATTGGATTGTTAGTCTCATATAAAAAAGAGTTTTATTATATATTATGAAAGTTTTTAATCGAATTATGATGGTAACGTATGTTTATATATGAGATAGATAAAAATTAAAAAAAGATCTCACTTTAATTTATTATATCTTACTTTAATTTATTATATCTTATTGCATATACTTTTACGTTGATCGCAATATAACTTTGTCAAATATTATGGACATGTATATTATTTTTGTATAAAAAATAGTATTGTCTTTGTTTTATTATCTCTGAACTAGACAGTTAGTCCCGTTTAAAGAATAGTACCCATATCAATTATCAATTATCAATTATTCAATTATTATATTTATATATAAAGGCGATCCATGACCAGAGTCGACTCTTAATTAATTAAGAGTTAACTCGCTAAATTGGAAAACTCAGGCGAGTTTGGAATTGGCCAGATCAATCGTTCGTCGGCTCTTCCTCTTCTTCCACTTTCAGTTTCTCTGCAGATACATTAAGATGTATCTCTCCGCCACAGCTTCCTTTTTCCAACCCTTTGGTTACCATCAGATCACTTCTCCTCCCTTTTTCAAATCTCTTCTCCTTCCTCCTGTCGATCTCTCTATTTAATCCAGGATTTTCATCTTCTCTTCCACTTCCCACTTCCCTCATCTTCTGCTTCCAGTTTTGCGACAGTGGAGGATGACAAATTCAGCGGATTATCGAAAAATACAGCAAATTTACAGCAATTATCTCTATTATCTCTCATACCCATCAACATTGGAAAATTGTCATTATTGAGAGTTAGGTTTATGTATGTCTCCATAAATCGGTAACTCCCTTTCTCTAGCAGTGGAAGGCTAGAAATCCCTCACGGCTATTGGCGTTCCTCTTCCCGGTAAATTAATGATATTTTTTCAATTGAGACTTTTTATGTTTTTTCCACTTCTTTCCCATAAATTTACAGCAATTATCTCTATTATCTCTCATACCCACCAACATCAAATACTCCTTTCTTTATCTCCCCATGTATAGCTTTTATATCATCTGTGAACTATAAATCCTAATATTTTTTATTTGAGAAGCATGAGACTTCATTTTTGCAATTGAAGTGCTGGGTAGAGACTTGGAGCGAAGAAATTTTTACTGAAGATTGGGTTGTGAGCGTCTTTGTTAGGGGATTGAGTGAAGAAATCAGAAAGTATGTAAAGTGGTGCTCCCCAAATTCCTTGCAAAGAGCAATTGATTTGGCAAAACAACAATAGTTATGTCATGCAACTAAGGTGTTTGATAAAAAGTTCTCAGTCAAATCAGACGTCCAATTCCGATTATCCTCGGCTGAAAATCATGATGCTTCTGAAGTACCAGCAACAGTGAAGAAGATAAGCAAAGTCTCTTATTCAGGTAAGGTTTCTATGGAAGAGAATGATATTTCCTTAATTCAGAAAGTCTTTCAATTCATCATTTTCTATAGTAACTGAATGTACAATGCAAATGAATTATCAAAACAATTTACTTGATCTAAGGATTGGGTTTAAATGGACATATTGTATGGAACGATGATACTGTTCTAGATGAGGGGATTATTTAACTCCGTTATTCAAAATTCATATATAAATATACATGTATACCACAATTGAAATTACACAGATTTTGCTATGTGATTTGGAGTTCCCTATCTACTTTTTTGTCTCTCCTTTTTATCTTTCTCTGTTTTCTTTTGCTTAATTGCAAGAACTGAAAATTGAAGTGATAAACACATAATTCATACATTTTATTATCCCTAATTTTGTCCTTTTAATTATATTAGTTTATTAAATTAATATGTTTTATTTTATTTTGTAGGATTTTATATTTTGTTGTGATAAAGTCAAAATCTTGGTGATCAAGCAATATTTAATGCTCTTATTCATGTAAGAAAATATCTAAGAATTCTACAAGGAAAAGGAAGAAGGTGGAACAATCTTGGTGTGCAAGTCAAATCCAATGAAGAAAAAGAAAGTCAATCTAGAAGATATCTTTGAGAAGTTGATTGCCACTAAGAAGTTGAAACCTACGTGGAAAGGGACTCTTGGGATATTACCATGTAGAGATTGAAATCAAGAAGGAAAGAAAGGGAATAAAAGAGGCCAAGTTCAATGAATGTAAATTAGGGCACAAATTTATTTTCTCTATAAATAGGTCTTTTGTTTTAGAGAGAAAGGGGTATCAGTTTAGGTTAGGAGTAGGAGTAAATTAAATTATTTTTCATTGTACGCTTGTTGGGGGATCGTTAATTAAGGGGAGTTTTCTTATTTTATTTTTAATTTTCTACTTCTTCTTTATTTTAGTTAGTTTATTTATTTTCATGTCAAGTTAATTTCTTTAATCTAGGATGAAGATGAAATTAAATAATTATTCATGATAATATTTTTCATCTCTTCTATTATTTATGCTTTTATGTTTAATTGATTTTGCCTTCATGTTTCGTTATTGAAATACCTTCGTTTCATAGTTCTTATGTGATTTTAAATTAATTAAGAGGTTTTGATAGATTATTGTTAAGATATGAGTTTTTCATAATCCATGCTTGCTCAAAGAAGTTTTGATGGGTTATAGTTAATCCTTAAATTTTCATAGTCTATGCTTGCCCACGTTAATTATAAAATTACTAAATTAAAGGGAAGGGAGATCAAAATCATAATTAAGTTATAAAAATAGAAGAGATTGAATTACTTGTTATGTTTATTATTTAATGGATTCGGATTCCTAGATTGCTTCCTTATTATTAGTTAATTTAATTATAGTTAATTGATTCTCAATCTTTATTTCTAATTCGCCTAAAATAGATATTAAGGATACATTAAAATTAATCTAGTTTCTGTGGGTTCGACCTGTACTTGTCAGTTCTTCAATTTGACACTGTGCACTTGCAGTTATATATTCTTATCACATCAAGTTTTTGGCGCCGTTGACGGGGACTAGAATTAATTTTTTTTTATCCAGTAATATTTATTTATATTCGAATTAGTTTTTCAACTCTAATTTTTTTTCCAGGATTATCGAAACGGATCGAAGGAGCAAAAAGATAAAGATTTTATTGTTGCGCTATTCCTGGTATTTTGTATCTTAACTCAAAACAAACAGTAGCTTAGTTTTATTTTTTTTAGTATTTATTGTTAGTTAGAAAACTAATTGCCGCATTCATGCATTCACTCACGTAATTAACATAGTTTTAGGACACTTTATTTGTTTACAGTTTTTTTTTATTTGTGCATTCTCATTTGTAATTTAACTTAAGGGCACATCCCATAACAAGATAAGGTGGAGATTTCATCACCCTTCCTTGGCCCACAAACAACCCAACTTGCATTTTGCATAACCTTGACCTAATAAAATCAAATAGACGTTAGCCCCTAGGACTCTCGAGCTCAATTAGGACAAGAAACTCCAAGAGGAGGCTGAATTTTTAATTAATCAAACTACTGGTGTCTAGGCAAGTGGTTCAAAAGGCAAACGCCTAAAGAACGTGTGGTTATTTAATTAGTCACCGTACCCACGGAGAGACCTCCACCGTTCTTACACTTACCTGGCTAGTGGCTTGATTAATTTTGAATTTTGTGGACCTTAAGGTGTAACTTGGAACAGTTATGAGTTGTCTAGATTTTATTTAGGTTAACCATAGAATTAGGATTTTATATTTTATTTTATTTTATTTTATTTTTGTGTGACTTTCGTGGCTAGTTGTTTATTTGTCTTATGATTTGTGGAAAGATGGACTCCTATTATAGTTGGAATAATAATTTTGCTTGGAATCAAGAACCCTATGAAAATTTTAATGCACACCGAGTAAATCAATTTTTTCCAACTTATGAAAATTCTTATCTAAGTTCATATCCATATCCATATTCGGATCCAGAACCTCAATATCCACAAGAATTTTCAAATGAAGAAGAGGAAAGATTCAATACCTTAGAGAAAACTATGGAAGCTTTAATGGAAACTCATTCTCGTCGAGAAATTCAAATGAGTCGGTTAGCCACCATAATAAATGAACAAGAGGTGGATGAATTTTCTAGTGACTCTGAGGTTAATTTTAAAAATCATGATGATTGTGGAAATGATGAGGAAAATGAAAATTTTGGATTTAATTCTACACACTTTGAGTCAAACCAATTTGAGGAGTCTAAAAATTATGAGTATATGCCTAAAATTGATCATGTCACATTTAATGAGTCGGTTGAATAAGTCTATAAGCCTAAAGCTCTATATCCTGAAAGACTTATTCCTAGAAAACAACCGAGTGATTTTGTAGACCAGCCCATAAAAGTAAACATGATCCAAGAGTTGTCCATGACCCAAGAAATAATTGCAAATAGACTCATGATTGAAGATAATCCAATTGATTTTTTCTTAAATCACCTTGACCAAAAGTGGAATGAATCTGAATATTTAGATAAGGTCAATGAGATGCTGAGATCCACTACACATAAGTCGCCAAAATTGGAACATACATTTGAACCAATTCGTCCACACTTTGAGCATATTCGTAAATATTTTTCCGAGGTAGACTTTAAGCACAATCCTGATGAAAATTCTGACTATTTTCATTTTTCTAGACCTCTTGAAAATCATGAAAAGTTCACATTTGCTTGCCCATTTGTATCATTTATTTATAATCACATACTTTTTAGGATATATGAAATTCGTAAGTATGTACATCTGTTTTCCTTCTCACCACATTTTCTTGTAGAACAACTGCCCCGCATACAAGGTACAATTCTTTCACATCTTTGTTCTCTATTTTTCATTTGCATACATTGAGGACAATGCATGATTTAGGTATGGGGGGAGTTTGTTTGTATTATAGTAGTAGATTTTTTTTATTTTTTTTTATTTTTTTTAGGAATTTAGGAAAAATTAAAAAATTTATAGTATTAGATATTTTTTATTTTATTTTATTTTTCCTTTTGTTTTATTTATTTATTTATTTATTTTGGAAAATTTTTCTGAATTTTTTGTTTTTTAAAAAAAATTTAAAAATTTTGTTTGACTTTTTATGAGTTGGATTAATTCTAATAAGTATCTGTGGAGCAGAACTCATGAGTAAGATTAAAAGATTTAGGACTCTTGAACCTTTGATAAGATACAAAATCTTAGTTCGAAACACCATCTTGAGTAAACTAAAGTTCCTATGCATTTTTGGCACTTCACGTTCGCACTAACTCTTAGTTGTGGGGTATAAACTATGATTTGAGCAATTTCAAGAAAAAAAAAGAAAAAAATGAAAGAAAAAAAAAGAGTTGAAAAGGGAAAAAAATTGAAAAAGAAGTAAAATAACTGCTTCAATGTCCATTGAACGAAATAACTGGGTATCCAAGCCTCAGGAAACATCGATATTCACGCTGAAAAGTGTGATGGATATAAGCAGCTTGACTAGTCAAATTTTGTGGCCTTTGTTACTTGAGTTAGTATGCCCTTAGGGGTGTCTTTACATCTAGTGCCCTAAAGCTAACTGGTTTGGGAGTCATTGGTCCAACGCTTGCTACATGGGTAACTCTGAAAAGCCTAAGAAAATGAGACATTGCACAAGTCAAGGAAAAAAAATTCAAAAAAAGAAAGGAAAAAAAATGGGGAAAATAAAAAAAGAAAAAGAAAAAAAGAAAGAAAAAAATGAGTTTGCTTGATTTTCATGGTAAAAGTCCATATTAAGAGTTACATCGCATACACATGCATGCATCACATGGAATAAATTTTATGAAGGATGGTGTCTAGAATGAAGATAGAATATTTTTGATAAGGTGAAAGTGTGATTTTGAATTTAATCTTGCTTATGTATATTGCCCTTGTATACTTAGAAGTTTTCTTTCGATTTCATAATTTGTTGAACAAAAAAATATTTTATTTTGAATTTTGTGGGTATATTCACTGCAAACCTTCACGAGACACAACTCGTCCACTTGGGGGTAACCTTGGGGTTTAAAGGCTTGTTGCACATGCTAAGTGCAATCGTGTTTCCTACGAAAATGGGGTATTATTATTATTTTTTATTTATTTTTTTTATTTTACTCGAGGACGAGCAAAAGCTAGGTATAGGGGTATTTGATAAACACATAATTCATATATTTTATTATCCCTAATTTTGTCCTTTTAATTATATTAGTTTATTAAATTAATATGTTTTATTTTATTTTGTAGGATTTTATATTTTGTTGTGATAAAGTCAAAATCTTGGTGATCAAGCAATATTTAATGCTCTTATTCATGTAAGGAAATATCCAAGAATTCTACAAGGAAAAGGAAGAAGGTGGAACAATCTTGGTGTGCAAGTCAAATCCAATGAAGAAAAAGAAAGTCAATCTAGAAGATATCTTTGAGAAGTTGATTGCCACTAAGAAGTTGAAACCTACGTGGAAAGGGACTCTTGGGATATTACCATGTAGAGATTGAAATCAAGAAGGAAAGAAAGGGAATAAAAGAGGCCAAGTTCAATGAATGTAAATTAGGGCACAAATTTATTTTCCCTATAAATAGGTCTTTTGTTTTAGAGAGAAAGGGGTATCAGTTTAGGTTAGGAGTAGGAGTAAATTAAATTATTTTTCATTGTACGCTTGTTGGAGGATCGTTAATTAAGGGGAGTTTTCTTATTTTATTTTTAATTTTCTACTTCTTTTTTATTTTAGTTAGTTTATTTATTTTCATGTCAAGTTAATTTCTTTAATCTAGGATGAAGATGAAATTAAATAATTATTCATGATAATATTTTTCATCTCTTCTATTATTTATGCTTTTATGTTTAATTGATTTTGCCTTCATGTTTCGTTATTGAAATACCTTCGTTTCATAGTTCTTATGTGATTTTAAATTAATTAAGAGGTTTTGATAGATTATTGTTAAGATATGAGTTTTTCATAATCCATGCTTGCTCAAAGAAGTTTTGATGGGTTATAGTTAATCCTTAAATTTTTATAGTCTATGCTTGCCCACGTTAATTATAAAATTACTAAATTAAAGGGAAGGGAGATCAAAATCATAATTAAGTTATAAAAATAGAAGAGATTGAATTACTTGTTATGTTTATTATTTAATGGATTCGGATTCCTAGATTGCTTCCTTATTATTAGTTAATTTAATTATAGTTAATTGATTCTCAATCTTTATTTCTAATTCGCCTAAAATAGATATTAAGGATACATTAAAATTAATCTAGTCTCTGTGGGTTCGACCTGTACTTGCCAGTTCTTCAATTTGACACTGTGCACTTGCAGTTACATATTTTTATCACATCATGAAGCAGAAACAAAATCTTATCTTTTGAGCCAACAAAGCGTGTAGTTTTCAGGTGATCAATACTTTGTCTTTATGTATATTCATTTTTGTTCCAACAAGCCCCCAATTGTTTAATTGATTTTTTGGGTGTCTTTTATTCATTTTTCTTTTGCTCTGAAAGATGGTTAAAGGTTCAATCTTGATTTATGGCTGATTTCACTAGGCCCTTTTCTTTCTTTTTGTATTTGGGATTGTTTTTCTGAGATGGGTATTCTGAAATTATGGGTAATTTTGATTCTTTTTGGGGTTTCTTTACAAGTTGAGGTTTTGAATGCTCAGAACCTGACATGCAATTCAAATGATTTGAAGGCATTGAAGGGTTTTATAAATGGTTAGACTCAGTAATGTGTGGAAATTGAATGCAAATTCATCTTTTTCCTCCAATTGTTGTGATTGGGTACTCAGAACCTGACATGCAATTCAAATGATTTGAAGGCATTGGAGGGTTTTATAAATGGTTTAGACTCAGTTAGTGATGTGTGGAAATTGAATGCAAATTCATCTTTTTTCTCCAATTGCTGTGATTGGGTAGGCGTCACTTGCAGTTAAGGTAGAACTTGGAAGGAAAAGATTAATAGACAAGCTCTCAGAATCAATTGGCAATTTAGAACAGCTTAAAACCCTTAATTTATCCCACAATGTGCTCAAAGGCTCATTTCTAACATCACTGTTGCATTTGCCCAATTTAGAGGTTTTGGACTTGAACAACAATGCCTTTTCTAGGTTGTTTCCAGTGAGCATCAATCTGCCATCAATTCGAGTTTTCAACATTTCTCATAATTCTTTTCAAGGTTTGGTTCCTGATGGTATATGTAACAACTCACCCCGTATTCAAGTTATTAATTTAGCAGTGAACTATTTCAACGGAAATATTCCATTGGAGCTTAAGAAATGCAGCTCACTGGAGCACCTGGACCTTAGTACAAACTGTCTCTCAGGTACTATACCGGATGATCTGTTTCGGTTTCCAAATTTGACTACATTGACTCTTCGCGATAATAGGCTTTCTGGGCTGTTGAGCAACAAGTCGATTATATCCTATGAAATGCCAAAAAAGAATATAACTTGGTATTTCATAATACCTAGAATGTATACTAATATAACAATCTTTGATTGTATTTTCTTAGTAAATTATCAAGATCAATCTTTGAGACTTGGATTATTTCTTCTCTTCAAGTTTGGTTGGATGAATTTCAAAATCTGTGTAATTTTTTGTTTCGGGGTTATACTTTTACTGTGTTATTGGACGCATTTTTGGGGTTCTGACTTGATTAATTATCATAGATCTATGGAATATGTGGGAAATGATTGTGTTCTAAAGGAAGCGCTGGATACAGACATACAAGACAAGATAATAAAGGAAATGGAGATGCAGAGTTACATCGAAGAGCGCAAACGCGAGGTCGCCGAATGGGGAGTTGCCTAGAAGGCCGAGCTCTCTCGCTGATAGGTATACATTTTTTGATCGAAACCCTTTTACTGATTTCTAAATACTTTTGTTTTATGGAAATGAATGATGAACCACTTGATATTAATGTTGTTTTGTTAACAAATTCATGACCAATTTGCTATGAGTGTGCTACTTATGAATGAATTGTACAGTTGGGACATTGAAATTGGGACTTAGGAGGGGTTTAAAAAAGCTGATGATCATAGTAATGGAATTGCAATGTGTCTTTGCTGTGAACTATTATGTAAATATGTTAGTATCATTTATTAGTATTCTATCTCATGTTATGACGTTTTTTCCTCTCTATCTTTTATTCTCAGCCTTTCATTTGCAGTTGGTAGATTTGATTGTATTCATTTTAAGTGACAGGATGCAAATTTACACAAATAGTTGTTAGGTTACTCTGTGATCCTATCATAATGTTTGCTTCAAGGAACCTCCAGAAGCATGGCTTGAAATCCCTCACCTCCTTCATTTTCCACAACCTCTCCAAGTATATTCTTATATTTTATATTTGTATTTCTATATATTTATGTATACAACGTGTATCAAATTCTCGATTTTTTACTTCATTTTCTAGAATTTGATTTGGTGTCCTTTGATAATATTGCAAGAATGTGATGGTACTAAACGAAGCTTCCCCAAAATTAATATTGAACTATGAGATTCAGAGTCAATCCTCTTTTTCCTCACAAGAGTATGTACCTCTTTCTCTGTATTCCAATTTATGCATTTGTATTTAAACTATCAATTTTATCTATTGTCAGTTGCCTTCAAGGCTGTAGTTTTTGTACTATGCTAAAATAATAACTATTATGCTTTGATTGTATATATGAGCATATCAGGTACTTGAACTCATTAATGTTGCTTAATATTAGAGTTATTCACAGAATATTGTTTCTTTGGATTACTTGAAAATACTATACGTGGCTAGGTTTCTTAATATACCTGCTAGAATGTGTTCATTTTAGCCAGGCAAGCTGCACAATTTTAATGTAAAAACAGGAACGTTATTACATTGCACATGGTCACCAAGTTATTTTTACCATCAGGTTATTACAGTATGGGAAGTTGATTTCAACTGTGTGTTTTTGTGTGCGCGAGAAAATACACACACAAATCGAGAGAGATTGTGCTATGTTGATTCTCCGTTTTTTTATAAAGAGGAAGACGCTTCCATACCTTTCCCCTGATTATATATATGCAAGGATTTTGATCATTCTATGATTTTGTCCAACAAATTTTTTTTCCAAGGTAACACTCTTATTATACATTCAAAGATTTGATTTTCGTTTTTGTTTCAATGTTGAGCAGATGTTTTATTTTAGTAAATAAATATTTTTCATGTGTTACAAATTAAACCTAGATTGGGTAGCCACAAATTAGCAGATTTTGATTTTTTTTACCTTATGCAACTCACAATTTTGATTTTTTTTTACCTTATGCAACTCACAATATTGCATGCCAAATGTTGGGTAAAATACCAGAAAGAAGAAGGTAGAACACCTAAATTGTTAACTGCTTTTGAAATAATTTTCTAAGACAAAGCGGTGTCATTGTTGTCCTCAATTTTATTTGTCATCTCCATAAGAATTTTCTGAAATTAGTTGTTATTTTAGCTGGAAATTATGACAATTTTTAGGCTAATGGTTGTACTATAATTTAATAATTCATTAACAATTTTTTTGAAAGTGATCATATGTTGATGGCTTATATTTATCGATTTATGATGTTCTTATGTGTACTTAGCTATGGTTGTCAGACTTAACAAAGTATAGCATTTGCTGTAAAATGGTAACTTTCATAATATCTTTACCTTTTATAATCTAGGAAATTATAGTTGAATGTAGTAAGGGTGAACGAGAGAATGAATTTTTTAGGAAGAGGAAGGAACCTTGATTGGGCTCCAATATTAATCTGAAGCATAGAAAAGGTTCATATTTATGTTTTCATTTTGGATCAGCTGTTTATTACTCATTTGTTACATTAAAGAATTTAATCTGTGTAATTTTATGAAACAACTTTACTTTCATATAATTATTGTCAAGAAATGAGACATGTTTCCTAAGCCAATGTTAATATCAATATCTATTTTTTTATTTGATTCTCAGCTCTTATCTAATATGGTCTGGGATACATCAATAATGATGAAAGCAATTTGGTTACTACATTTGGCTTAGTTTATGCACGCAAGATAATATATATAGTGGTGTAAAGTAAATAAGAACAAGCTCTTATATTTCTTTCTGGATGATACATGAAGTTTCGGGTTCAAGTATCCAACTGTAAACCATAAATTTTATATATGAATATTTTATGGGTATGATATTGACATTATTACAATTGTTTGGACAGGTGGGATAGGATTTTTAAAGGAAGTAGAGGCATTTGGTTGTGATCAAATGGCAGGAGAGGAGTTTAAAGGGATATTTTTGAAGAATGATTACTATGTGAATTGTGTAGGGTGGCGGATCAGCTCTGCTTAACAATGACTTTCAATTTGATGACCCAGCTGCCCAAGAGGGTGATTTTCATGCTGCCATTGTTTATGATGATCAAGATCAGAGGAATTTGATTTCCAGAAAGCAATTCACTCCTTAATCGTTATTTTTTCTTTTAATATCTCTAGGGGTTTTCATTGGTTGATTATTTTTACTTTGATTGATTAAGTTCAATAGTAATATATAAAACTTCTGATAATTTTCATTTGCTGTACTTGATCTAAAATTAAGAATTTTTGTTGTTTTTTGTGATAAAAAATTAGACATTAAGTCAAATTGGCTATGAATTATAGTTTGAAATATGTGTATATATATGTAAGATCATGCTTTAATAGATAATATTTCAATCCGTTATTCAAACTAGCCCGTGCAATGCACGGGCTCACCTAGTGAGGGACTAATTAGAGGGGAGGGGAGGGGGGAGAGTTTCATAGTTCAGAATTTAAGACTAAGTTTTCATAGACCAAATTGTCCCTCTTAATTAATATTTCATAATTATCTTTAGACTTAAATACATTCTACTGTCTTAAACTATTGTTCTTTTTCTACTCCGATGATTCATCTTTCAATTTAATCAATTAGATGATTAAATTATTAATTTTTTTTCACTTTCGTCTAATTTTACTTGAAACGTCGGAAATTGATGACGTGGCCCCCTTAGTAGGATTTTGTTCAGCTGATTTGTAATAAAAAAAATGTTATTTTCAATATTTTATTGACATTCATTATTTAGTCGAGGGTAACTTTGTCAAACCATATAACAAAATCAAAAGTATTTAATAACTAAAGCAACAATTACTCCAATATTTTGTATGGCTAATAGTAATTGGTTGTGTTAATAGTAATGATTTTGTCTGAAGCGGAGGGAGGGAGAAAATGTTTTTATTTTTATTTTTATGGGAATACTTAAAATTATTTGATCAAAATATATGAGTCTTTTTAACAAATAGTCTAATATTTAAATGAAATTATTTTATTAAAACAAACAACTTGATAAAATAGTCTCATTTAATCTAATATGAAAAAATAGTGGAATGTGAAGAAACAGTCCAAGGGACTAATAGTCCCTTGTAATTTAGTCCTGCAAACAAACATGAATTATTTACTAAAGAAGAGAGATAAAAGTGGAAATTGAGAGAAAAAGTAATTAAAAAGACATTGAAAACCTACGCTCGGTTGTTCATTTAGGACTTCCTACTTCCTAGTTCAATTTTTATGGATTTATAGTCTTAATCGTCGGCGACTCATTTCGAGTGAAGCCCTGACAGTCCTTACAAACAATAAGTTTTAATGTTCAGATTTTATTGTTATTTCGCAAGTGGTTATTGAATCTAGTAATTTTTTTAAATTGTTTCGGTGGGTTGATAAATAAAATTTGAAATCAAGCTTCTCTTGCGGCATTTACGGACGGACCAAAAGGCTTAGAACCATGATCCCCATCATAAAGATACAAATACTCGGTTTTTGATACAATCCTGATTAGGCTTGCATCAAACGTTAATAATGCAAGCGTGTCGTGGAGTCTATCAATTTTGGTCGAGCAATATTATTCAATATGTTGGGAGGAATACTAACATAAAAAAATAAAATAAAATAATAATAATAAAAAAATAAAAAATAAATCTCTAAATTGTCAAAAAAAAAAAAACAACAAAACAAAAGAAATCCCCCAAAGCGAGGAGACAAGACAACAGTAGAGCACCGTAACAGTTTGCGGTAATTACCTACTTCTGTTACAAGTGTGGTCAATAGATCGGCTCCTACAACTATACTCAAAAGCAACGTTGTTACTATTTTTTCACTTTTTTAAAATTTATAGGTACAATCTTTTTATCTCCTACTTTTATTTTTGAGTAATAAATATTTTAACGCTAAAAATATTATTTTCAAGATAAAGTACAAATAGCATTGTACGTGGTATATACTCTGCGATGAAAATGATATTTTCACCAAGAACAATAATTTTTTTTTTATTATTATTATTATTTTATTATTATTTTTTACATAAAGATGAGAATCTAACCGAAAAATATCACAAAAACTAAGGAGGTTGTTTTAGTTATTTCCTTAAATTAGTGGTCATTTTTGTTAAACACATTCTTTAGATGATGCAAAGGGTGACTAGCTAGGTAGGTCCAAGCTCACTTAAAAGAATAAAGTACTCAACCAAACCGATGGAATAAGCCTATAACCTGAAGTTATTAGACCCGTTAAATGAAACACAATATTAAATTTGTCCAAAATGTAAAATTATTATTATTAAATTTTCAAAAATTAATTAAAATAATTTAAATTCAAAATTGATAATATTCACTTAAAGTGATAGTGACTAAACTTAATCAAAATTTATAATTGTGCTAATTACTCCATTCAACGTTGAGCATATAAATTAGTCCCTCCATTTCAAAAGTAGAGACGACTAGTAACTGAACCAAAAAAATCATGACTGAAATTTTATTTTAGTTTATCACTTTATGTTATCATGCGAAGTCTATTGATATTACAATAAGATCATAGTATTACTATGGGATAAATGTTGGGGGGAAATTTTAATTGATAAAGGCTATTTTCTTGAACATATTGCTAACAATGTTAGTGCCAACAATCAAAACTATCAATCAAAATTATGAAATTTAAGAAATTAAACCATCAAATTTAATTTAAAAAAAAAAATATTCATACCACAAAGTGCATGCACTTCCAATAGCCAACTCTTTTTCCCTCCCTCTCTCTCTCTCTCTCTATATATATATATATATATATATATATATATCCAATATCCAATAACCAATGATGATGAAACAAAGGAGAAGATGATAATTGGCAATTAGTTTATTTATGCAGGCTTCAAATCATTTACTTGATCCATAACATGTCCCGCCTTGGCTTTAATTGTGGAAATCATGTTGTTAAATGAAGGTTTTAAAGCTAATCCTGCGTTCACAACAAATTGTAGCAACGTTACGAGAATCAGAGCACAACCAAGTTGAAGATTAGCCCTCAGCGTATGGAAA
This sequence comes from Aralia elata, assembly GCA_034770075.1. Classification (NCBI taxonomy): domain Eukaryota; kingdom Viridiplantae; phylum Streptophyta; class Magnoliopsida; order Apiales; family Araliaceae; genus Aralia; species Aralia elata. Next base: position 19,966,186 of record CM068386.1, read on the forward strand.
TACATTGAAATTAAGGGGAACAAATCGTACAAATCTATCAAGATAATGGAGAAAAGAAAAATGGAGAATGTGAGCGAGAAGCCCATTAAGATGATGAAGATAGTAAGGAGAAGAACACAAGAGATGAACGAGGCATGAAGAAGGGAAAGGAGGATTAAGTCTAGGTTGGGAACCATTTGCATGTGGAGAAATTAAATATTTTTGAGGGAAATTAAAGAGCTAACTAGAGAACATATATATATATATATATATATATATAGATATAAAATCAAGTTTGGTTTGCTTGTTGGATGGAGAAAGTTCCAATTTGAGAAAAAGAGGGAGGAATGAAGTGGGCTTCACTCATTCTATTTTAATCCAACATTTTATTAGTGTTGAACATCTAAACAAGCTTAGTGAAAGATTTATAATACTTAAACTTGAATTAATTTAAAGGTTATTATGGTGTTAAAATATTAGGATTTGACAATTATTTTTGACAGAGTTTTCCTCGAAATTGTCATTTTCACTAATTATTTTGTTACTTCCACATAAGTAATAAATGGGTCACACATGTTGAGAGGAGGAGACGCTAGCAAAACAATCTGTGAAAATAACTCTATTTTCTTTTTCTTTTATATGACAAATGTATTCTATAGAATGACATTAATTTCTAAAACAATAGCTTTTAAGAAAAAAAATTATTTTTTCAGACATATGACATATCCCTACATCTGCTGAAAATATAACAGCAATGGTATGAACACAACAATTTTTACCTTTGCAGATAGCAGCCACCATTGTAGATGGATAAAAACTCAGCAACTGTACATTGACCATGTATTCTCTTCTGAGGAGGGAAATAAATTACATAAACCGAGCAATGCGGATAAACTTTGTCTGCAGATGCTTAGGCTGGATAAACTTTGTCTGCAGATGCTTAGGCTGATATGAGACGGATAACAATAGCCTGTCAACTGAGATATTGCACGAGCAGTCTACCAAGCATCATTTGGGACCGAGTTTAAATTTAGTAGCAGGCACTTGTGATTCTTGAACAATTTTTCCACTACATGAAGAAAAGAACGCATTGTGTATTAGGGTAAGGTAATTGATGCAAACTATATGAAGAATCATGGGTGAAGGATGCATAGATACTACTAGCTAAATGTAAGTTCAATAAATGGAAACTTTTACAGCTCAATTTCTAATCTAGCTATTTTCAACAAATAACCATCATAAAAAATAAATAGAGAGGAGAAAGGGCAAAAAGATGGACCTAAAATTTATAATTACCTTCAATTCAAAATGTTGAAACAAGTGGAGCATTTGCATATAGATTATTCTTCATAAGCCATTCGGAAGGATAGGAATATGGAAACGGGGATTCAGTATGAAGATGCCAAACCATGACCTTTGAGCAGTCATGTGGTAAGCCTTCCATTTGGCTTTCATCCTCCACAACTTGTTCAATAAACGTGCTCACCTGCAATGAAATAATAACAAGGTTAATTCCATAATATGACTACAAAAGCACCCTCACATCCTCTTTTTCCCCGTTTCTTTTGAGGGTGGGGAGAAGCTTTAATTCATAGGAATTGATATTTCCACAAGAAAATTTAATAGTTCTACAAGACAAGCCTCACATGAATAATAAATGGGGCCCACACTCGGGTGAGTAAGGTCATGTGGAAATATCAAATTTCCCTTGTGGAATTAACAATTCCCATTCTAATTCATTTGCCAACAGTCGTCTTTTGGAAGAAAGTGCAGCTTTCATATCAGTATACAGAACATTGAAATCAAAATTATACTACGCTTTTCTTGAAAATTACTAAGATGCCCATCCAAACGTTTATCGGGTTCACTACAATTAACTTCATGACAGTAAGGGAGGAAGAAAACTAACTTGGAATCCTTCCTTGACCGTATCAAGATGCCTAATAGGCTCAAGAGTAGGCCGATGCCATCTCTTTGGATCCCAAAGCATAGTACTGTTGAAAGCAAACCCCGACATTTCCGCATGGAATCTCCGAAATCTTCTTCTCACGTCATTCGTGTGCCATCCAATAACTTGAGTTCCATTGCAAATCGGACCCTCCAGTGCAAATTGGCTTTTACTTGGCACTAGCTTTGCCACTGTCCATGTTCCAAACTGCCTACGGGTCAAAAAGTTGGAGTCAAATAAAGTTCAATACACGGAGAAGATGAGATAATAAGTATGTTTCTTAAGGGGTAAAAAGTGATTATTCATCATTATTGTTTGTTTTATGACCTTCCAGTCAAAAAGAGAATGCCCATAGAAGATGTACTACAGAAAACAATTTAAGGAACCAAATACCACTCAGGATGGAAATTTAACAACTTACAATTTCTTGATGAAGGAACAAGACAAAATGAGTAAGCAGTTTGACAAATATGCTATAGTTAATCTACAGGCATCCCAATTCTCAACTCAGTTAGCCATATTTTAGTACCAAACTAAACTAAATCTCTTTCCTTTATGCTTTTCAGTAATTCCAAATGCTAAACAAGCAATGATGAAATTGTTAAACTTGCTTATCCAAGTCAGTATCAAGGTAGACTATCAAACTTACTCAAATTAGGTTATTAATTCCATAACCATATCGAATCAAATGAACGTGGTCAGAACCAACATGTAAAAAGCTACAAGTCCATGTACTGGAAACACTGGACAGCGGTATTGGCCTGAAAGAATTAAGCGGCTTTAGTTTGAAACAACTGGGAAATCAGAACAATATCAACATTCAGTGTATTAGTAGATATAGGAGCATTATGTTTGCGTGCACTTGGGTGGCATCCCTTGGCATCTTCTTAATATAAATGCTTTACTTGTCCAGGAAAAAAACAAAAACAAAAAAAAAACAATAGGAGCATTATTAAATTGTTGCAAGAACCTAAAACATGAAGAACTCGCCCTGTCATAAAACAGTGGAAAATTATTTTCCCCCTTGTTTCAGGAACACATACTCCCCCTACATCTGGAAATGAGAGCATTATTTCTTCTGTTGACCTTTCTTGTGCATTAGATCAGATACACAGACATTTATTGTGGACGATTTCTTTTCAATTCTTAACTTCAGATAGTAAATAAAAAATTATTAGAAAAGATTACTAACAAGAAGTATGTCTAAGTGTGTCAAATGCGAAACTTAATTATCGAAGGAAAAATAATTAACAAAAGAGATAGGACTCTGATTTCCAGATGGAGGTAGTAGTACAGAACTTGCAGAACATCCTAAATATGAAAAATTTATTCAATGCACGCAAGCTTGTTTACATGGGAGCCAACCAATGTACACAACTGAGTATACAAAAGAACAAAACCCCAATAGGGCAGCATACCATATTTCCTAAAATCATCACATACTCGTTTCTCTTTCGAGAGAAAAAAATAAAATAAAAATTTGAGATTCCACATGCTTCGGACAATTAAGTCCAACAAGCCATCACTAAATTGGAGCGAAGCAGAAGGTGATTACTGATTACTGGACTCGTCAATCCTTTTTGCACAAGCCACACCAAATTACTTTGTACATAATTTTGCCGTATTTCCTTAAATCTACATCACTATTCAGAAAGCATAAATCATGTAAACAATTTATCAGATTGATTTAATATGATAAATGATTTTAACTAAGACAAAGCCCATTCTTTTGTTTCAGTAATCTTAAAACGAGCAGGAACTTTTCCATCATAAGTTCCAACAATATTACTGAATAAGAGTTTTTGATGTGCCACTCTACAATGTGATTTAATATTAAAATGGAGGGCTATGGCGAATTTTATTCAAAATAGAGACTTAATACTTCTTAAGGTTTCAAATTGACTCAAATTCAAAATCATCCAATTTGTTTTTTGTGACTTATGAACTGGAAAGCTGCAACTTCAGACCATCATTTACTGTGACAACTTTTATTTTTTTATATAAACCAAAACCATATTCAGATCTTAAACTGACTGTATTAGCCCAAACCTTATCACCACATGTTTTTTTTTGACCCATTCCTGCAACTCCAATCTCTTTAACAGTAGACTGTATCCAACATGTTTGAATTCTTAAAATGTCATGCATCTTAAACCATTTACAACTTACTCTTCCCTGAATGTAAATTCTAATTATTTGTAAAGAAGATAGGCCATTATTTGGGGTTTCAATTTATAACACAAACTCTCATATATTTCTTTGAGGTAGGTTCAAATTGGTTAGCACAAATTTATGCAATGTACATTGATAAGTTCTAGTTTCCGCAATTTAAGATAACACGAATGGATTGACTCTCCGAATACAAATCTTAATTCATTTTGAATCCTACTCTTTAACTTTGTGGTCAAAGCATGACTTAGTTAACATCTTGGAAGTGGAGCAGTTGTTATTTTTCAAAATTTGATTGTCATGTATTTCCTCTTTCACCTGCCTCTCAACTAATTATGACACATACGGTTCATGTATATGAAGTCCACATAAAAATATTATATTATAATAAAAAAATACAACATCAAACAAGCATAACAGTTTTTAAAAAAAAATTCATAGAAATAATGAAAATTATGGTGATTGGTGTTTCTGGAATATAGAGAACACAAAATTGTCTGCATATGTTGCCACATGTTTATTTGAAATGTACTCAGTGAGATTAACCTACCCTAGCAATGTTGTTGCCCACTCGGAAAAACTTCCAATTTTTTAGCTGATTCAGACAATTTCCAGGAAGAATTGCTGGAAATTTATAAGCTTTTGGAGCTCATATTCGAAAGTCAAGGGCTAAGAAGAAGAAAGAAAACGCAACCAGACTACCCCTAAATTAAGAGTCTTTGAATCATTTTCGCAGTAGAGAGGAAAACCCTAAATGTAGAATAGCTAGGGGTATTACTTCATAAGGAAGAACTTGAAGGCCACGCATCAGGCGACAACTATGGACAAGTAGCATGCATGCTAAGCCTATGGGACAAGTAGGTGACAGGAAGCTAAAAGCAGCAACATTTGACCTAAAACTAATACTCATGATTAAATAGCTAAGGAGTTACAATATAACCTATGATCTAATCAAATCTCTTCATGCTTTAAACTTCGTTTCCATATTCAGAAACCGGTTCTCCACCTTGGTTGCCTCAGGAAACTTGTTGCGAATGACAGATATATTACAGATTTTAATAGGAAACAAATAAAGGGCATGGTCCATAAAATAGAAATGTTATCAATTAAATCTAGACGTGGACTCTCCCATTAGTACTCTTAAACAAATAATTCTCAAGATTGTTGAAAACTGAAAAGGAGAAAGAAAGTAGAAACAATTACATTTGAATGAAAAATAAACCTCTCTTAGCAGATTTAACAACCCTCAGTGTGTCAAGTTGGACAAATCAAACATCTGTACATTGAATTACATACGTTTCTAGTATAAATTGAAACTAAAGAAAGCAATTAAGTTCATAAACCATGTTATAGATGTGATACCTGATCTGCCTCATCTGTTCAAACAGTTCAGTAGAATAAATGTTGGCATCATCTGCAAAGTAAACGATTCCATCAAGCCGATGCTTCTCAATGTGGGATAATGCCACATTTCTTTGGTTCAAGCTCCAATTCTTTATAGTTGAATTCATACTGCATACGAGATGCCTGTACATAACACCAGTTCTCCTCAATGTGTTGGCTGTTTCCACAGATTGAGAGTTCATCTCTACAACTATCCACAACAAAGGAGGTGGAACCAATTTCAATGTTTGCGCCAAATGATTTAGATAATATGCTTGAAATGGATGAGCATATGTTGGAGTCACAATTATCAAAAGCTTATGGAACACCGTATATGAATCTTGATCAAACAATTTGGGCAAAACAGTATCATTAGAAGTTCTGTTTCCTGTTTCCCCATTAATTGTATGCGACTCTACTGGAATATTATTAGTTTCCAGCAGTCCATCGGCTACTGTTGTCTCGTTTATAGGAACAGGAGGGAACACATCAAAGGGGAAGGCATGCTGTTTGGTTATAAGGTTCTTTGACAAATTCATTGAGACAAATGGGGCAAGTCCAACAAAAAATCCAACAATGAAAACATATTAAGAACTGGAATATAACCCTCCTCCATATTTGGCCCATCACTTTTGTCTTTTCTGGTGGCCGAGAAGATCTTTGTGCGAAAAGACCTAGAAGGAAAGCTTGAACTTTGTAGAATGCATAGTTCGACGAACTACAAGAAGAAGACAACCCGCCCGATGGTGTGTAATTCTGGTTACATGAAGAAGACTTGGACAGGGGAGAAGCAACTGAACAGGCTTCTCCATTCAGTAAAGTTCCAGGACGAGGCACTGGAGACAATGTTCTCCGAATAGAAGCCATTAAAGTTTAAAACAAAAGCAGTTGAATGAGCTCTTCTTAGCTATTTTTCTTTACCAAAAGAATTCAAAATCACATCTCAACAGAATTGCTCATTTGAAACTATCAACTCATCTCCCTTGCAATCAAAACACTTATCAACATATCCCTTGGTGCATGTATTCCCCTTTCTCATATAATATAACGAAAAACATACTTATAATTGTGTAGAACTCATACAAATAGACCCGCAACAGAATCACATTAGATATCCAGTTCACTCAGGTGAATTACTCCTCCTCATAAGGAAACAACAGCAGCGAAAATTAGTACAAACTCGAGGCAAAAAACCTCACCAAGCGAAGTACTTGTAACAAAGTTTCAATTGCAAGAATCCCAAAACGAAACTACAAAAGGATAACACTTCAAAGAACAATAAAAATGAGGAATTTTCAAGTCCTTCCTGAGGTAATCTCATCACAGCAGAAATTCCTTCCAGTTTCAATCCAACCCAACTGGACCAATAACTTTAATATTCTCAAAAGAACAAAACTGAAAACCCAAGTCAAAATGTTACTTTCTCTTGCAATCTAAACAATGGTAGAATCTTTGAACAATAAATTTCTTGATCTATACTGAAGTAACAGTAACTACTGTTGAAAAACCAGAGCAAATTTCAAAAGCCCATCATTGAATTAACTGAATCTCAAACAAAATTAATCAAAACAAAAATACCACCAGATAAATTTCAAAACTTGAGCTCAGCCCTCCAAAAAATACAAGATTTTGAGCTCAATCAATGGAAAATTAGACACTCAATAGAAAAGGGTTACCACATATTCGTTCAATGAGAGATAGGTCTTGGATCTTTTGAACAATGATGAAAGAGCAAGAGCAATCTACACTTCTTTTGCGCTCTGCGAAGGCTTTCACAGCATTATAGGAATCCAGGCGAACCCTTTTGGAAAGAAATCTCTAACATTTATGTATCAAAATTTGAGTGAAGTTTCCAATCTCAGCTTGCAGGAAAGTGACAATCAAAGAGAGAGAGTGTATATGCAAGACACGCCCAATCAGTTAAGGCCCAATCGGTTAAAAGGCTATGTTTGTTAGGGAGATTAGAGCATGCGTAAAAATGAATTAGTCCGCGTAAAAATGGTACTCTTATTTCGTTTGGATTTCGGGGAGGACTTATCTTAAAATTAAAATGAATTATAAGTTAAATTTAAAATGATTTATAAGCGGTGACTTATAAATAAAAGTGTTTAGTATTATTTTAATTTATAAGTTAAAAATTAAGTTAAAATAAAATGTGAAAGTGTTTAGCTAAAATAATTTATAAGTTAAAATAATATGTAAAAACTATTAAAATAAGAATAAAAATGTCTTTATATTTGATCAAACTTACTTATTTTAAAATGACTTTTAAGTCATTTTTTTAATAAGTAGTTAAGAAATAATTACTTCTCAAAAATAACTTTAAGTCATTTTATAAGTCAAAAAAGTAAGTCATAATCAGCTAAATAGTAAAAAAAATAACTTATAAATTAATTTAATCAACTTATAAGCTACAACCGAACATGCCCCGAGTGTTAGTTCTGTTTTCACAAATATCGTTAGACCGTTTTATTATAGTTTTGAAACTTTTATTTCAAATTTTTATTAAATATAGTTTGCGTAATGAGTTGATATCCTTTATACAATTTAGTAGCCTTATTTGTGAATTTGAATTTGGAAAATAAAGTCATCAATCAACTCTTCTATTTTCAATTAATTTTTGAAAAACAGAAAATTGCTTTCAATAACTGAGCGCATTTCTAGAAATTAAAAAATAAAAATAGAAACTGTTAACTGTTTTGTTTTCTGAAAACTTCTCCGAAATCAAGCGGGTTCTAAGCTTTACAATTAACTCTTTTTGTCATATAAAAGAACATCACTTATAAATTATCAAATTTTAAGATGTAAATAAAAAAATACAAAATGAATTCATTTGCGGAATAGAGGGATTATATAATAATTTGATTTTATGAGTATTTAAAGGAGCATAATTAACAAAACATTCAAAAAAGAGGGGTAAAAAACAAGAGAGTTTGCAGCTAACTCATGGAATTATTTTGTTAAAACTTGAAAGCTAATATTGACCGTTTTAGATTGAGAGGAGTGTAATGGACGTATGTGGATATATATAGATAGGAGATAATAATAAAAGGTGTCATTGATTTTTATGTCTACTAATATTATGTCAAATGTGAAGTGCGCATAATTAAAAGCGATAAAATAGAATAGTAATATGTGAGTTCTTTATTACTTAAGTGATAAAATAAAATGTGCGGATCTATTTTTTTCTCTATCTCATGTCCCATGTATATATGCACATGTATCTATATAAATTTGTCTGTTATATAAACCTTGATATATATAATAAAAGAAAGAAATTAACATTTTCACAAGTAAAAGTGATAATTTTATAAAACTCTATCCTATGAGTAGTATATATATATTGATCCCACATTTATATGACATGTATATGATTGTAAACAAACTGAATTGTTCACGAACTTGACTCGACTCGAGTTCATTTAACGAGTCAAGTTTGAACAATATTTTTTTGTTCATGAACATAAACGAGTCAACTCGAGTTATATCTTGTTTGGCTCGAGCTTGAGTTCGACTCACATAAACTCAACTTGTTTAATAACATTATTTATAATTTTAATATTTAATTATATTTTGAAAGTATTTTTACTATATAATTATAATAATTTAAGTAATTATTTTAATTATAATAATTAAAGTAATTGAAAGCGATAAAATAGAATAGTAACATGTGAGTTCCTTTTTACTATTTAAGCGATAAAATAGAATGTGCGGATTTTTTTTTCTATCTCATGTCCCATGTATACATGCACATGTATCGATATAAATATGTCTATTATATAAACTCTGATATATATATATATATATATATATATATATATATAGGGTACCAATCCACAGCAAGCGTTTGTTGCAGCAACCAAATTGTGCCCTGCCGCTACAGGCTGTAGCGGCAGTAGTGTTTGGCCTTTTTTGGTTATCTGCCGCTATAGGCTGTAGCGGCAGGGGAAGAAATTTTTTTTTTTTTTTTTGCAACAAAGGTTAGTTGGCTTACAATAGGTATCAGTTTTTTGATCCTTATCCTTATGTACTTTTATACCCAACCCAAATGTCATTTATTATCATAAAATATATTATAAAAATATACAAAATTTTAATTTCTTCTAATATATTAAAAACTTATAGATATATTTTATTTTTAAGTTAATTTATGAAATACTAAAAATATAAAATATTAAAATTTTAAAAGTAACAAATATTAATAATAAATATTTGTTACTTTTATTATGAGACTATTTATTATTATATTTGTTACTTTTAAAATTTTAATATTTTATATTTTAGTATTTCATAAATTAACTTAAAAATAAAATATATCTATAAATTTTTAATATATTGGAAGAAATTTAAATTTTGTATATTTTTATAATATACTTTATGATAATAAATGACAGTTGGATTGGGTATGAAAGTACATAAGGATAAGAAAATCAAAAAACTGATACCTATTGTAAGCCAAATAATCTTTGCTGGAAAAAAAAAAAAAATTTTCTTCCCCTGCCGCTACAGCCTGTAGCGGCAGATCACAAAAAAAGCCAAACACTACTGCCACTACAGCCTGTAGCGGCAGGGAACAATTTGGTTGTTGCGGCAAACGCTTGCTGTGGATTGGTACCCATATATATATATATATATATATATATATAATAAAGAAATTAATATTTTCACACACAAAAAATGTGAAGTGCATATAATTGAAAGCTATAAAATAGAATAGTAACATGTGAGTTCCTATTTACTACTTAAGCGATAAAATAGAATGTGCGGATCTTTTTTTTTTGTCTGTTATATAAACCCTGATATATATGTATAATAAAAGAATAAAATTAATATTTTTACAAGTAAAAGTGATAATTCTATAAAATCTATATCCTATGAATAGTATATTGATCCCACATTTATACGACATGAATATAATTGTAAACGAACTATATTGTTCACGAACTCGACTCGACTTGAGTTCATTTAATGGGTTGAGTTTGAATAAAAAAAATTTTGCTCGTAAACATAAACGAGTCAATTCGACTCGACTCGACTCGAGTTCATTTAACGGGTTGAGTTTGAGTAATTTTTTTTTGTTCGTGAACATAAATGAGTCAACTCGAATTATATTTTGTTTGGCTCGAGTTTGAGTTCGACTTGCATAAACTCGACTTGTTTAATAATATTATTTATAATTTTAATATTTAATTATATTTTGAAAGTATGTTTACTATCTAATTATAATAATTAAAGTAATTATTTTTTATTATTAATAAAGAAACTCGAGGTTGACTCAATTCGATTAAGCAAAGCTGATGAACAATTTATGAACAATTCGTTTATTAATTAAACAAGTCGAACTCGAGCATTAATTTGGACTCGTTTAGAAACTCGATTCATTTACGTTTTTGAGCTTGAGTTGATCAGCACTCTAGACAAGGATGTTGTAGAAATATGGAAATATCAATTCCCTAAAATAATTGTGGAAATAAAGATTTTCTGGTTAAACTAACTCCTGCTTTGTCAGTTAGCAGTATAGAGTTCACTTCTTACAGTCAAACCTTGCATTCTCAAATCTCTCCCATCTCAATGTTAGAGACAGAAGAATCAGCAAATAATCGCCATGGCCATGGCGACCAGGCTTTCCTTCTTCTTATCCCCTTCATAAACCTTTCGTGTTCACTCTCCATGAAGATCAAGTTGGTCTCATGGACTGGTATATATATAGGGAAAGTGAAGCAGGCGGGCGGGGCAAAAGCGAGTTGTGGTCTCCACGGAAGAGAATGCCATTGCCTCACTTGATCTCCGGCGGGGCTAGCTAGATTTGTAAGCTAAATTTTGTATTGCTCTCTCTGTTCCACAAAAAAAAAGTCTCATTTACTAATTTTTATTTAAAAAAAGAAAGAAGAGAAATCCCATTTCTTTCGATAATAGTATACAATGTACTCGAGTTTCGATTATATTATCATGTTATTAGTATTAAACTAAACTAACCAGGGTAGAGATGAAGCAAAATTAAGTATATCTTTAAAAGTTCGTAAAATCTACAAATGGGTTATTATTTCGTAATTGTTGTAATTTCCGGCGCTAATTCATTGTTATTTTGGTTCAAGAATCAATATTTATTTTAGTATTGTGGTTGTATTCTGCAGTTTGGAGGAAGGTTAAGTCTGGGGACCAAAGCACTTGGAAAAATGTAATTACCTCCTCTCCTTATTTTTCTTGTTTCTAATTAATTGAGTTGTGAGTTTTAAGCTGGTTGCTACACTTCTCGTGTAATTATATGAAGTATAGTATTAATTCCTTGATTGTAGAAAATTAGTGGTTTTTTTGTATTTTATCTGCAATATCTTGGAACATTTATACGGGCTTTGAAGGGCATGACGTTAAAAGAATGAAATTTATATACTTCTTTTTTCCAAATAATACTAAGATTATTTTGTTAATCTTTTCCACACCTGGATAATATAATAGGTCTGTGCAATTTGAAGACCTTATTATTATTATTATTACTCTTCAGAGAAACCTATGTCTTATATGTTGGAAATATATAGAAGAAGATAGATTATAGAGAAGTGAGGAAAAGTGTTTAAACTTCTTTTAATAATTAATCTTGCTAACTGCTAAGGGGTGAGCGGGAACTGAGTTGTTTACCACTATTTTAACTTTAGAGCGCACAGATATGAGATGTCTGTCATTGAGATCTATGATATATATATATATATATATATATATATATATATATCACTCTCGGACGGTATATATACATACCCTTTGAGCTTGAATCTTGTAATTTTCTTTTGTAAGCTAAATTCTGACGAGTTTGTAACTCTACATTGATTATCGTCTTAATTTTCTTCGAGCAAAGATTTGTCATTCTGAAGTGGGATCTTGTTTCGCTTGCCAATTCATTTTCTGTAGCTTTTAAAAAACTTGTGTATATGTCTCTAAAAGAAGACTATTAAGCCTAGCTCATAAGTTGTATTTGAAAACTGAAATCCTCAACTATGAGAATAATTTGAACATAGTTAAGACATGTAATATATATATATATATATATATATATATATATGATTAGTGTATAGAGAAAAATAGACATGAGATCTTATATATAAAAATAGTGTATTATGTACTACATGTTCCGATTGCATGCGCCCCTACAAATTAACTCACAATACAATCATTCCAAAATCAAACTTTTCCAGACCCATCACACTATGAAGGGTCACCGTTCTGATAACATATGTAATTAATTACCCCTGATTCGTACCACCTAAAAAGATCACCAAAATTATTATTAATAGTAAAAATTAAGTTTTACACACTCATCATTAATTCACACACTTTTTGATATAATTTAAACTTAAGATATTTCAACTACTAAAAACAGCTCCAACCTTGGTTTGACAGTCCTGTGGTAAATACTTTGTGCATTATTATGGCTTTATGATTTCTTATTTTTGAAAATGTGCCATTTTTCTTGCATTTGTGGTATTGTGGAGACTAAATCTTAGAAGAGGGATATAATTGGTACAAATCAACTGGACTTCATATTTGATGCGCCCCTTCTCTCTAAATTGTGGAACAGGATCCTCTCCATTTCATTTGAAATGGAGAGTCTTCATTTCACTCTATTTCACAAATTATTGCATCATAATAATTTGGTTAGTTATGATCCAAATATGTTAATAGATAGTTTATGATATTAAGATCAATTCTAAAAAAAATAAAAATAATCCGACATTTTTTCACCGTTAAAAGTCTAAAAGATTTTTCATCGTTGAATTATTATTTTTTCAACGGTGAAAAATATTTTAGACTTTTAACGGTGAAAAAATGTCGGATTACTTTTTTTGTTTTTTAGGATTGATCTTAGTATCATAAACTATCTATTAACATATTTGGATCATTACTAACCAACTTATTATGATGCAATAATTGGTGAAATAAAGTGAAATGGAGACTCTCCATTTCAAATGAAATGGAGAGGATCCTATTCCATAAATTGTGTCCCTGGACACCCTTAAAATCGAATTCTTGAATTCGATCCCTTCTCTCAGTTCTAACATCTACGCAAATTTAAATAATAAGCTCATCAACCCGCGCAAAACATGAGTCGTATGAATAATGATTTATTATATTAATAAATATTAATTAAAATTTTGAGAATATAAATTATTAAACATTTATTTAAATAGTAAATATTGAACCATAGATTATAGGTTACTTCGATCAATTATTAAGTTAAACAATTGAATGAAGTGCATATTTATTTAGTTATGATTATGAGAAAATAATTATCTTAATTTTATTTAAATTTGTAATGAAATTCTATGTTAGTATTTATATTGATAAAATTTACTTGAAATTCTAATCCAAATAGAAGTATGAAACTCAAGCTCTAATAAGTCTTAATTAGTTATGATAATTAATTAGTAATAAATTCACTATAAGTTTTGGACTAATTTTACAATTATTATGTTTTAAAAATATTCACATATATTATTAATACAATTTATCGTGTGATTTAGTATAATTTTGAGTTTTAATAAATTTAGGTAATATAGAGTATAATATGTTATATTGTCTTAATTAATTACATAAAATTATGATAACAAATTTTGTAATCAAATTGGTAAAACCAAAAATAAATATTCTTTTATAAGTTACTTTTTCTATTATAGATTGGTTAATTTCTTTTGAATACTTTACAAATTTGAATAATATATATTTAATTATTATAAATTTGTATATTACTTATATTAATTTGAATAGGAAAAAAAAGATATTTATTCTTTCTATTCCTATTAGCTAGAGATATAAATATTTTTAAATTTGTATAGTATTTAATTGATACAAATTTGAATAGTACTTATGGTGATATATATGAATAAAAAAATTGAACCAAAAAATAATAAAATCAAATTAAATTTGTAATTTTAATTATATAGTTGATTTATACGCAGTCATCCTATGTGTGACTTATACGAGAAATAAAAACATTCTTGTTCATTTTTTTTTCTTTGAAAATGCACCGTCATAAGGAAAAATTAATTTTAAATATTGATGGGGACATAGGCATAGGAGTGAATTTGATGGTTTTGTTTGAAGTTCATTTTATTCAAACAGCTATCTCTAGAGTCTAATAATTGAGCTCACTACACAACACACAAAATTATGGGCTACCTACTATTATCACTGCAGCATGTCAGTTTTGCCTTCTTTAAGTGACATTGGCTGGTATTCAGAATTATGAATATTGTCCTGACCCTAACCCTAATTTGGTGACTGACAGTTTTTCTTGCTTAGAAAAGTTTAAATAGCTTTTATATTTTGGTGGATGGAGTTTTTTATATTTGAAGTTAAATAAAATGAACTTGTTAATCATTTAACTTATAAATACTTGAAACGTGACCAAAAAATTAATTATTTAAACGATGGATTTCAGCTGGAATTAACAGTAATATTTTTCATTTTGAAATATGTACACCATGTATATGTTTCACAATTTGAGATAAATGTTACTTTTTTCTTTGCTTGTTTAAAAAATAGAATATATTATGTTTTCTGAGTTATAAAATGACATGATTATCTTAATATGTCATTATTTTTATTTTTAGTTGGTTAAGCATTGTTGTACCAGCACTACTACATTTTTAGATAATGTTAGGGACATTATATAAATACAAATTAAAAAAAATTATTTTAAAAATGTATCTCTAATTTTGAAAGGATGTTGATATCGTCAAAACAAATATTATGAATTACGTATGATTTCTCCATTACGCAATTCATTTAATTTTTTTAATACATATTTAGCAATAAAATATTGTATTTAACGACAATTATCGATGACATAATTATTTGTGATGGATGTTACTGTGTCGCTAAATGTAATATTTTTATCTCTAAATATACATTGAAAAAAATATAAGGAGTGAAAAGTGTAACGAGGGAATCCTTGTCCAAAATTTATGTTTCTAAAGCAAATATATATGTTACACGTAATGAGATTTTTACAAATAATTTAATAACATTTAAGGTTTAGAATTTAATTTTGTACTCTTAACAACATTATTTTTAAATACGGTTGATATTGTCAGAGTAAAAGTGATATATTTAAAATGTTAAATTTCGTTTAACAATTATAAAAATATCGTTAAATGTATATTTGCTGACAACACCTATAATTTTTGTTATGATAATATAATAGTGTTTTTAAAGGGAGTATTAGGTAGGAAAATGGATAGAGAGTGTACATTGTCTGAACCATGCACAAACATGCATCTCTTTCTGTGAAGGTTCAAGTCCAACACTACACCTTACCCTTCGTTGCTCTCTCTCTCTCTCTCAAACAGAGCCATGAAAACCCACCACCATCATCCAACAAAGCTCAAATCCACACCACGCCCATTATTCTCTTGTGCTTTCTTCAGCCACTGCACTCAAACTGTACTCAGTCCCACCAACTCTCTCCCTCCAACCCTACCACCACCACCTCCTCCACCGTCCTCCACTGCAGCCCCACCGCCGCCACCACCACCACCTCAACCGGATTCGGAGTCCTCTTCTTCCTCAAACACTTCCCAGAGTTTCACCCAATGGAAATTCCCACTCCCACCTCCCTCCCCACAACTCTCATCCCCGACCCAACCCGACCCATTCACAAAAAAACCCGAGTCATCTCCGCCACTGCCGCCTCCGATTTCCACCACTGACCTCCAAGAGCTCTTCCACGTGGCCGAGCTCCAGCTCAGCACCGGGTCGGATTCGGACCGGGTCAGGGCGCTCCACATGCTGGAGCGTTCGCTGGTGCCAAACCCACATTCTGTTGGCGACGAGGCTTTGTGCCCGGCGGCGGTGATGGGAGGGGTGGTGGGTAATTTGAAAGAAAAAGCGGGGGCAAAACCGGCAACGAAGGTTCTGCTGGCGCTTTGCTTGGCGGAGGGGAACCGACACGTGGCGGTGGAGGCGGGGGCTGTTGGGAGAGTGGTGGAGGCGCTGTCGGATTTGGATGGGCCGGCGGCGGAGAGGGCGCTGGCGGCGTTGGAGCTGCTGTGCACGGTGGCGGAAGGAGCGGCGGAGGTGAGGTCCCACGCGCTGGCTGTGCCCATGTTGGTGGAGGTTATGGGGAAAATGGCGGGAAGGGGGAGGGAATATGCCATAGGCGTGCTGGCCGTGATTTACGGCGGTGGGTCGGAGGAGGAGGTGCCGGTGGCGCCGCCGGAGGAGCTCGGGCGTGCGGTGGTGTTGGCTTTGCAAGGGGATTGTACCGCTAGAGGTAAGAAAAAAGGGGCCCAGTTACTGAAGATTCTTCAGGACAATGGACGGTTAGATTTGACGCAGGATGGGGAATGAGTGGTCCCGATTTCTCTGGTCATTTTACAGTCAAATTTGGTCAAAAATAATAAAGCAATAGTGTCATGTGGGGCACTCTTCTGTACATAATAATATTAACTTTAGCTAATTTGAGTTCTTTTTCTATCATATATATATATATATATATATACACACACACACACACAATTTTATTTAATTAATGATCAACATTTTTAAATGCCCTTCTATTTTTGGGTTTAAGAGGATTATTATCATTTCAACATAAAACTACATCATTTTATGGTGAAATTACAATTAATGAAATTGAAAAAATAATTGTTGCTCAAATACGTACGCAATTATTGTGTGTGTGTGTGTGTATATATATATATATTCAATTTTCTTTACTTAATGATCAACATTTTTAAATACATAAAACTACATCATTTTATATGGTGAAATTACAATTAATGAAATTGGACAAATAATTGTTGCTCAAATAAGCAATTATCGTGTGTGTGTGTGTATATATATATATATATATATATAGAGTCCAGATCAGGTCCGGACTCCCGGACCTGATAAAATACGGACCTCCAAATTTTTTTTTTTTTTTTTTTTTTTTTTTTGCAAAACAACTAATAAAAAATGTATAGTTATTTTTGGTACTGAAAAAAATTATTAATATAGTGTTTTGGGTATGATTTGGATACATATAACAAACAGTGTTGTACCGACTGTACAACACTATTTGTTATATGTATCCAAATCATACTCAAAACACTATATTAACAAATTTTTTCAGTACCAAAAATACCGATATATTTTTTATTAGTTGTTTTAAAAAAAAAACCAAAAAAAAAAAAAAAAAAAATTGGAGGGTCCGGATTTTGATCAGGTCCGGGAGTCCGGACCTGATCCGCTGCCTATATATATATATATATATATATATATATTCAATTTTTTGTTAAACGTTTTACCTTCTTGAATCCTCTTAAAAAATTGAGTAAAATAAGTGGGTTGACAGAACCTCCTGAGTTTAGTTCAATGGCAATGGTTTATTTGTAGAGTTGTCTTTTTAAGTAAATAATTCAATTTAGCAGCAAAGATAATGTAAATTTTTGTGTGATTGTTGGGTATGCATGAAGATACAAGAATTAAGATATTCAATTCAATTGTCACTAAAATCCTTCAATTCACATAAAGTGTACATTTTATTTCATAATTAATTTTGTTTAAGTTGTTAATGATGTCGTAACGTTATTTATACTGTTAGAATAAATAAATGTTATTGAAATAAAAAGTTGTCGTTGAATATCACAGAATATTAATCTGGCATAATTATATTTTGAAGACTATAATTATTAATAACAAAATTCGTTTATATATCTATTAACAACTGATCAACCGATCAAATTCCATGATTTTATCAAAAAGAAAAGAGAGGAACTTAAGGGAAAAGAGAAAAAAAACAAAAGAAAGCGTTAGGTAAAGCTTGTGATCATGCATGTATGGGGTAGAGCTAAGATTGCAGGTTTTGGGTCAGAATCAAGAAAGCTTAGTTGGATTTCATATTGTCAGATTCTTCACGTGTGGTTGAATAGGATTTTGCATAATTCATATTAGTCTCCGGTGGACATGCATTGCGTGTATAAATTATATAAAATAAAATAAAATATTTAAAAGAAATAAATAAAAAATTAATATTTAAAAAGATAAAATAATAATATATTTAAAATTATAAGAATAAAAAAAAAAATTAATTATACCAAACTTGTAAAAAAAATATCCATAAAACTTTATAATATAAATATAGATATCGATACAGACGTACTACTACCGTGTAGTAACAGTAAATTAGTAATAGTAGTAGTATATAAATAACTGCATGCATGAATTTGTGACATGTATACAAACAAGTACTATAAGACAATGTTTGTTTGCAGTTCCCTAGGTTGAACAATAATCTAAAATGTTTCCTTAATTCCTTCTTGAATACCCTCTCTGTCGGTAAAAAATGACTAATTAGTTTAAATATTAAAGTTAAACTAATTAGTTTTAGAACTAAAATTTATTCATTTTTTTGAAATATAAGGTAAATAAGTTATATCTATAAGAAACTACGTTTAATTTATTACAATATTATCTAATTTTTAAAAGTTTAAGAATATAAATAAATTTATTTGATTTTCAGTTTTAAAATTAATTAATTTGATCAAATAAGTTAAACTAATTCAGTTTTTGAAGATGGGGGAATTAAATATCAATTATGATGAAAGAGTATGTAGCTTGTCATGTCATAGTCGAATTTAATTACAGATGCATTCATTCATTAAAAATATTTTTATTAATGACATTATAAATATTTCACTATTTTATATTTAAATATTATGTGGTTTTGTGCATGATCAAGTTTGTTGTGACAAGCCACATGTAATTATAAGCGTTCCACTCAAATAATATTTTGCAATAGTCTTATAAAATGATGGTGAAAAGGCCTTATACCTACTGCTTCTTCCGTCACTTAATATATGTCGTTTTAAAGTTGTGCATAAGTATTAAAAAATGATTGTATAGCATTAAATATAATATCAATTGTTTATATTGTTCTTGTATTGAAAAGAAATAATGTTATTATTAGACAGAAAATAATGAGAGAACTAAAGTTATATTTAATACTTGAGGTAATATTAAAAATTAAATAATTAATATTTACTTGAAATTCTTAAACGACAAATATTAAAAGACAAAAATATTTTTCTAAAACGATATTTAAAAAAGGAGAGAGGGAGTATCATCTTTGACATAAATGCAGATGGCATAAAATTGGAATAAAATACAATGGAAAATTTCTAACTAAATGTGACTACCAATTTTCCTAAATTCGAGTTCCACACTTGGCCGGCCATATTTGTTCTCCAATATTTTGCATGTCAACTCCAAGGGGCCGAGCCAAAAGGTTTCACTATGGCCAATGCATTTTTGAAAATAGCAAATTCTAATTTATATAAAAACAAAGTGATAAGTGTTTGAAGGGGTAGTGGTCAATATTTTATTTTAATTTCATAATTATTAATTCCAAATTCCGAAGTTGAATCTTTGATTCCCCCTATGTAATAATAGTATATTTTTAATGAATTAAAACGGCAGTAATAACCAAACATATTAATTAATTATGCTTTGAACATTGCTAAACATTTAGTACTAAGAAATATTAAGCATAATATACAAAGTTTTACGAGTGTATCATATGAAAAAACATGCATATTTTAATAAACTATGACGGTTAATTAGATTAAAAGTTGTAAAACCCTAATTCTGTGCTTATATATAGCTCAGTAGGCCTTGATTATATGAAGGCTGATCATTTGATGTCCACAAGGCTTATAAACTGTAACTAAACCCAAAAGTGCTGTTTCCTTTTTGACTGCTCTCTCCGTTTCTTAATATAAATCGTTTTAAAATTGTATATAAATATTAAAAAAATAATTGTATAACATTAAATATAATATTAATTATCTATATTACTTTTGTATTAAAAAAAGTGTTATTTATTGAGAAAAAATAGTAAGATAATCAAAGTTATATTTAATACTTGGGGTAATATTAGAAACTAAGCAATTGATGTTTACTTGAAATTTTCAAATGTCATATATTAAGAGATAAAAACACTTCTTTAAAACGATTTATATTAAAGTAGGGAGGAAATATATTTTACTTTGGAGCCATGCATTAGTTATTTGAAGTTATAAAAACATATAATGATGATATATGTCCTTTTGTTGCAGGATCCATAAATGCATTAGTTATTTGAAGCTATAAAAACCTACTCCCTCCTTTCTCAAAATATGACCAAAATACCATTTATACATATATTAAAAATTAAAATAAAAATAAAGAAAAAAGAATAAAATAGTTTTAAATTTATTTTTAATAGTTCTGCAAAAATTATATAAAATAATGAGCATTTTTAGTTTTTATATTAATGGATCTTACTAAATGACATATTTACTCTTTAATTTATGTATTTTATATAATTTTTTTGAGAATAAAAAATTAATACATTTAATTATCTTTTTGGAGACGAAAAGAATATAATGATGATATATTTCTTAAAAAAGAGATAAATTTTAGCCTATGACACTACTACAGTTGTTGACGAAATCACTTTGGAGAAAATCGTATTAATAACTTATATGTCGTGGGACAGTTATTCATACTCAGTTATAATTTGCAATTAATTTATTACAATTTATTGATCATATCAAATTATGGCCTATAGTTTATTAATATGCTATGAACTGCTAAGATGGTACTGTACTTGTTGCAAGTTATTGGTACCAAGTTTTAGTATGTGGTTTAATAAACAATTGATACAGTTAGTGTTTTTTTTTTTTAAAACTTAAGAAGTAAATTAGAATCATTGTTATTTAAACATGCTTAATTTATAAATTGTACATTAGATGATCATATATTGTGCATTTAATAGATCTTTTAAACTTCAAGAGTCTATATCTTAAGTCAAATTTAGTAATCTTGTGGTATAAGAATATATATTCTTAATATTGTCATAATCTGATTATACAATATCCAGCTGCACCAAGTGAGGTCATCGATATCTTTATGAGAGCGGTATGAAATTAATTAGTTAATTACGCTCTTAAGGTTCTCCATTGAGTTAACCATTCGTTTAGTTGGAAATAAATAAGAGGAAAAGATTAAACTTTCTCTTAATTGTTTTTTGTTTTTTTGGTTCTTTTGTTCACTCTTAGAACACCAAACATGAATATATATATATATATATATATATATATATATGTGTGTGTGTGTGTGTGTGTGTGTGTGTGTGTGTGTGTGTATTAAACACCGAAGGTTAATTATATAAACGCTTCCTTTCTCTTTACTTATGCTTGCATTTTGGCTTAATTAATGCTACTCCCCATTTAACAAAATGAATTTGACTGAGCTATATAAATATATATATATATATATATATGTGTGTGTGTGTGTGTGTGTATTAAACACCGAAGGTTAATTATATAAACGCTTCCTTTCTCTTTACTTATGCTTGCATTTTGGCTTAATTAATGCTACTCCCCATTTAACAAAATGAATTTGACTGAGCTATATATATATATATATATATATATATATATATATATATATATATATATATAAAGCCCTTAATTAAAATCTCAGACTAACTATTTTTTTGGCATAAATAAATTTTGACAATTCCCTACAATTACTTTTCTTTAAAGACATTAATCTCTTTTTCTAATAGGGGATCAAAAAATGAGTGAGAAAGACAGAATCATGCGGATGCCAACCCCACGCAGCATATTACATAACAGTACTCCCTCTCCGATTTCACAAAAAAAGTTTTATTTATTAATTTTATTATTCTATATATGAAAAGAGTTTTATTATTATTATTATTATTATTATTTAATATTTATAATAGTGTAAAATTAATGACACAATATTCTTAAGTTTATTATCATATCATTACTAATAAATTAACAACTTCTTATGTGTAGGGATGGATGTATAGGCATGACAAAATTTATATTTTTGATAATTATAATTTTTACAAATGAGTTTTTTTTTTTGGTCAAAGAGTACGCAACATATTTTCACATATATAGTAGGAACATTACGGTATGCCAATAGAAACGGCAAATGATCCCCATTAGAATAAGTCAAAGCAAAGGACAAAGAATGAGTCTTTATTTCCAAAAATCAATTATTCTAGATACCACAAAATCCAGAACAAAGCATACCATATATAGTACTATAAACAGCATATGTCCAGAGTAAATTTGACCCCCATCCCCCTTTTTTTTGTGTGGAGAATATGTCTACATCCTTAATCATAGCTTTTTTTCAATAATATTTTTATTAACAAAATAAAGTTTTACATTAGAAATAAATTATGTCTAAATGAGTCCAACACAAAGCTTAATATAATAAACAAGTAAAAAAATTAAAAATTAAATAGGAGTCTATTATTTATTTATTTATTTAACATAGAGAGTGTATATTACACAATCAAATATAACATGTCTTGGTGCTCAATTCAAGCATTCCTCCACATTTTCTCTTACTTCCCTTCTAAGCATTAACCATCATGCATCAAATGAATCCAAGATAATAGCTTTCACCTAATTATAACTTCCCATTACTCTTAGGCCCAAAAAAAAAAGAAAAAAAAGCACCCCTTTAATGGCAAATATTTTGTGGCATCTTCTTCATAGCCTGTCACAACTTCTAATCATATGGACCTCACTTTCAACCCTAGTCATCATCCATGCCATGCCACCACCACCTCCGGTCCACTGCAATGCCACCGGTTGCACGCTTTCCAATGCCTACGGCGTCTGGGGAGACAGAAAAGACTGTCATGTCCCAAAAATATTGTACCCAAAAACCCAACAAGATATCCTCTCAATTATCTCAAATGCTAGCAAAAACCACCTCAAGGTAAAAGTAGTGTCCAAATTCTCACACACCATCCCAAAACTAGCTTGTCCCGAAACGTTGTACCAAAACGCAATTCTCTTAAGCACCGAGCATTATAACTCTAACATCGAATTCGACTTGGCCAAAACGGTGGTGACAGTCGATTCGGGACTAGGGCTTAGAGAATTGATTGATAGGGTTGAGGAAAAAGGGTTGAGCCTGGTGGCGGCGCCGTATTGGGAAGGAGTGAGCGTGGGCGGAATGATTAGCACCGGGGCGCATGGGAGCTCGTGGTGGGGTAAAGGTGGGGCGGTGCATGATCATGTTGTTGGAATTAGTTTGGTGGTTCCGGCCAGTGAATCGGAGGGATATGCTAAGATTGTTAGATTGGAGGGTCAAGATTTGTTGTTGAATGCAGCTAAAGTTTCTTTGGGAATGTTGGGTGTCATCTCCAAGGTTAGAATTTGAATTACATTCCCTTTAATTTCTTGTTTGATATTTAGTATTTGAATTTTTTTGCAGATCGATAAATGTCATATCAATATATATCTTTGATATTTTTGACTTATATTTCTACGAGTCTGACTTGACGGAACCAACATTGATCAACCCAACACCTCAAATACTATTGAAAACTCACTAAATTTAATTATCAGGTAGCAATAATTTAGAAATGAAAAATAATAATTAAGTATTGATATATGACATTTCATTGATCTGAATAAATTAGACACAGAATTTCAATTAAAATAGTCCATCTGTCCCAAAATGGTCAATGTTGTGGTACTTCCATTTATGGATACTGGTTCAGGATTTCAACACAATTATACGAAAGTGGCATAGTTTATGGAGCCCACTGAAACACATAGGGCTAAACTATAGAGGGAGAGGTTGAAGAATAAGGAGACAGACAACTACTATTAATGTTCTCCTTAAACTTTGTGTGGGGTACTATGACATTCATTATGTCAAAAATAAATAAATAAATAAATAAAGGAAAAGAATTATGACATTAATTTGGGGACAGAGACTTGGGCTGTGTTTGTGTACGAATTATTCAGATTTGAACAATTTAGTCATTTAATGAATTAAATTTAATGTTTGGTACGTATACTCCTCTATTCTTTTTTATATGTCTTTTAGATGGTAAAATTTGTTTCATTTTATTTGTCATTTGTATAATTTTTTTAAAAAAATATTAATAACTTAGTTTATCATATTATTCCTACATTAAATATTAATTTGTTTATCTTTCATCTTTTTAATAAATTTTGAAAGGTAATATTTAAAATTATACTCATTTTAATCAATCAAATAAAACATTAATTGTAGTTATTAATCTTTATATTTTCTCCTAAAACGTCAATTAAAAAGGAATAGAGTGAATACTAAATTTACCTATAGGCTTAATATATACCTCCTTGGTATTAAATGGTCCCTCATTAATTGATCACCTAATAATTAAAAATTAGAACACACATTTCCTTGTCTTAGTTCTCTCATGTATAATCCCACAAATTTAAAATAGTGACTAGGATTATTAATTCTTAAACTATTATTTGAATTTGTAACCCTCGAAAATAATATAGGGAGAGATATTAAAAAGGGGAGGGAGAATAGAGAGATGTAGAAGATAGAAAAAGATGGCAACTTGAATATATTCATATTACACTTTCCATTCCTTTTTATCTGCTTTTTATTGAGTGAAATTTATGTCTTTTTATCAATCATTTGTAAATTTTAAGTAATTAAGTATTAATAATTTAGTTTCTCATATTATCTCTATTTTAAATACTAATTTGTTTCTTTGTCACCTTTTCGATTAATTCTAAAAAGGGTTCTGAACATGAAAAACTGAACTATCCAACTGAATGTTAAATACAAATAAAAAAAAATAACTTCATGTAGCTAATTTTTAACATCATGAAACCTGAGCATGCAATATTGCACTGCAGATAGTTGTCTAGTTTAATCAATCAAAATAAGCATTAATTATATTTTTTAATTTTTGTATTTTCTCCTAATCAAACATCAATTAACTTAGAAAGTATTAATTAGACTAATAATTACATCGAATAATTAATGACTTTGCTTTGAAATAGTAAATGAATTACAATATATACATGCAGGTGACATTATCATTGGAGCGAGCATTCAAAAGAAGCATAACCTATAACTTCACAGATGATAATAATATTGAAGAGGAATTTACAAAGCATGCAAAAAAACATGAATTTGCAGATATAACATGGTATCCATCAAGACATGTAGCTGTTTATAGAAATGACGATAGAGTTCCGTTAAGTACATCTGGGGATGGTACAAATGACTTCATAGGCTTCCAGTCAAATCTTATTCTCGTCTCCAAATCAGATAGAGCAGCAGGTATATACATATTTTTTCTTTTTCTCTCTTATTTATTTTCGGAATTTATATACTCGCTCTGTTTTACAAAAACAGTATCATTTACATTCCACATAATTAAGAGTTCTCGTTTTATTAATTATAACATAAAATGATATAATATTTTTAAATATTACAACACAATTTTACTATTATTAATTATACTGCTCAATTATATATTTTTAAGGCTAAACATAAAAGGAAAAATGTACCTGTAAAGTTTTTAATTTTCGTAAATGAGATTCTTTTATTGTATATTAATATTGCATGTCCAGTTTGCTTTCTATTTTCTCAAAACCTATAAATGTCTGATGTGATACATGCTCATTCTGTATATATATTTTGCCTCTTCCTGTTTAATTATGGAGGAACCCCACCCATCATTAAGTGGGCTAAGGTGGGTTCCACTATATGCTGAAGCCAATTAAATCGCACCACGTTATCGTGTTGATGTGAGGTGATATTTTAAATCATTAAAGTTCTAAATACCATACCAAGAAAGGTATAGTACCTTTTACAATGTTCTTAATTATCCATATATGTTGCTTCCTGTTCATATTGTAAAATTATCAAAATTAAATATACATTCTATAGCATACATACATACATATGATATATCAAACCTAGATTATACATTTCCCTAAAATACATTTTCATAAACAAAATTTATAACTTAATTTCGTCATCTAATTTAACATAAATATATCACAGGTTCGTCTTAAAATATAAACAAATTTTCAAATAAAAATAAGTACAATAAAACACAGAATTTTATAACAGTGACAGTTTTAATCGGACTCAAAATTAACAACCCCACAATTCTTAATTAATAACCCCACTTATACTACTTAAATAAAAAGAGCAAGAGAGAGAGAAATAGGAGTAGATAGATAGGGAAGAGATCTGATCAGTCAAACACTGCGTTTAAGTGTGTGTGTGTGTGTATATATATATATATATATATATATATATATATATATATATATATATATATATAAGGGGTGAGTGATACCTGGGCATGTTTTTCAGCAGAAGATAACATGGAGTTAGTGTAGTTGACCTTTCAAAAAATACCAGGAAATAAAAAACTTTCACCATCTCAGTTTGGACCGCTGATGAACAAGAGTGTAAAAAAGTATATATATAGATAACATCAACTAGCTAGGGTAGGCCCTTCATTTTCAGGGCAAAAGGTTTGATTTTTTCAGTTTGATTTTATTTTATTAAACTTAGTTTTTCGGATAATATATAATGTTGCTTAAATTTGGGACCCACATCACAGATAGTTAATGCTCCCTCCATTACTTTTTATTATCTGTCTTTTTAAAGAGAAAAAATTATTACTATATATATATATATGTCATTTGTAAATTCTAAGAAAAAAACTAATGACTTAGGTTTTTTTGTATTGTCTCTAAACGTTAAGTACTAATGTATTTACTTTCATCTTTGCAATTAATTTTACAAAATATTAATTATATTTTTTAATTTTTATTTTTATTTTAAAATGTCAATTAAAAACATGTATTTTATTTTAAAACGTCAATTAAAAAGAAGCGAAAGAGTACATGAGTAGGGCTCCACATCAAGTCAACATTATTACTCCCTCCGTCCCAGGATAAAAGTCCTGGTTGACTTTTTGCGCATATTAAGAAATAGGATAAAATGACAAAATTGTCCATATTTAAATTCTCATTTAATTACATAGTTTTTTACACATGACTAGTGATCCTCCATAAATATGTATAGGGAATAGAAATATGACAATTAATACTAAGGGTATTATGGATAAATTATTGTAAAAATAGATTATTTAAGGTAAGTAGACATTTAACTTAGGACTACCTAAAATAGTAATAAGGACTTTTATCTTGGGACGGAGGGAGTATTAATTAATTAGTAGCATGTTGTGACAGTCTCCTAAAAGGGAAGTTTTTAAATTGATGATTAACTTCAGTACCAAAAATGGATATTAATTTCAAGTTTGTTAATTACTCTCTCCTTTCTATTATATACATATGATTTTTAAGACATAATTACACATATTAAAAAATCTCATTAATTTTAATGTTAGGTAATTAATGTTGGATTGAATTTCATTACTACACATGCACTAATTAATTACTCTTCCTCTTCTCTCTCAATTACTCTATTTTTTGAGGGGCAAAGTAGGAAAGAATTAAATTTTATTTTCTAAATATATGTAAAACGCCTTATATTATAGAAAAAAAAAACTTCTAAAACGATTTATATAATGAAAACAAGAGAGTACCACAGCATAAATTGTCATTCAAATATCAGAAGACCCTTGTCACCACCTAGTGTTTGATCACATATATTTTCCACTTGTACTTTTGGGTGGTATCTCAGCTAATACTAATTTATGCAATTTTTTTTTCCTCTTTCTGAACCACACACACACACAGAGCAAGCATTAGAGAATTCAAGAAACATAAATGGAAAATGTGCCCTAGCATCCACCTTTGTGGGATACAAGAAACTAACCGCAAACGGATTAAAAAACAACCTAATCTTCACCGGATATCCAGTAATAGGCCATCAAGGAAAAATGCAAACCTCTGGTTCTTGTTTATATTCTCCAGCCACACGAATCGATACTGCATGTGCATGGGATCCAAGAATCAAAGGACTATTCTTCTACGAGACAACCGCCATTTTCCCAGCTCAAAGGTTTGGCGATTTCATCCGAGAAGTGAAAAAACTAAGGGACCTAAAGCCACAAAACTTTTGTGGAGTTGATATATATAACGGGTTTTTAATCCGTTTTATTAGGGCATCCGGGGCATTTTTAGGTCAATCAGAGGATTCTGTTGTGGTTGATTATAATTACTATCGAGCCGACGATTCTAGTAGCCCTAGATTGAACCAAGATGTTTGGGAAGAAGTGGAGCAAATGGCGTTTATTAAGTATGGGGCTAAGCCACATTGGGCTAAGAATAGGAAGGTGGCATTTTTTGGTGTGGAGAAGAAGTATACTAAGTTTAGTAAGTTTATTGAAGCAAAGAAAAAATTGGATCCTCTTTGTGGGCCCAAGTGCATATTAGGGTTCACATGACCTAATTGAATTAAATGTACAAATTAGGGTTTACAAAAAACCTAATTAAATGTACAAATTAGGGTTTATGTGACCTAATTAAATGTACTAGACCCGGGGAAGTCTCCACGTGTTCCAAGGCAGAAGACTCGTGGATGCGACCCATTTTGGGAATTGACTGAGGGATTGGATTGGTGGCTAGAAGAACAGGGCAATTTGGGCATTACTTTGATGATTAAAGGGCATTTCTGGAATTTCTCCTTTAAAACATAATTAAAGGGTATTTCGGGAATTTCCCTTAAAACATGTGCCTGGCATGTGACTATTTTCCAGGAAAACTCTATAAATAGCCCCTCTATTCTAAGAAAAGGGGATCGCTCTCAAGACATTACACTTAGACTCTTGGAAGCTCTAAACACTTGAAACTCTCTCACAACTTGAAGACTCTAGAAGGCTCTTGGAATCCCTGCTACCCTAACCCGGTTTCCGGATTCTAGGAGTTCTGCCACGTGTCATTGGAGTAATTGCCTACCTGTTCTTCTCCCCTCTTCAATCAATCAATCAGTTCCGTACTCTTCGTGGATTTCTCTCCTCTCCAGCCAATACGAAACCCTAACCCTAGCAAGGTGTAATTTTCTTACCTACATTTATTTGGCGACTCTGCTGGGGAGGTGTAGAATTCGTGAAGGGTATGCCCACAACTCGAAGTGGGAGAATTACAGGAAGAGCTTCACCGACAACAAGTATCACTTCACCAGATCCGATTTCAAGGCAAGTGAATCCAGTGCTCCAAAGCGCGAATCTGGATTTTGATCAACCAATCCTAGAAGACGTTTCAGAAGGAAGTTCAACATCACCTCAAATGGCTGATCAACAACAAACCAGTGCTAGACAGGCAAACGCAGGAAGGCAAGGTGAGGAGGTCACTGGAGCGCAGACAACTGCGAATGCTGTACAGATGGAGATGCTCAAAGCCTTACAGGAGGCACGAGAAGGCCAAGGGATGATGATGACCATGATGTTGGAGATGCAGAGGAAGCAAGAAGAAATGGGGAATTTCCGTCAGCAGTTGATGCAAATCCCCACTTTCAGGGCTATGTTCCCAGGAAGTTCGCAGGGGGAACGAGCAGAAGTGGAGGACAACAGCAACAACAAAGAGAATCCGACTGTGCTGCCAACAACGGAGAGTCAGCCGATTCCAATCATCCACTTGGAGCCCCAAAACAGCGGTGATGTGCCACAACTCAGATTAGAAGCAAGTCAGCCTCAGCCCAACATCATCCCGACTACTCTCCCAGCATTTTCACAAGTGCAGATACCGACCATACCCGAGCCACATCCAACGAGCAAGCCAACAAGCACCACCGATTCAAATCGTGCAAGATGGAAGTGTACACCAGCCAACTTCCTTACCATACCCACCACCTATGCATCAATACATCACAGCCCCTCAGAGAGTCCATACCACGAGCCAGTATGTGACGAAGGATGATATGATCGACGTGATCAATCAACTTCGCAAGCAGACATCCCGACCTTCAGAGTTGGACTTTACTCCACCTTACCCGGCACACATACGAAGACAACCTTACCCGGCAGGGTATATTGAGCATCCCCCGCAGTTCCCAAAGTATAACGGGGAGAGAAAGGGGGAATGCCAGGGGAGCATATCGCCAGGTTCGTGGAGTCGATGTCTCCGTGGTTGGGTTATGATGAGGTGAATAACCACAATCTGTTGATGAGGGAATTCAACAAGACTTTGACGGATAGTGCCTTCAGTTGGTACTACAATTTGGAGAAAGGATCAGTCCATGATTGGGATGATCTGAAATTACAGTTTTTTAAGAAATTTTTCTATGTGCAGAAGAAACAAGTAACTATTGTAGAGCTGATGCGGTTCAAGCAGAAGCCGAACGAGGAGCTGTCAGATTATGTGGACAGATTCAGAGCCCAAGCACAGAAGTGTGCAGAGCCAATTGAGGAGAAGAACTTGGTTAGCATATGCAATAATGGTGCACTAGATTCCTTCAAGCCCCATCTCATTACAAAGGCATGTGATTCATTTGCGACTCTCTCATCATTTGCACAAGATTTGGGAGGAATCATGACAGTGCCCGTCAATCATGCGACGGTTACCTGGAAAGGTAAGAGAACAGCAACTGTGGCTTTGGCTGACTCTCAGTCAAAACCACAAGGGGGCAAGAGGGAGAAGAACGAGCGAAGTAAAGGGGACACAAGGGGACAAGTATACCAGAATGCCCGTTCCAGAGGCTATCACATGCAGTGAGAAGGCCTTTAGAGACCTGTATGAGCAATGGGTAGAACATGGAGTGGTGAGGCCTCCGAAGCCCAGATTTGTTGTGACCGAAGAAATAAAAAGAAGACCAGACTTCTGTGTATACCATCAATATGCAGGACATTCTACTATTGATTGTTATAGTCTGCGGAGGATATACCATGAAAAATTGGCGGCAGGAGAAATCGAGCTGGGAAAAGGAAGCAGCGTGCATGATAAGCCACTGCCTAATCATAAGGGAAAAGAAACGTGCAACACTATTACTCATAGTGAGGCACCAGAAGTGGAGATGATGGAGAATGCAGAGAGGATGGAAGAAATGATGGATGTTGATCCAGGCCTGCAGGTGACGGCATTGATGAATGGAGTTAAATTCAGAAAATTTTTCGGCCAAATAGGGTTAGCCAAGGAAGCAAGGATAGAGGCAACCAGGGCAATCATCAAAGCAGCCGAAACCCAAGAGACCTGCATGGCGGTAAGCAAAGGATTTGTGAAGGCAGTGGAAGAGGAAGAAAGCAAGATATCTTTCTCTAAAGCTGACAGAGAGATAAGATACCCGCACAACCGACCGCTGTATGTGACGGCAATCATAAATGGAATAGAGGTGCGGAGGGGCGTTTCATCGACAATGGAGCGTCTATAAATATTATGCCCTACACTGTGTTTAAGCAGTTAGGCCTGCCGGAGAAGAGAATTGTGAAAGAACCAACAAACATCACAGGGTTTGCCAACCAAAGTGCCAGAACCCTGGGACACATCAAGGTGGACATGCAGGTTGGAAAGATTCGAGGACCTGTAATGTTTCATGTTACCGAGGTGGATGCAGCGTATCATGTCTTGCTAGGAAGGGCGTGGCAAAACGACTATGGGGTGGTACCCTCCGTTTTTCATCAATGCCTGAAAGCTATCTGGAAGGGAAAAGAAGTGAAGGTACCAGCAACCAGAAATCCCTTTGGACCAGAGGAGGCACACATCGCCGAAGCAACTTTCTTTGATGATGTCGCTGAAGAGGGAGAGAACCAGATTGCAAGACCTGATTCTCTAAAATTAGTCAGTTGGGAGGAAGTACAGGCAGACAAGTTTGTGCCTGAGAAAAAAGAAAAGAAGAAGACTTCGGGACAAGGAGAATGTTCCAACAACAAGAAGCCGGTGGTAATAGACCTAGAAAAGGGAGAAAAAGGAGAAAAGAAAAGGCCAGCACATCCTGAAGATGCCAGAAACATAATCAATGCCAAACGGACAGTGCAATCAGATGATGGCCAAAGAACGAAATGGGAGAGGGTTGTTAAACCCGACGGAAAGATAGTGTTTCGCTTATGACGGTGCAAGGGGGAAGAGCCCAAGGGAGAGTGCAAACCCAACGGCTCAGGAGGTGTCCCCCACTCCAGCAGTAATGAAGAAGAAGAAATTGTGGAGCAGAAAGTAGAACCAGCTCCAGAATGCTTTGAGGATAGGCCGAAACCTCAACAAAATGAAGTAGAAGAAGTGGATTTGGCAACAGATGGAGGAACGCCAAGACCGACTTACGTCAACAAAGAACTGAACGTTGAGCAGAAAGAGGCGTTCGTGAAACTGCTGCAAGAGTATAGGGATGTCTTCGCTTGGAACTATGACGAGATGCCCGGGATTGATAAAGAGTTGGTAGAGCACAATCTGAATGTAAGCCCGGGAATAAAACCAGTAAAGCAAGCTCCTCGCAACTATGCACCCGAAGTTGAAACCCAAATCAAGGAGGAAATCAAGAAGTTGCTGGAAGTAGGGTTCATCAAGCCAATTCAACATCCGATATGGTTATCCAGCATTGTACCAGTAAAGAAGTCAAATGGTCAATTACGGATATGTGTGGATTTCAGAGACTTGAATAAAGCATGCCCAAAAGATATGTACCCATTACCCAACATAGACACTTTGGTAGATGCAACGGCTAATCACGAGATGATGTCATTCATGGATGGGTTTGTGGGGTACAATCAGATAAAAATGTCAGTAGAAGATGCAGAGTTGACGGCCTTTCGTACTCCGTTTGGGAATTTCTACTATGTAGTAATGCCCTTCGGGTTAAAAAATGCGGGGGCAACTTATCAAAGGGCAATGCATGCTATATTTCATGACATGATTCATGATATAGTAGAAGACTATGTCGATGACATAGTAGTGAAATCCAAGAAGGCGACAACTCATGTGGAGGACCTGAGGAAAGTGTTTGAGCGATGTCGAAAATACAATCTGAAGATGAATCCGAAGAAATGTGCCTTTGGAATGACGGCTGGAAAATTCTTAGGCTTCTTGGTGCATAACAGAGGCTTGGAGGTAGACCCAAGCAAGGCAAAAGCAGTTGTGGAGATGCCCCCACCAAAAACACAAAAACAGCTGAAGAGCTTTCTAGGGAAAGTTTCTTATATGAGAAGATTTATGCCAGCATTAGCAGAAGTCACAGAACCTTTTGGCAAATTGCTAAAAGGAAAGGCAAAATGGGACTGGGGGCAAGACCAACAACAAGCCTTCGAGAAGGTGAAGGGGATTTTGGCTTCAGCACAAACGATGGTAGTACCACAAAGAGGAAAACCGTTGCAGTTATACATCACTTCTACCACAAAGTCTGTAGGGGGATTAATCACCCAAGAAGTGGATGGAGAGGAAAAGCCTGTGTACTACATCAGCCGGATAATTAGAGGACCGGAAACTCGGTATTCACAGGTGGAAAGACATTGCCTTGCATTGGTGTTTGTAGCGCAGAAAATGCGACATTATTTTTTGGCACACGAAGTGAAGCTTGCAACAAGAACTGACCCGATCAGATATCTACTGACTAAGCCGGCATTGGTAGGAAGACCTGCAAGATGGATGATGATACTTTCAGAATATGACATCCAGTGTGTAACACCAAAGGCAATCAAATGTCAGGCTTTGGCAGATCTACTAGCTCAATTTCCAAATGGAGAATACGAACCTCCCTCTGAGGATCTTCCAGGAGGAGAAGTAGAAGAAATTGACATAGTAGATGAAGACTCAGAATGGTGGAATTTAGCCTTTGACGGGTCATCTGCTGAAGGGAAAGGTGGAGCAGGCGTAGTGTTGACCACCAAAGAAGGAAAGGAAGTAGCTTTGTCATACAAGTTAGATTTCCCCTGCACGAACAATGAAGCAGAATATGAGGCGTTTATATTGGGATTATTAGCGGCTCGAGAGTTGGGAGCCAAACGCCTTAAAGTAAGGGGAGATTCAAACTTGATTGTGCAACAAATAAGAGGGCAATTCGCAGTGAAGGAGCCTATATTGGCACCGTATCGAACTGTGGCACAAAAAGTGATGGAGGACTTCAGGAAGGTGGTTATTGAGTACGTGCCAAGAGGACAAAATAAACAACCTGATGCATTAGCCACGGTAGCATCTAGAGTATATGTCCAAGGAGAAGACCTAGATGTGAAGGTAATGAAGAGAACCCTCCCAACCACGGTGTTAGACTTGTTCCCCAAAGACCTGACCGATGATTGGAGACATAACATTTCCCATCAATTGCAAACGAAGGAGGGGACCATATCACCGGTGGAACTTCAGAAATACGCCATCATCAAGGGAGTCTTGTACCATAAAGAAACAGATGGGGTATTGACACGATGCTTGGGGAGGCTCGAAGCACAGCGCGTTTTGCATCAGGTACATGCAGAAAATTGTGGGTTGGCCGATATTGGATTGTATCGAAGGTTGCAGCGCCACGGGTATTATTGGCCTGAAATGAAGAAGGAAGCAGATGCCCTTCAACGACAATGTGTTTCATGCCAAGAATACCCTGGGGAGGAGGAATGCGCTTTCATCGATGACATAGCGGATTGGCGAATCCCTTATGTAGAATTTTTACAAAGCGGCAATCTGCCTGCCGAAAAGAAGGACGCAATCTTGATAAAGAGAAAGTCACAACGATTCTTCTTGCAAAATGGAGAATTGTTTAGAAGAGGGTTCAATGGCAAGCCCTTACGGTGTTTGGAAGTAGGAGAGGCCAAAGATTTGGTCTACCAAATGCATAAAGACGAGCACCAAGGGGGAGCTAAGTTATACAAACAACTTATTGATCATGGTTATTACTGGCCAAAGATGGAAGGAGATTGCTTGGATTTTGTCAAAAAGTGTCACATCTGCCAAATTCACGGGAATCTGATTCATGCTCCCGCTGTAGACCTACGGACCATAGCAACACCGTGGCCCTTTCATACGTGGGGAATGGATCTTATAGGTCCCATTCATCCTAATTCTAAGGGCAACATATGGATCTTGACGGCTACTGAGATGTATACAAAGTGGGTAGAGGCAATCCCTTTGAAAAAGGCTACGGGTCCAGCAGTGGCGAACTTCATTAAGGAACATATCATTTGTCGTTTCGGGATCCCAAAAATCATTCTGTCAGATAATGGAACTCCTTTCATCAATCGAGACATCAAAAGTCTGATGGAAAGATATAGGGTGAAGCATTACAAGTCATCGCCATACTACCCGAAAGGCAATGGGCAAGCAGAAGCCACAAACAAAACCTTGATCAAGATTCTGTCAAAAACCCTAGATGATCATCCGAAGACATGGGCAGAGCAGTTACCAATAGCATTATGGGCATATCGAACTTCAAAAAGAAAACCTACGGATGAAACCCCATATGCTTTAGTTTATGGAGAAGAAGCTATCTTGCCCGCCGAAATAGAAATCCCTTCGGCTAGGATGAGACTCCGAAGCTTAGTCGAGGAAGAGAACCGACCAGCAGCCCTAGAGGCCTTAGCTGACTTCCGAGACCGAGCCAAAGAAAAATTGGAACGGTATCACGAAAGACTGCGTCGACAATACAATACCGCAGTGGTACCGCGACAAATTCTGGTGGGGGACTTGGTGCTCAAGACAGCAAATCAAGTCATGAGGGGAACACCAACCACCAAATTTTACCCCAAATGGGAAGGCCCGTATAGGGTACGAGAGATCTCCGAAAGCGGGTATTGCAAAATATCTCGCGTGGGATCAAATGCTATCTCAGGCCCATTGAACCTGAAATGGGTAAAGAAATATTACACATGAGATAGTCATCACGAGAGTTATACTTTTA
This sequence comes from Aralia elata, assembly GCA_034770075.1. Lineage (NCBI taxonomy): Eukaryota > Viridiplantae > Streptophyta > Magnoliopsida > Apiales > Araliaceae > Aralia > Aralia elata. The sequence goes on from CM068386.1 coordinate 20,002,265, forward strand.
ACTTCAAAAGTAGTTGAGGCACCTGACTATAAGCCCTCACAGTTATACTTTCAAACTTCAAAAGTAGTTGAGGCACCTGATTATAAGCCCTCACAGTTATACTTTCAAACTTTAAAAGTAATCGAGGCACCTGACTATAAGTCCTCAACCTGAAAAAACAAGTTACACTTTATCTCTAAAAGTGACGAACGTTATGCTTTATTCGACAAAAGCAAGATTTATTGTTTTTTTATGAAAATTTTGAAACGTTATGCTTTTCGTTAAAAGCAACTTGATCATCAATAAATTATCAAACTTTCATTCACTTATTTTTTGAAAAGATATATGTATACATGTTATTGATAACATTCATGTTTATCCATTCATAAGACCTATTGTTGCCTTGGAGTATTAATTTGAGTAACTTAGAATTCAATGATAAATATTGAGTTTTGAGGAATCATTCAAATTAAAGGCAATCAACAAGGTTAAAGAAACTCTAATTTGATAAATAAAATATGTGTAAATGAGTTTCTGAAACAGGAAAAGGAAAAAAAAGACTACAGCAAGTCATGATCTAAAGGCCACGACATATCAAACTGCAACGAAGGCATAGTTAAGGCCTCCAAATCACTAATGGCAGCATCCTGAATCTTGAGATTTTCGGCTTTTGATTTCTTGACATCTTGAGTAGCTGACTCTAAGTCCTGGAGCCGTCGCTCTACTACCTCCTGAAGTTGAGACTTTAAACCTTGCGCATGGATCTTCAATTTGTTTATGGCTTCGTCAAACTCTGAGATTTGTGCTGAAAAGGAGTCATCTTCACACTTACGTATAGCAATCTCCGAACGTAGCTCAACAAGGTTAAAATTCGACTGGAGGAGATCCAGCCTAGCCCGAAAAGGGGACATGTCAACACCCACAGCCGCAAGGTCGTCTACATCATCACTAAATTTCTTCAAGTCCTCAGCCCGCAAAGAGTATAAGGAAAGAGTGTGCAACCCAAGCACAAGGCCTGCGAGCTGATCTAGGAAGAAGGTCTGGGCAGAAGACGCCTTAATAATCAGCTGGTCGAGTATATGTGGGAACCGAGTTAAGAGGCGCTCAAGACTTTCCCGACTAGATGATGATATCCGGAAGCTCCTCCAAGAAACAAGGTCTCCGTTTGGATCGAAGGAAGCTCTAACAGGAGCAACTTTGGAGGCCATCATAGAATTGGTCGAGATAAGGGATGGAGGAGCACGGGGCTGCTGGGATGCTGATGAATCCATAACGCCTTGGTCATCCGGAAGACAGCCTGGAGGATACCCGAGGTCATTATCTAGCGAGGTGTCAACATCCGGATTGAGAGCATCGAATGAGGCAAGCGCATCAACAGGCAAAGGCAGCTCTTGCATCTTCTCACTCTGGAAAATAAGATAAGATGAGAAAACATATAATATATTTGAAAATAATAAATAATAAAAAAAAATGATATATTTACCAAAGAAAGATACTCACAAGATAGTCAATGGAAAAGTAGTTGGGAGATGCTACCGAAGGCGGAAGGTCGCTCAACCCACCCAAGATGCTATCTACAATGCCCTCCCGAGAACTCAACAACTCGGTAGACTCCTTCTGGGGAGGATATACACCAGTAATAGTCTCAGAAGGATCCTCCCTCGCGAAAGCAGGAGTCTCATCGGTCTTCTTAGGCCTATCATGTGGAGACGCTGGAGGAGGGTTCGAGGAAATTATTGCATCATCCAAAGCAAGGCTCGAACTCACATCAGATAAGGTGTCTTTAGCATCAAGACTAACACAAGCCTCATGAGAAGAAGAGGACTCAACACTGATAGGTTGGGGAGGGTCACAACTCGTGGAAGCCGCCGTGGATGCCCCATTTGCAGTAATAGGCATAAATTCAACAGGAACATCCTCATCCTCTTCATCAGCATCGCCAATCTAAAAATGGTGGACATAATGATAAAAGGAATCATGATGGCAACTATATGGATAGTAACAGACATAAATGATGATACTACAAAAAAGTATAAACACATACCAAATTTCTACGGCGTTTCTTGACTGGATCCTCGGCTACCGGCACAATAGGACTAGCATCCTCAGGAGGGCGTTTTGCTAATGGCCTTAAGCGAAGTCTGATGGCAGGACGGCTAACCGAGGACACGGTAGATGCCATAGGAGGAGCCACCTCTGAATCCGTAGGGGTAGATGTTCTTGTTCTGGAACGAGTAACTCTTATTTCCCCGGCATCAGAGGATCCCTGGGGAGGAACAGGAAGGATAACTGGAGAATGAATACCTGCTGACCGAGGAGGAGAAGACTTAGGCCTCAAGGCCTCACGCTCAACAAGGCGGCAACTGGCTGGCCATCGTTCGGAACGGACATTAGGCTTAGGAGAACATAACATCTTAGCCCATTGAAGACGTTTGGGAGGAGAAGCTGGTCTAGAGCACATCAGTGTGTTGTCCTCCCATCTCTTAAGATTGATTTGCCAGTAGTTGCGTTCACCAGTAGTATACCGCCCACTCCGAGTAGCAGGTGGTATGATAAAAGCAACGGGAAAAGATTTGTGAGGAGCACCTGGGGGTTCCGAAAAAGCCCATGAAAAAGAAGAAGAGGTGGACACAAAATTGAGTAGAGCAGTCTCATAAGTCTCCTTGCAAGTACGGCCAAAGGGACGCTCCTGGTCAAATCCAAACTGCCTCATCACCCTATGAGGATTATAAAGTACGGTACCGAAATCATTATCCTCAATAAAATATGGAAGCTCCGCAGCCCGAAGGAAGACGAACCAAGACAATGAAGAACCCGCTCAGCCCGTTGGTATTTAGATAAGTGCGAGACTCACGCCTATAGAAGTGAGGAAGGTGACCATTATTTTCTGAAACAATAGTGTAAGGACGAGCGGTGAAGCATGAAAAAATCATCAATGAAAAGTCGCAAGTCTGAGCTAAAGCGGTAATCAATCCAGCGGGCTGTCCGGGGGTCGATGTGGGGTAATAAAAAAGGGTCTGAAGACTTCTTCTTCCTCTTAGAAAGATGTTCAAAAGAAGAATAACCCTTGAAACGCTCGAAGAGGAAAAGCTGAAGGAAGGAGCCTGGAATGAAGCAATTCACGTCGTACCTGAGTGAATGAAAAGGAAAGGTTGATAATTCAAGAAAAGAAGAGAAAAGTGCAATGTGAAAGACAGTTAATGGAAGCATGAAAACAAATACCTTCCAACAGATTCTCTCAAAGCGAAGGCCACCTCATCTAAACGGCGATACAGGGTTCCCAGAAAGAGGGAAGCAAGAGGAATCTCCAAACCCCGAGATAGCAGAGCTGCTAAACTAAACATACGAACTGAGGGACCGTCAACAGGAGACCCGGGAAAGAGAAAGCGAGACAACCACATAGCCAGATAGGCTGCCAAAGGAAAAGGACACGACTCCTTACGAAAAGCAAGGACGGATTGGTCATAAGTTGAACTATCCCACTGGTTAGTCTTGTAATCCCGAAAAAAGTAGCGCACCCAAGATAACCATGAAGTTTTTTGTCGGCTAGTGGTCTCGAAATCTGGAAGGAGTGTGTCACCTTTGAATCGTGAGACATAATGGGAAGACTGCTTGAAGGCCTCCATCAAATAGGCAACGCACTCAACATCTCTAGCAGACATACTAGATGGGTCACAAGAAGCCGAAGCGACAGCAGGGAGGCTACAAGATATAAACCCAACATAAGCATATAATTTGAAAAAAAAAGAAAAGAAAAAAAAAAAAAAAAAAAAAAAAAGGGAGAAAGTAAGAACGAATGAAAGTTACAAAAAGACAGGCTTACTGGTAGATAGCATAGACATCCTCTAGTGTAGGGGTGAATTCCCCCCAAGCAGTAACAAATGTGCATGAAGAAGAGCACCAGCGGGAAATCAACACAGTAAGAGCATCATGATCCTGCTGAATACGTAGATCCCTACATAGCTGAATGCAGCGATATATGCCCGCACTCTTTAGTATAGCCTTGTACTCAACATTCCCGAGGATCTCGTCAGTCCAATGTTGCCATCCTTGAAGACGGCTAGATGAGTCAGACAGGAAGCGAAAGGGACTGAAAGGGTATTCTTGTTTCTCTATGCACATGCGGGGGAATGCGACCGGAATGGGGGAAGTCGTCCCAACCTCCGCAAGCCGCGACATAAAGAAACAAACCCTCTTTCTCTGGCGCAGGAAAAGTTGTGCGATCATAAGTTCGAACATGCTCCCAAAAAGTGTCAAAAGGCCCAAAAAAGGGAGCTTTTCCCCAATCATTGACAAAGGGAATTACCCTGGAATTCTTCAAGTCCTTCAGAGCATCCGGTAGACGAGGCCTGCAAGTAAGAAAGACCCCACATGAGGATACTAAGGATGTCAAGTAAGGCATATGAGCTTGAGTAGGCTTACCATGGCAAAGGGAGAATTTGAGCCTTTCACTTGAGAATACCTGAAAATAAGAAGAAATGGAGTCAGGGAAGGATCAAAATCACAATTATGAAAGAAAAACAAGATTTGAAATTTTTCCACAAAACTTCGGACAGCCAAAATGCATCCTTCGGAGCCATTTTTGGATTATTTCGATATATGTCATGGCCGTTGGCAATGACTTTTGAAGGGCTCGTCGATACGGTCGTTTTGATATATTATGGGCCCCGAGGCTCCAAACGGAACAAAAGTTATGGTCAAAACAATGATCACGCTTCCCAATGTTAAAAATTTTGGTACATTTTCTCCTAGGATTCGCTCCCTAGGGTTCGGCCCCCTAGGGTTCGGCCCCCCCTAGGGTTCGACTTCCTGGCAAAAAAAAAAAAAAAAAAAAAAAAAAAAAAAAAAAAAAAAAAAAAAAAACCAACTTAGGGTTCGGCCACCCTAGGGTTCGGCCACCTAGGGTTCGGCCACCCTAGGGTTCGGCCCCCTAGGCAAAAAAAAAAAAAAAAAAAAAAAAAAAAAAAAAAACAAAAAAAAAAAAAAAAAAAACTACTATATTTTGTGTACCTTGAAAATTCTGGTGCCCCACAGATTACTTTTTCGGAACGGATGCTTCGTTGTCAATAAATATTGTGTTTTTCTTTATTATCCGAGGGAACCCTACCGAGATATAATCCAAGTAACGGGGCTCGGAAGACAAAAGAAAAGCTACAATAACCTGAGAAGAAACGTAGGAGAAGCAAGTGAAGAAAACGTTCGGCAGAAAGTACTCAAATAAACTGGAAAAAAAAAGAGACGAAGAAATTGTTTTTTTTACCTTGTTCCCAAGCTGAAAACTGTTGGCTTGACGACTTCTTGGTGATCTTCAGACTTGAATGAGGAGAGGAAAAATTTTCCACGATGAAAAGAAAGGCCTAAGTGACTTGGGAGATATATATATTCCAATTGCAAGCTTGCAATAGTAAAGGAAACAATCTCTAGGTTCCTCTTAAGGAAGATTTCGCAATTTAAAGATAAGTTTATTTGAGATTATTTCTAAATAAATATATAAATTTTCGAAAATTGCTTAAATTTGGTATTTTAATAAAATTTCGAAAATATATATATATTTGACAATTTCGAAATTATATATATATATATATATATATATATATATATTGAATGTTTGAAAAAGATCTTGCTTTATAAAATTCTAATAAAGGAAGATTTTGTTTCTAAAATATAAAATAAGATTTGATTCTTGGAGCTGATGATCTTCCTTGTTTTAATTCTCAGAAAATAAGGAAATAAATATTGAGCAAAATGGAGAAGCTTTCAGATGATTTCCCAAGCATTACTTGGACAAGTGGAGTCACGCAAAATCATTCACAAACCTGGAGTATTTTGCACGAGCGTCTCTCAGGAATCGTGACTCTCGCGCAGGGGGCAAATGTGGGCCCAAGTGCATATTAGGGTTCACATGACCTAATTGAATTAAATGTACAAATTAGGGTTTACAAAAAACCTAATTAAATGTACAAATTAGGGTTTATGTGACCTAATTAAATGTACTAGACCCGGGGAAGTCTCCACGTGTTCCAAGGCAGAAGACTCGTGGATGCGACCCATTTTGGGAATTGACTGAGGGATTGGATTGGTGGCTAGAAGAACAGGGCAATTTGGGCATTACTTTGATGATTAAAGGGCATTTCTGGAATTTCCTCCTTTAAAACATAATTAAAGGGTATTTCGGGAATTTCCCTTAAAACATGTGCCTGGCATGTGACTATTTTCCAGGAAAACTCTATAAATAGCCCCTCTATTCTAAGAAAAGGGGATCGCTCTCAAGACATTACACTTAGACTCTTGGAAGCTCTAAACACTTGAAACTCTCTCACAACTTGAAGACTCTAGAAGGCTCTTGGAATCCCTGCTACCCTAACCCGGTTTCCGGATTCTAGGAGTTCTGCCACGTGTCATTGGAGTAATTGCCTACCTGTTCTTCTCCCCTCTTCAATCAATCAATCAGTTCCGTACTCTTCGTGGATTTCTCTCCTCTCCAGCCAATACGAAACCCTAACCCTAGCAAGGTGTAATTTTCTTACCTACACTCTTAATATGTTTTCCAGTGAATGGTCTGATGAGGTGCTGTTTGGCAAGGAAGGGGAAAAGGGTGATGGATGTGCCTTGGAGGGATTGTGTATTTGTTCAGAAGATAGGCATTGTAGCCCTGAGAAAGGGAACTTGTGCCAAACAGGCCTTGTGTATGAGGATGCTAGGGTATGCAGATATTCAACATCTTCAGTTAGCTAATAGATACTAGTTGCTAACTCTGTCCCACCCGGATTATGAATGGGAAATAAATTTATTTTATTTTTTGATATTTTTTACTTTATCAATTAAAGATGTATGTGCATGTAATTATGGAACAATTAAAATTACATAGTTTTCCGAGAAAATCAACTTGAAGACTAATTTAATTCCTTCTTATGTATAATTAATGAATGAATCCATTTATTGTAAAACTTTATAAATTAGATTTGTGTCCGTTTTTTATATTTCCCTCCGTTCCATTTTACTTGACGTTTTAGGAGAAAACACAAAGATTATTAAATATAATTAATGCTTTGTTTGATTAATTAAAAATGACTATACAATCTCAATATTACTCTTCAAAAATTCATTAAAAAAACTGAAAGATAAACAATTTAATATTTAATGTAGGAATGATATAATAAACTAAATTATTAATATTTTCTCAAAAACTACAAACGATAAATAAAAAAGAATAAATTTTACTCTAAATTAAAACAATAAGTAAAAAGGAACGGAGGGAGTGGTTAGTATTTTTTTTTTAAGTTCATATAATGGATCATAATTTCTGTTCTTAATTGAAAGACAGTAAAGTTAGTTTCCCTGTGGTACTTAATTTTGTGTTGGAAAGATGGTACCGTCTCTTAAAACCCTAATAAACATGTACAGTACCTGTAGATCCAGCTGTTTAGGTTCTGTTAGGGAATCCTAGATTCGTGCATATTATTCAGTTCATTGGAAACAGTAACAAAATTGGCTTCACGTAACTAACCTAATTACCAAAACTTTCTATTTCTTGTTGGATTATTTAATGAAAATTAATTAATATTTTTACAAATAAAAAATAATAGTTGGCCCACATGGCATAACACAGTTGGTTGGGAGTGTTCTCCTAAATTTATATCAAAAACAAGTATGCTTGGTCAAAAGTTCAACTCTCACCAGTTGAATGCGAGTCGTAAATAAAAAAAGTGAAAACTTAGTTGTTAGAGTCAGTCACAGTCTTTCTAAATTTAGTGCTTTTACTCATTAGTCATTAATAGGCTAATTAAATAAACTTAAAATGGACTATACCTTGTTCTGTCTTGCATCTAGCCAAATCCGTGAATCCAAAGAGCTAGAGGTTAAAATTAAGAACACATCCAATGGAATAAAAGCATTTTTAAGAATACAAGGTCCCACAACTGACAAATTCATTTGTTGAAAAACAGCTCTAAATAGATTGCTTCTTTATAAAAAGAGATGATAAATTTATATAGATAGTATATAAATTAATGTAGACATACGTGTATATATAAGATAGAAAAAAAATTAAAAAAGAATTTATATTAATTTATTTTATTTTATCATTTAGAATTTCACGCATGTTAGTCTCGCATTCCAAATTTGTAGTAAGATTTATCGACATATAAATTTGTAATAGATTTGTGATAATGCATCCGCGTAAGTAATAATGCTTTTCAATTTTTTCAAAATCCTATAAATCTATAAAATAGAAAATATGAGAAAAACCATCTAACATATTATTTACTTTAGCCTAATGCTTGTCACCATGTTCAATATATGCACCATCGAATGTTACGGCATATATGGCTTTGTAGCGATGTTTAAGAATATTAATATTATTTGAAGTAATTTAAATTTATACTTTCACTTAATTTAATTAATTGACTACCATATATCACGAAAATAGCATGGCTGCCATCATGAATATAGTGTAAATTTATGAGAATCTTTATGCATATTTAAATCAACTTTTTAAAATTATTTTTTTCATACATTTTCTTAAAACTAATGTATTTTTATACTTTCATGTTGATTCAGCTCAAAAAAAATTGTGAAATCTTTCTTTACCTAAAAATGAAGTGGTCATTTGTTTTTTTGGACATGCAAGTATATATGCAACAATATCAAATTATGATAAAGAAAAGAAATTAATTAGGTCATAATAAAGGAAAAGAAAGGATAAATAAATTAGACTACTAAATGTTAATTGTTTTTCTTTCACCACATTGAGAAATGAATTAATTATTACATCATTTGTCTAAAATGGGTTTGATTTTCCGTAAAAATTCATTATCCTCTAAGAAAAATCATTTCAATAAAAATTCGGAAGGATATTAGAACATTTCATTGCACAATTTTTATTACTTAATTATTATATATTACAATTTTATTTGAAACAAACTTTGCAACTTTAGTTATTCTCTTTTCTCTTTTGTCCAATTTTTTCTCTCCTAGCCTCCAAAACTTCAAAATTAAATCTGAAGAATGTTTTTTTTCTTTTTTGGAGAGACCTTCCCCTAGATCTTTTGGTTATCATTAACTGCTTATTTGGTTCATATTTTCTCCATTTGTGGAATATATTTTTTCCCTTTTATTAGATTTTGTTTCCTTCTAGTTTGGAGTTAGATCTTTTGTTCTTTCTCCATTCTTGTGGGAGTTTTTTTCCCTCCTTTTGGGATCTTGGATTCTCTCTATGTATAGAATTAATTTTATCTATGGTGATAAATGAGTGATTGTAGATATGTTAATTAGATAAACTTGCAGGAAACGACATGTCTACAATAGTTGTTTCTTGATTGTTATTTTATTTCTGTTTATGTCATGAAAGTTTGTAACTTGAATTTCATTTTAAATAGAGTAAGTATTATCTAAACTTTATCATATATGTAGTTCGTATTTTTCATTGAATGAGTGAATTTTTTTCCAGTATTGTTACCATGATTTGTCAAAAAAAATAAAAATAAAAATTTCTTACTTTGCAGCCCTAGTTAGTTGCTGCAAGTCACGGTTGGTAATAATATCAACAATTGAGGTAGTGAGTGAGCTAGTGGTCTTTATCTAGTAGAGAGAAAAGCAAACAGTGGTCAATACAATGCAATTAATTAATGAGTCATGTTAAATATTACAAAAAATTTCAGTCGAATTATATTGTAACGTATGTGTATATATGAGTTAGATAAAAATTAGGAAGAATCTCATTTTAATTTATGAAATTAAGAAAAGTCCGATTTTAATTTATTTTATCTTATCACATACACTTTCACGTTAGTCGCAACTCAATTTCGTCAAATATTTATCGACATGTATATTATTTTTCTTAATTAATTGTGCAAAATGAATAATTAAATGACATGAACATTAATTATGCTACCGAAAGCTAACTTTAAGTTGTAATTTCTCTCTTTATACATAAACAAAAGTGAGGTTAATTTAACGAATATATAAACAATCACCCACAAATCCTCGATCGTATAATCTGAGTGTTTTTGTCCCACTTGAGAGTTGATCACAACCACCAGCCACCTCCCCACATATCGCGAGTGCCTCCGCCAACCACCATTGCCCATATGTAGCACACCACCATCACCACCACCATCACCATTAATATGATCCGGCTACATAAAAAATTCAAAATTGGTCAAGCATTTGTTAAATTATTTAAAAAAATATTGCATTCATGTGGTACATAATTAAATTGATGTATAATATATAATTTGTCAATGTAACTATATATCATACGTATGGATTGTACGTATGCAACATCTTTATGTGTGCGTTAACAAATATTTAACCAATATTAAACTTTATAATAGCCTAATCTTTATCAAAAAATATCCATTTTTCATGTTTAATTTGATCCAACCTCCATGCAATCACACCATCAACTAAGTCTCATCAATGCAGAGGGAAGTACTATGTTTCCACAAGAAAAAAAAAAGAAAAGAAAAAAGGTATTTTTACAAAATTTTATTCTCATAAAGGTAGGTTTTACTTTCTATTCATATGAGAAGGAATTCGATTTTTCTGAAGTTCTTAAGAAATTCTAAATTTTAGAGTTTCTTAAAATTAAGGAACAAAATAAGTTTATGTATTATTATTTTAAATATATTTGATACGTACTTTATAACTAAGCGACCACCTCACATTTTATGTCACGATTTCTCTCTCATTATGCTTTTTAATTTATTGTTTATTTCTCTCTCCAATGCTTTAACCATCACCACCCATCTCCGCCCCTCCTCCGTCACCATTATCACTCCCTTGTCACCTGCTTAATCTCAATTACTCAATTAAAATCCCACATCCCATCCGCAAATTCATATATCAGGAAATAGATAGAGTTAATAAACAAACAGATCTAATGAAATAAAATAAGATTAACAACAGAATGAAGGTGAAAAAGATCAATTCTTCACATTAACGACAAAAAATTAATGTCAATTACAACAGAGATTCACAATTCGGTATCGACAAAAATCTCATTTTCAGAATCGAAAATGAAGAACACAATTAAATTTGTAACAAAACAATGAAGGGTTAACAGATACAAAAAAAAAAAATCAACCCAACATACAAATTAAAATCCCAAATACAAAATATTCATCTGAAAATTTATCTATGTTCTCGTCCATTAATGCCGCATATACACAAAATTCAAAATTCATTCTTCAATTTTTCATCTTAAGGAAAAAAAAGAAGGTAAAATGTGAATCTTAACGGAGAGAGAGAAAGAAGCAGAAAATTAAGGAATAAAAAGATAAAATGTGAAGTGAATGTTTGGTTGTAAATTACGTGTCTAATATATTTAAAATAGTAATATATGGATTTATCTTGTTACTTGATTTCTATTGAACGTTCAAGATTTAAGGAACTCTAAAATTTAGAATTCCTTAGAAACTCCAGAGAGGAGTCTTGCGAACTCTAAAGGGTTAGTCTTGTGGCCTACAAGGTTTGCTCCTTTCCTTGATTTCTCATGTTCAAACTTTGACGCTAATTTTTTTATGAATGCATTATGCCGATATAAGGGGTGCACCCTTAAGATCGTTTGGAGAGAAATTTAGTCTCGATTGACATGTAACTTAGCCCGAAAATATCCTTATCCTCCAATAAAAAAAAAGAACCTTGTGAATATATATATATAGGAAAATTTTCAAAAGTAAACTCTTAAAAAGCGAACTAAAGACGAACCGTCGTCTTTGGTGTATATGCGAAGATTCGACCCGTCGCCAAAGATTGCATGGCTAGGGCGACGGGTCGAATCGTCGCCATAGACACCAAAGACGACGGTTCGTCTTTAGTTCGCTTGTTAAGGTTCGCTTTAAAAAAGCTTTCATATATATATATATATATATAATATTGCTACCAGCCACAAATTGTAGCAACTTTATCTCCATTCACTTGAATAATCTTATGGTACCTTGGGACGCCAAGTTTGGGAATGCATACTTGACCCAAGGTAATAAATAACCACATGTGACATAAACGTATCACGTTTTATACTGTAATGTTGTTTACACAATTATATTACAATATACATAATATTAATTAAGCTAGGACTATTCACATACATTAATTTATTTATGATAACTTTGTTTTCTTTTTTCGGGAAACCTTAGGATATCTTTGTTGCAAATAGTGAGTTTATGAGAAATTTATTTTGTTATTGGAAGTTACTTGTAATAATCCGAATTTTTGTTAATAATTAAATATTAATTTTATTTTTTTAAAAGCATAGTTGAATTGAAAAATGTAAGTTACTAATTTTTTTTCTTTCTTCCTTGTTTCGTTTGGAAAGTTAAATTCTTTTAATAGATAATTAAATAATTAATTAAATTAAAATTGAGGAGTCTATTAGGGTTTTGGTAACTCCTATATTATTTCCTATTTATATTTAAAGAGTAGAGATGTAAATATAATCCTATTCTAATTTGATTAGTTGAATTCCCGAGTAGAATAGTTATATGCACTGCAGCCCATTAGAAAAATCATAATTAATTCATCTGATGTCAAAATTAAGTGAATCTAAAATCTATTTCTTCAGTTTTTCGTTCTCTACAATTATAAAGAGGAAGATAAGTTATTTGTCGTCATCTTCATGCCTGAAATTGATAGAAACCGCAACATGTCCTGATTCCCGCAACTATTTTCAGCCCTAGTTTTAAAAATTCGTAACCCAGTCATATTAACTCCAAATCGAGTGATTCTTGAGCCTATTTCATGTATCTTTTCGAAAGCTACAATTTTTATGAAGACATGAAGAGATTTTAAAGACATTAGAAGACTCAAAAGTCAGATTCTTTACTGCTGCATATTGAAAAAGACAAACAAGGAATGTAAATATTGTTCCGTATTTTGATTTTAAGTTTATTTATGAGAGTTTTTAAATTAGAGATTGTTTTTAAATAAAGTAGAGACATGAAATTAGATATCATGATAATCAGAAAGAGGAGATAAATTTATATTAAGGAATATAATTTGATTAAATGTAAACGTTAAAATCTGAAAACTAGTTTCTATATTTTTAGGTATATTGCGTGGGTTATATCTCTTAATCCGACCGTTGGATCATTATAATTTTTGGATATGTTATACATATATAAGCTGAGAATAAGTTCATCAGTTACTCTCCTACCCAATGAAACTCCGATTTATGTCACCTCTCCCTTTTGAACTGTTAAAATTAACGTATGATTTGTTATGAATTTTAAGGAGTGGCTGGTCTAGAATTTTTGTAGGAGAATTTTCAGCAACAAGTTCTAATATTTAAAAATATTTAACGTAATGATTTTAAATCTGATTTTGGTGATTCTTGAGGCTAAATTGGAGTATTTTAAGTCTAGTTTCTGTTAAAATTAATTAATTTGATAAATAAATTTTAATTAATGGTGATAAGATCATAATAGTGGACTGGCGTCTTAAGAATAATCTATCATATTGGGGTTTTAAGATTTCTTAATCTTTGTTATTGACTTTTAAGTTTTGGAGTATTAATAATGATCTAAGGCGATAATTAAAGACACATTGAATGAATTAAGAATTATTTTAGAATTATTAGTTTGAATTATATTTAATTTGAGATGAATATGTTTAGATGGTGAATAACATTTCGTATTGAATATAGTTGGCATTTGAAGGTAAGATTTTGTGGAGAATGTTATAAGCGGTTTTGAGTATCAGATACGGATTCCGTACTCCATTTCTTTGATTAATGTCATATTTTATATATCTCATGATATCTCGTTATTCGTTACATTTTTCTTATATTTCTATTGATACTCTTGAATAGAAGTTTGATCTTTGATATCTTGACTTTATTCAGTAATTTGAGCTCCTTTCTTTCCATTACAATTTGTACAAATTCCATAATTTTTCAGCGATACTCTCATCATGTTAATTTATTTGTTTTGCTAATAGTTCAGAATTTGGTCCTTGCTTAATTGTTTCGTTTCTAATTAAATTCTTATTTTGTTTCGGTTTGGTCTAGATGTTCCAAACTTCATAATTTGTAATCTTTTGAATTTGTTCTTCATTTTATTGATCTTTATAGAGCGGTACATGTTGTTACCTTATTTAGGAGACATTGTGTTTATGATTTGATTTGGTTCAACATGTACGTTTAGAACCCTTTTGTTGGTATTATGTCGCATGTGTTGTGACATTATATCTTTGTAGAACAAGCGATAAGGTATACCTGAGCTATAACCACATGTGGGGGTACCACAGACATGTCTTCTTAGCACCGATGCATGACACTTTTCGTGGCAGTGTGATTAGTCCACGACGTATCCTTTTGTTTTGTATACTCTAGGTGTGAGCTTTGACCATTGATATGTTTGTTCAGGATGCATATGGGTCGGCCCTAGTTTTCTGTTCTGTTCTGTTTTGCGGATTGGTGATGTTTGTGCTAGACATACTTTTCGATTTGCATGCATTTGGATTCGCGATCCAATGTGCGATTTGCCTGTGTGACATTATTTTGACTTCTCTGTGTGACAAAGTTCTGTTTTGTTCTGAGCTCAGTATAAAATAATCACTTAGTCACTTTGATTCAGCCTTCTGTTTGTTTCGTTAATCCTGTTGATTCAGATATATTCTATTCAAACTTTGGAGATTATATTATCTTTGGTATTTATTCTTGAGGCCTTGTTCAGTATTTTGTCATTTTGTTTCATATTTCGGTTATGCTTCTTTTGTATATCTTTATTCGTATTGGGCATTTGACTTATGTTGTGTTTTTTTTTCTGGCAAATTTGTAGAGGCGGTTTAGGGTTTCTTCTGGCACCTTTGACCTAATAGGTTTATTTGATTTTAAATTTTAATTATTGTGTAAACTTTTGGAGAATTCTTTTTAATTCGACATTGATGAATTATCAATTATTAAATATTTTGAAGCTAGTTATTAGTGTTATGTTTACTTATTTTGAGATCTGTTGTGCTTTGCTCGTGACCTCATTTTTTTATTCGGGAAGGGGGTGTTACATTACTAATAATATTATTACATGAAAAAAGATAATTTGTTTTTAACATATAATTTAAAACATAAATTAAATAAATTAAGTACAATTACATATATATATATATATGTCCGTCGCTAAAAGTATAGACGACGGTTGTATGATCAAATCGTTGTCGGATCCGTCGCTAAAGGGGGGTGAGCTTAGGGTGAGCCAGATAAGGGTGAACTTAAGATCCGGACCGTATACATATATATATATATATATATATATATATATATATATATAATATATATATATATATATATATATATATATATAATATATATATATATATATATATATATATTATATATATATATATATGTGTGTGTGTGTGTGTGTGTGTGTGTGTAATTTATTCTTCCAAACAAAATGGGTAAATGGACTTGGGGGCAATACGGACATAATGGGCAAATTTGTTATTTAGTTTCCCATTTATTAAGATTAATTTAGTAACTTTAGTATTTTTGGATATGCAATTGTTAGTATAGAATGTGCATGTATTAACATTCTTATAAATTAAAATTAAATCTCTTATTCACATTTATATTTTACGCATCATTATATGAATAAAATCCTTTAAATTTATCCACTAAATTACAAATTGTACCTTAAACTTTATATGTCGCGTGAAGGTTGCACCCAAACTCAAAATGGTGTCTACTTTATTTTTAAGATATATTTCACCTTTCAAACTTCTAAGTGGTCAAAATTGAGCCAAAGTTCTAGTCATATTCCAATCTTTATTAAGGGTTAAATAGGTATTACATATTAAAAAGGTTAAAAATATAATAGTAAAAAAAATTAAATAACTAGTACACCCTATATTCAAACCCTATGAATTTGAACCCTATCCACACAAGTCTATAAAGATAGGGTAATGATAGAGGTATACTATTTATGCAACCTAAAGTAATTTGAACATGATTATGCAATATCTATGAATAGCAACCTGTTATTTGAAAATTGATGAATTATGGTACCATCAATATAAGGGATACTATGAATTTTTTTAAGAAATAATAACTCATAAATATTATTTTAAATAGTACTGTACTATTTTAAGTATTATGTGTGTATATATATATATATATATAAGTTCTAGTAATTAATATTTTAATAGTAAATAATTAATAATTTTTCAAGAGACCAACTCTATTTCACGTTTTATAATTAAAACAGCGGCTAGGTCTCTGTGCTATGACCGATGCAAGACTTATAAATTCTAATACTCTGAAGTAAAAAACATTTTAAGAAAATATTTATTACTATTAGATCAAATATATATACCTAGAGTTGTTTAATATATTTTATTCGTACTGATATTTAAAACATAACAAATTTTTCATATAAACTTGACTACATGAGAATACAACATATATATTATTATCAAAATCCATAAAGAAGGTTAAGTTATAAGAAAAAAAGGTTCAAAGAATGATAATCAAAAATATATTAATTAGAAGTTTTTTATGTGTTCTTAAACAATGTAATGTTTTGTATAACGAGTAAAAAATACATACAATGATTTTAATTATTTTGGCAAAATATCGATATATCAGGAAAAAAATTTAATTCTTCATACTAAATATACATAAACTTTATAATTAATATGACATTGTGTGTTCTAATAGTTTGATAAGTGGGAGCTGGGCAAGGTATAATTATAATTACTGATATATGTCCTAATAGTTTGATAAGCGGGAGGCAAAGATTGGGCAAGGTATAATAGAAAATGAATATTACTTCCCATTTCACTAAAAATTTCCCTTTATAATTTAGCCTTTTATAGTAGAATATAATTTTCAACAGAAATAAAAAAATTAAATAGTTATACAACACGAGTTGGACATCTTTATTTTGTTAATTGAACAATTAATCTGAATATTTTCCTCACAACTGTCAAAGTATTCTTTCAGAAAAGTAAGCCAAAAGGCATCTTGATCTCTAAATATGCCCTTTGCCCCTGGCAGTATAAAAGTACTTGACATATGTTGGGAAAATGCTTACTAAGATAGGTGACAATATATAGATGGTAATTGCTATATCAAAAAAAAAAAATTGGTAAATCAAACGAAAAAAAAGCATAATAATATCTTGAATGAAACCCTGAAACAGATGATTATTCATCAAAATAAAAGCTCCAAGTAACAAATAATCATGCCAACATTAGTTCAGAATCTGTTACACAAACTCAACCACATTTCAGAGAAAATATAGAGTTTCATAAAACATAATCACTGCAGGAATACATTATTCAAAGTTACAACAGTGTTTCAACTTATTAAAAAGATAATCAACCTTAAGTTCCTCGATCAAAGGAGCAAGAACAACAAACTTATAAACAGCAGCAGAACACACGATGAAGAAACAGAACGCAACCCTGTGGTTTGTATGAGAGCTTATAGACCACGACACCAACATACAGACACTGAATACAAGAACATAAACACAATGCAGCTCGATTCTTGAAACTGGCACAAGTTGAAGTATAGGCAGCAGAGTTTCTGTATGCAGAATTTGACAAACCTTAACGTTTCCGTATCCATATAACTTAAGTTTCTCTCAAATTGGTAGATCAACAAGACCATAAAACTTAAATTGCTGAAAATAAACAGATAAAGCCCAGCTCGGAATATGGAAAACAGTCGTTGAAGATGTAACTTTCATAAAAAAAAAAAAAAAGGCAGTCCTATAACTATCCTTGTACTTTATTTATAAAGTTGTTTTTGCAACCAAGACTTCTGAATCACTATTACCCGGCATCCGGAAAAACCTATGGTGCCTGAATCAGTGGATGTTCTTTTGGTGCTGGTAACTTTGTGGCCCTCTGTCTCTTTCGCCCATCTACGCCACCAGTTTTACTCCTAAAATAATCCTTCTTCCCGAATCTTAGATCTTCGCCCCGAATCATATATACATTTCCTGCATCTGGGATGCTAAAATCTGCCGGGTTTCTGTTAACGGTGCATATTCCAGTTTTGGATATGCTTTCCAAAGGCCCAATAGTTCCATGCATATGACATGCTCCCAAGTCTATGTAATTAGTTGAATTTTGCAGTATACGACTTTGTAAAGGAAGCACTACATTATCAGATGCACCAATGATTCCCTTTTGCTTGTTTTGACGAGGATTAAAATCACGAATTGGGTCTGAAACGCCGCTCGTGCCCACAGGTTTTCTTGATCTCCAATCTTTATTCAGTGCGGGTAAATAAGATCTCTTTGCTTTCTCTGGCTCTTGAGATCTCACAAAATCTTGACCTGTAAAACCACCAACCTTTTTAAAATTATCATCAATTTGAAATGGACAAAGAATTGGATCAACAGCAGGAAAGGCAGGTGAACATTCACAAGATTTCTCTGAGAGGCGAGTTTTACCATAATAAGTTGATAGCATATGTCTTGAGCTACCACTCGCCTTATACGTCGCAGGCCCCAACCCAGAGAACTCCTTGAATTGATGATTATGTGGAAAGAGAGGTTTCTCAAAGAAATTAGGACTTCCATCCATACTGAAGTTAGGGTGATTATCACAGGGAAAGAAAGGCTTCTCAAGGATTTTTTTTGCATTAACACTGAAAGGAGCACGTGATTGCATACCGGCATCCATGAGGCTGAGCAATTGCATTGCTGGAATGGTTTCATTAGAAAATGAATCTAACGACCCCCGTTGCCCTTTTGGTTAGGCTCCATTCGCACATCTTTGGCAACAAGTGGATATTCAGGTGATATTTCAAGATCTGTAGCATTTGGATCTGCAAGGTTCAGATCAAGATCCCGGATTGTCTTCCCCTTATGCAGGTCTGGCCTTTGAGAATGAGTTCCTATATTACTTGTCTGACTTGCTAATTTTTGAGGAATGTTAGGTCGGGGTGGAGGCATGAGACTCGGTGAAACAGGAGACCCAAATATTTCCTGTTTTTCCAATCTGTTGTCTACTGGTATGGGATGCGTTGCATGCATCAAAGACCTTAATGGTGGTGGGAGATGATTTGTGCACCACCTTATCACCATTCCACGGATGATTCTGAGAGCCGCCATTCCTGACGATTCTAGAAGTAGAAGGTTGGGCACCAGCACTAGATGATACTTTCTGTTGTGGACTCTGAGAGTACGGGACTGAACATTGGGAGAATGGGATTTTCCTCCCTACGACCAACAAGGATATTGCTTCTATTTGGATGAGAGAACTTGACAGGATTCCATTTGTCGTTTTCCTTCTGTAATGATCTGGTCACCCCATTCCCATGTACTTCAGCAAATCCCATCATTTCATAATTCCGCTCATTGATTCTTTTCTCCAGGCAGGAACTTCTTTCTGCTTCAGAAAGACCCCTCTCAAACTGATGCTTGGCCAACAGTTCAACAATTTCCATCGGTATATCATCTGAAGTTTTGTCAAACGCCTTTTCAGTTCTTCGGTCGGTATTTGTCCTACTAACGCTGGAACGTCCTTCAGGTTCGATTGGTTTCTTGTTGCTGCACTGGATATTAAAATCCTGGAACAATATCAATATTTTCATCACTTATACTAGCATACCTTCAAAATTTCAACCATGAGTTGCAGAAAGATTAAAAAAACATATATCAAAAGAAGTAACAATCATAAGCTCACGCATATGCTGAGTCAGTACATTTAATATATTTTCATACATGATGAATGCAGTTAACAAATAATATGCACGATTGAGAAATGAAAAGTCATCCACAGCAAATATGTTATATTATAACTGGCTTCATCAATTTAGATCAAATGAGCAGGCAGCCTAACTGTAAATGAATGCACTACACAAGAAATTATTACCATCTGAGCTTCGTAGTTTAACCAACTCTCACAAGCTTATATATTCCAGATACAGTCTTTGGAGCCATACCAAGAAGGAAAAATAGCATTTTTAAAGATGTTTGAGAGCAATGTAGTTCATGAATTGAAAATAATCTATCTGGAATTGGAGGAGCACCTAATTAACATTCCCAGCTTCTTATATTCCAATAACATTAAAATAAGTCCAAAGTGGAAGGGTCATCCTTTATATAAAAAGGTTACGAGAAACATTCATTTTCTCAATTGCTAGAAATGAGTTCAAATTCTTTTTGCAGATGAATTTATAGGAAGCGACTCATTTGTCTGCTACAAAAGAGGAAATGGGCGGACAAAATAATAAAAATACAAAATTTAAAGTAGGCAGCACGGAGTAAGAGCGAGAAATATAATGGTCTTCAATTTTTGGTTCGTGATTGGTGAAGGTTTGTTTCAGAAATGTGGTATTGCTGTATTGGAGATTTACCATACGCAAAAATACATTTGTTTGCTTTATCAACCTAAATTCTTGAGACTAACCGACACGTGTAATTGGTAAATAATGAGCAATAAAATGAAGTATTAGATCTATTATATATATACAGAAAGCAGACTTTGATAATTTCCAGTCGGATGAACAGCTGATCTAATCAATTTTTCCAAGTTTGAAAAACTGAATCATGATAAGCTCACTTCTCCAGCTCCAACTTAGCAGAAGGGTAATTCTACCCATTCCAACCTTCACTTTCTCTAAATGGCTGGAAAAAAAAATGCTCCTAGACTACTTAAAAATACCATAATTATAAACTATGGTTATTGCCATCATAAATTGCTTGAAACTCAACCATCAAAGAATGTTATTCATCACAACAATGGTAGAATATGCAACCACATTATAAAGAAAAGATGTAAGCAAACAAAATGAAAATCACCACGAAAAATATTCCACAAACACTTGATAAAAATAAAAGTAGAAAGGCTCATACCAATTTTTTGTGCAGAGAAAGACTGTTTTGCTGTTGATGCAGGATCGCTGTTCTATGGGCTATTCTCTCATTGAGATCACTCAGTACATCACTGCCAAAAGAAAGGTCAGGAGCAGATGATTCGCCAATAAACCTTCCATCTTTACTCTGATGATCATTGTTGGGCGTGTCCTTTTTCTGCAGGTTATTGATCTTATGTTCAACATTCACATAGCTGTTCAGAGAAAGATCAAGCCCTATATTTTCCCTAGAGCTTTCTTCGAACATGCTCTTCTGAGGAATATAAGAAGCCTGTCTATCTTCACCTTGCAGCATTTTATTTTTCATCTTTGATGAACAGGACCTTTTCCCTGTTTGTTGCAAGGGCATATAACTTCCGAAACCTATTCCAGCGGCAGATGCATCTTCTTCTGATTCTGAGTCAGAAATTTTGATCGTTGCGATTGTGGTTTCCGCATCTCCCTTGAGGGTTCTGACCTTTTTAGCCTCATTATTTGGATAGCGCACCTCTCTAGAAGGCTCCTGATGCATCTTTCTTTTCCTTTGAGCTGAAGATGAAGCTAGTGCAGCAAATGCATTGGGCATTGCATTATAAGAAGCTATCTGATCTCTTTCTACATTTCCTCTTCCTCTCAACAGTTCGGTCATCAAACGCACCTTTCGAGTTTTACGGCGTGGCAAACCAGTTGAAGTTTCATTCTGTTTTATGTGACAATTATCTCCAAATGTTTCATCACATTTAACTGAATCATTATTGCACTGTTCCGGTTCCGGTTCAAGGGAAGGATGTCTAATTGCCGCATCTTTGATAGGACTTGTATCATCAATCTTCAAAACTTCTTTGGATGTCGCACAAACTGTAAATCCATTTCTCTGCTCCTCATCCAAAGAATTACCCTTTGCCATATGACAAATTTCATCAGAAGTGCTACTTTTGTATCCTGGGTACTCAATGGCAAGAATAGCATTTGCAGACTCGTCAATTCCAGGGTTTGGCTCACAAATGGCAACTAACTCACTGCCCTTTAATTCCATAGCTGCTGGTCCAAACAAAAGGTATCATTGTTGTCACATTCAGAATGAACAACGACAAAGACAAAAAATGTTTAGACAGTGTTCTCAAACATATTCAATTTGTCAGTCAATTTTACCTGTCCCATCTGCATGGCTTTCTTGAATCTGGAACGGAAGACAATTTGTGAGACTTAAAGTCTGATCGCCAGCTTGCTTATTGCCAACATCTTCCAAACCGTTCTCATGGCCTAAAGGAAAAAAAAAGACAGAAAGATGCAAACAAAAAGACAGTCAAAGATTGCGCTAAACAGTATAGTGTTCAATTTAAACGATATTTATATCACAATACTGAAACTGTAGAGGTTTATACCACCACTGACAGCCGTGAGCCCAACTGTAAAATTCTTTTCTTTCTCATTACTACATAACAATGGATAACTTTCATCTCCATTCAAATTGGGAGATTTCTCTAGATCAGGCAGACCTCTTGAAGCACTTGCAGCACCAATTTCCTGCACGCAGCTTTGGCAGCGCCACCATCTGAATTTGGCAACATATAGCGGTTCAAGCTGCTCCCTCATATTAGTTAAGTTGCCATCTAAAGGAAATGGTGCACAAAGCTTGACGTCTTTATTTCTCATTTCAGCAACATATCCACTGCACCCATGTAAGAGAGTATTTTTCAAAAGAAAATTCAACAAAGAAACAATAGGCCTATTTATGCTACAGTAGAAAGAAGATTTTATGCCTGGTAAAGCAGTCTTGGAATAATAAATTGCAGCCCATGATACTATTTAAACTTGGTAATGAACTTCTCTTCGTATGAGTTTAATCTTGAGGGATTACCAGCTATGTACATAGGAGTTTCGCTAAAAAAACCTCATCCTTATTAAATGTCAATGAACACAGAGCTCAAATTTGCAAATGAAGTACACCATCCAACATATCACTTGAGTTATATGATTCAAATGTAATATTTGTCTTCAAACTGACTAAAATGTTGTTGAAGTACAATTATAAGCCAGCCAGCTTAAACTCGATCATAATTAACAATGTTTTATTTCGGACCATGTTTAGTTTTCTGCTTGGTCTCTGATCACTCCATGTATTAAACATCAATTATAAAAACAATCTTGATTAAGAATGAAAATCATAAAATACAAAATCTTATGAACTCAATATTCTATTATTCCTATGGCTTACTTCGTTAATTTTTTCCCAACCAATTTATTTGCAATTATTTGAGTCTCTCTATAACACAAATTCTCTCTCAATATAGCACTAAACCATTCGAAGAGATTAAGATTGATAATCACCATTATCAGCAAGCTATTAAACTTATAGCATCAATGTCTAGATACGAAAGAACAAAAACTAAGTCCCTTGTAAAATACATATAATGTACAACTAGAATAGAGAAGTGGACATGTGAATTGCTTACTACCATAGCTTTGTCTGCTCAGGTACTTTGAAGAAAGAATAACGAGTAGAGTTCAGGAAAATCTGAGACTAATGGAGTCACCTTAGCATATAAAGCAGTTGTGTACCTAATAAGAGACTTTATTTGGATAGAACCTAAAAGAGAATAATATTGTTTCTAACAAAAAAAAAAGACACGCACAATGTAAGCTCGGGCAGCATGCAAACAAGCATGCAATACAGTAAAACTGGTGTCGAATAACAATGTCTATATAGGTGGAAACTATTAGACATATACTGGAAAGCAAAAAATATAGCAAGGTGAAAAGGCTACCGTATGGAGAAATGATGACATTTTTCTGCCTCTTTCTTCTCCATAGCAATCCCAAGGTCTATAGAGATTGAATCAATCTTCACAAGTGATGCTACTGACTTGGAGGCAGGTGCCGTAGAACTGCTTCTCTGAATATTTCCTTCTTCCACCAAACTATAGTTCTCCATGTTAAACTAAAACCACAGTGTGAAGTAATAAATCTTCCATGCGCACACAAAATATATACACAATTAATTAGCAAATTAAGAGGTCAAGGTAAATCCGTTGTAAAAGTACATGCAAACAGATATGTATGACGTCAAGTTTAATCTCTAATTAAGTACCAACAAATTAAAAGTCAAACTGATGTGTATTTAAGTTAATGCAGATCGATAACTCACAAATTAAAGTTTCACGCCAACTACAAATGAAAACTCAAATTGCACAAGAAGATAACCATTACATGCGGACACACACACACAAAAAAAAACAAAAAATAACGGAAATTGAGTCATACAAATATTAGAATTTTAATTTGAAAAAAATCAAAACAAGACATCTTAATCACGTAATTAATATCTTAATACGTGTAGATTTTTATGTGGCAACATCAATGTAAAAATCCGAACAACATGCATCTCAAGAATCAAATTCAGATATCAGCAAATTAATGCCAAGACAATGAATTGAATGCCAAAGTTATTACGAATAACTCAAAATAAAAGTGCAGCTTGAGATAAAGAAAAAATAAAATTCACCAAAACAAATTTCATAAACCCTAGTTCTCCACGACAGCTAACATACAGCTGTCCCAAACATCCACTCTTAAAACCCGGCCCATATAGCTCAATCAACTCAACAAAACCAAACAAATCATCAAAACAACCCAACCAAACCACAAATTAGGGTTTCATCTTCCTATGTTAAGAAGATTACCGACGGAAAAAATCAAATTTTTGAGAATCGAAACGAACCCACCTAAACATTTCTCCAGACCCACAATCCCCATCCCCCATCTCTACCGAATCAAGAATGTAGGGTTTTTCCAATCGAGGACGAACCCACCGCATCCAACCCATAAACCCCATCAAACCCACAGCCAAATTACCATAAACCCCAACAAAATCACCCCAATTAACTAACCCACACCATAAAACATCATAAACTCTCACATACAATCAAAACCCAAAAAGGAATCAAATCAATTAATTTCCCAACCCAAACAAACAATTAAACTCACATACAATACCATCCACATAATCCAAAAATGAACTTGAACCCAGCTAAAACAAACAATCGATAAAACCGAAGCTAAACCAAACAGTAAAGAAGGATCAAAGAATCGAAAACAAACCTTTTTGATGAACCAATTTTCAGATCAAAACATCACTATATGACTTCACCTCGATTATTGACGGCTCAGACCAAAATTACCCCATTTAGCTGCTCTTTGAAAAACGGAGCTAAAGATTTGAACTTTATCAACAAAATCGAAACTGGGTATCAAGAAATTGGGGTGCGTAATGAATAGAAACCCTAATCGTTTTTTAGGTTTGCGATTTTTTTAGAGAGAGAAAATGAGAGTGTGTGAGTCGGACTATTTTATCTTTTGTCCTTGAAAGAAGGGTTTATACTATTATATACACAGACCCACATAAATATGTATATATATTTGTATATATATATATATATATATATGTTTTTGTGTATTTTAGAGAGAGAAAATGAACAACCAATAGAATGGTGCCAGCGGGGCAAGTAGGTGCGGTTCTTATCACTGCCCACTATGCAGCCTTGAAACCCTAATCAAATGCGATCCCCGCGGGTGGGATTCACGCGCCATTTGGGGTCATTGGTGATGTGTCGACGTCTTGTCAAGGGCGTTACGTATGAGATGCTGGAGCACATAAGTGAGAGGTGATTGGAGCGTGAGATGCACGGGAGGGAAAGCGCGTGGGGTGGGATTGGGGTGCCGAACCCTAAATTTATGTGGTTAGAAATTGGGATGGGAAAGTGGAGGGGGGAAATAACCCTAAACTTGAGGCTGATAAAACGGATGGGGGTAAAATCAGATATAGATGGTAACTTATTGATAGGGAAAAGAATATATAATAAAGTGAATGAATAATGGGGTTGGATCAAGAAGGTTAGGGTTTATGTGGGACTTTTTAGTCCATCCAATAAAATAAGATTTAGGGTTTATTTTTGCCTATTTAGTCCAACTAGTCCAGCTGTCACATCCCTTTGACCAGTATTATGATAAAATATAGATTAAGAAATTTTTTAATTTGTACTTAAAGTAAGAGGAAATATAATAAATTATTTCATTTTTTAAAGTTAATTGACTAGGCAAAACGGCTATGCTATAATTAAATAATTATTAAGATTATTTGAGGGAATTGATAATATTAAAATAATATTTATGTACATTTAACGACACTTTTATACTTAAAAAATTGATATTTTTACAATATAATTGATATTTTCACATGGTCTCCTCCCACGTGAAGATGACATCCATCTTACTCTCATATGAGAGGGATCATGCGAAAATATCAAATACACTTGTGGAAATAATGCTCCCCTGTACATATTATAACGACACTTCAAATTTTCAACGACACTTATACTCTAATAGTATAATTATTACTCTAGCATTATTAATATTCTTATTTTAGGGTAATTAGTATTAAGGGTCTCAAAGTTTTGAGTCTTAATTAAATATGTTTTAGATACACATGCCATCATCACATTAATTTTTTAATGTAGTGGTGGGTCCTTAACATTTATTACGTATCATTAAAATAAAAAATTGATATTTTTACAAGTAATTAAATTTTAATGTTTTGAGAATATATTTCTCATATTGTTGTGGGACCCATTAAAACTCTTATGAAATTATTATTTTTATTTACGAAAATATTAGTTTTCCTAAAATGATAGCATAGGTACTTCAGAATATAACTTTAAGATCCGAGCATTTTTATTTTTATCAAAATAAATGACAAGACTGAATCCTCTCAGATTTCAGGGTGTACTGGAGATCCTTTTGTCTCAATTAATTAATGAATCAGATGCTGCGTACATTATATATATATATATATATATATATATATATATATATATATATATATATATATATATATATTCGCAAAAGTTATGTATTTGACATAAATTTGGAGTGTTGATTTGTATAGGTGTCGAATCTTTATCCATTGAGACTGGACATCTTCTTTTTCTTGTTGGACCTGAGAGAATCCTCTCCCTTATGGCAGTTAATTTTAGGTGTATTTAATTATGTGAATATGATAAGATATCTTATGGCAAATGTCTAGGTGTTTTTAATTATGTTAAATATGGGAAGATATATATATATATATATATATATATATATGTTGTATCACATGATAATTGTGTGTATTTTAAATTTGTTTTTTTTGTAGTAAATTAGTGTTTATATCTTGTCGTTATTTAAAAATGGAACTAAATACTACCATACTAAAATAGATAATGTAATAATAATGAAAAAAATAATTAGAAGAAATTTATCTTTTTAAAATAACTTTATTAAGAGATAGAATCAAACATGTGATCTTGCACGCACAGATAAAGGTAAATGTTTTACCATTGAATTATAATCACATTTTGGTCTTGCAATGAATAATTAATTAGTTACATGATTAGAGAAGTAAAATAATTGAATAATTTTATGTATACAAACAGTGCACAAACACAGTTACCTCGTATATTGAATTATTGAATAATAAAATAAATGTGTCAAAATTATTAAATTTTATCGGTATTTAAATGGTATGGCCCACATATTACTTTTTTCTATTTATTTGTATATGATGCATAATTTATATATAATTTGTGCACATAGTGTTAAGGTCATATTTCACTGGCTCTTAATTAAGTTTGACCCAATAAGCCTAGCTAAATACATGCCAACTTCCCTTGAACTTGGGTAGACCCTAGATATTTTTGGTCTTGTTAGTGTCTTGGAGTTACTTGTTATCCAAGTATCAGCAAGAAATTTTTAACTTTACATAGATATAATTTCTTTAAAGGATTCCATATCTACATTGAAATATCCTTTCCTACTAGAACTAAACAAAGGACATGTAATTCCTTAATTTACTCGACTATAAGGATTTTTTTTTCTTCTAGTGTAAAAACGGGCTAAATACACTTATATTATATTAAGTTTCATCAAAATTATAATTTGGCCCATAAAAAATTAGGCTTACAAATTACTATATAAGGTAACAAATTGCATACAATGTTGATCTTAAAATCATTTTCCGACTGAAATTGACCGGAATACTATATTTGTCGGTAACTCATTTGATTTTATACGATTTAGATATGGTTTGACTTTATTAAACAATAAAAATATTAATTTAAAGTATTATTTATATAATAACTAATTTAAAGACTTAGAAAATTGAAAAAAAAAAACTAATTATTCCCTATCA
The DNA here is from genome assembly GCA_034770075.1 of Aralia elata. Classification (NCBI taxonomy): domain Eukaryota; kingdom Viridiplantae; phylum Streptophyta; class Magnoliopsida; order Apiales; family Araliaceae; genus Aralia; species Aralia elata. Next base: position 20,030,275 of record CM068386.1, read on the forward strand.
GCATCACCATTTTTGCCCACATTTGCCAGAACCCACACTATTCATGCTGAAAACACTCTTGATACAACAAAACCCACTATTTCTACTATCAACATCGAAGTAACAACCATAAGCCTCCATCACCTCCATACAATAGCAAACTCCCAGGATCAAAAGCCCCAAATTAACACAATCAACGGGTAGACAACAAATTGAAAGAAGAAAAAAAGGATAAACAAGTCTATGGAACTTTTGATCTTGTTGAAAAGGATGATGAATTTGGAGATCTAAACAAATATGTGAAAGAATATGACAAATTTGGTTGTACCTTTCGATTCCCGGTGTCTCGTATATATTCTGCAAATATTTGCAAATTGAACTAAATTATAACAATCATGGGCTGATGGTTGTGACCGGCGTCGGAGTGAATTGACTCTATGATGAGGACTTTGATGATGACCATCCTTTAATTGTTGTTGATGAATGTTAATAGTGACCCTAATCAAGGTAAGCCATATTATAATTTAATTTTTGATTTTTGATTTTTATTTATTAAATTTGTATTTTTAATTTATTTGCTACATATTATATACGTCTTATTTAGAATCAATTTTATTTTCTTTAATTATCATTCTAGTTTAATTTTTTGTTTCTAGTTATCTTCGTAAATTTTATTTTATAATTGTTTAAAATTAAATTAATATCAACAAAAAAATTATTAATTAGTATTGTTTTGGTTTTTTTAATTTGTTGTTTTTTTATAAACATATTTGGTATTATTTTTAATTTTATATTTTTAAAGTCAACATTATTTGGGGTTAATTATATTTAGAAGTATTTTAATTTTAAGTTAATTGTATTCAGAAGTATTTTAATACGATCAAACCGTATAAAACCGATCGGGTCCAACCGGGTTGCTGGCCAGATCCGGTATTCCGGTTAATTTCCGTCGAAAAATGATTCTAAGGTCGACATTGTATGCAATTCGTTACTTTATGTAGCGATTTGTAAGTCCAATTACTTTAGAGGACCACTTATGAATTTGATAAAACTTAGTATAATAGATCGTATATTTAGCCCGTGTAAAAATTCTATAAATACAAGGTACAAGAGGTGCAAGGTACACACAATATTATTATATTAGCTCTACATCCTAATATACCTTCATTGTTTATCGATTTATTCTCCCAAACTTTGTATATATTGATTCGCACACAGGAGAGTTTTCCCCGGAAACTATCGTCGTCGGGTTACTGGTGTGTTCCTTTTTGTATGTTAATTCCACTTTCGGATCCGATAACAAGTCTTGGACGAAATTGAGCATTAACATAGAACTACTCAAATTACATATCCTTACGTAAAAATTACATATTCCCGTGACATTGTCAATTTTGTTCTAACAATATCATATGCTTTAAAAAAATAGACCTTCTATTATTTTATTTTTTGTTTTTAGAAGACATTTGTAACTATTATTTTTTTAGGAGAATTGATATTTCTACAAATGAAAATATTAACTCTACAAAATCTTCTCTCACAGGAGAGTGGACTCTACTTACTATTCATGTGAAGAGAATCTTGTGGAACTAACATTCTTACTTGTAAAAATATCAATTCTTTTTTTTTAAAATGCTACTGAATAACCGTTGTTCTTAAAATATTTATTTTTTTTATAGAGTTTGAAACTTAATTATGACATGCACGTGTCTAAAATGAACCCTTTGGAGGTTCTTTATTTTGTGTCATTGTGATCAGGTACGTATATGCATTAACATAAAGGATTCAACGTAATCAACATGGGCTGATGACTCTTTCTAAGTTAAAGGTTAACAACCAAACCAATATCGACCATGATAAAATTTATAAAATAAAATCCTAAATTTATCGATAAGGTTATAGACTCATCGATTGCATCAATAGAAAGCGTTACACACAAAATTATATGTATTATTTTTTTGTATATAGATCTTAGCGTTCGAATTGGAATATTCAAAAGCAATCTAATTATCTTGATAATCAATAAAAGATAGACAGAATTATATATTTACTAAACAAAAGGGTTCAATATACTACTATTTCTGTTTTAAAATTAGAGATATAATTTAGTTTTTGAGGTCAAATGACGACATATTAAATTTTAAAATTGGTATGACTCATAAAAATTTAAAATAAAATAAATTTTGTAATTAATAATTTTTGTTATATACTAATTGTATTAGTTAAAATTAAATTAATTTAAACCTCAAATGTCAAATTGCATTTTTAAGTTTGAAAAAAAAATATTTAATTAGAAAAAACAGAGTGTGCAGTTCACCCCCACAATTTTTTGTGTGGTGTGAACGGGTACAGGTGCGGGTGGGGGTGGGGGTGGGGGTGCAGGGCGAGTGCGGGACGGGTGAGAGGTGGTAGTACATTTTCAGTACCCGACCTTAAAAACACTTTGATATCTTGTTGAAAATTATGAAATCAAATCGACGTAACACAAACAGTAATCATTTGATGAATGTACTTTGTTGCATTTTTTGTAAAGTTTATTTATCTCTTGTCGACAATATAAAGTTATGATCCGTATTATTACTCTTACAAAAATTAATTTATAAAATAATGTGTCGAAATTTAATTCGTAGATGACGGTCTAATAGTTGTAACCAACCATAATTATACATATCATGTTGTATTTTTTTTTTAATCATTCTTTAGTTACCATAGTATTATCTTAAAGTTATTGCGAATGCGCAGGTAGGATCGTTCCTGAAATTTTGGTAGTCCAGAGTGAAAAATGAAAACGAGACCATTTTCAAAATATTATATTCACAAAAAAAAATAATAGATAAATAAAAAGTACAAGTTGTATCCAAAAAAGTGTCATTCTGGAACTTAAAACATAATAGTTCGACTACAACAAAATATATGAGAAGTTCGACTACAATAAAATATATGACAATACATTCATTGAAAGATACTTCTTCTAGTATTTTTAGAGGCAAAATTTTGAATGAAATGTTCAAAATCAAGTTTGTCCAGCATATCCTTCTCGATATCCTTCTTGACACATGATTGTCAACCCATTTAACTTTTCTTGTATCATAGTCGACCGCAAGTAATTTTTTAACAATTTCAACTTCAAAAAACTTCTTTCAGCAGATGTTACTAAAACAAAAATAGTTAGTAATACCCTGTAAGCAATTGAAACATTAGGAAAACAATCCAAAACTTTTACAAATTCCAGAATTTCAATGGTTGACTCTATTGCTCTTAGCAAAGTCACTTGTAACACTTGCAATTCTGAAAACAAATCATTTGAATCAACATCAGAAAATTTGTCATGTTTCAGAGTCTTTTCAAGATCAACACAACATTGGCTTTGAAAATTTATTGGACTTTGAAAATTACTTTTGTATACCTATATCATTATATATTTATATTTTTAATTTTGCACATACACACACACACATATATATATATATAAAGAAAAAATTGGGGCCCCTCTGATCAGGGATCCAGGGCGGTCGACCCTCTCGTCGCGCAGAAATCACTTTATAAGTTACAACAAGTCCGTCAATGATAATAGCAAGCAGTACACTTGATGACATCAAAGAACTCTTTTCTAAATCAATAAACGATATAGAAGTAATATATAAGAAAAGAAAGAAGATAAAATTTTGCTAGTGTTGGAACCATTATGCATGGATGGTTTTATAGGATATTTAAAACAATCAAGTTAAGTAATAAACGTTAGATTAAAATTGTTTTATTTGAACGGTCTAGATTACAAATGTTCAAATGAAAGTTGGGATCTCACAAGTTCAAAAGTCTGGACATGATCACAAAAAAATAGACCCGACTATATAAGAAGTATAGTCTGGACATGGGCGATGCATCGCGAGAGGGGCAACCCATGTCTTTTCTTTTTGGTGCACAAATTAAAAAACTAGTAATATGAATGTTTATATATATCTATATACATTTAGCTAATCTTTTCTGTTAAGTGGGATAAATATTTATCAAACAATAATACTTCCTTTTAATCTTATTGAATTCGTAACTTTGGGAATCTGAACATCTTCTATCTTGAACCATCTACGGCAAAAGATGAAAAAATTATAATAAAAAAAATTAAAATGATAATTATTTAAACAAAATAATAAATAATTAAGAACAGTGTCAATCATAATACAACGAGTTAACACTGTAAATAATATTCTTACAAAATAGTCGTATTTTAAAAATAATAATAAAATATAACGTTTAATTGTCATTAAACTAATCTCAAATTTGATCAAAATTAATGCATCAAAGAAGCATTTTTCTACATACCCATCACGTCAAGTTCAGATTCGAATCGGGTTCCGATTGTAAATTAGAATCCCTAGTAAATTAATGGAATGGATTACTGTAAAATGAAAAAATCTTGGCTCACAAAGAGGAGAGAGAAAGAGAGAGAGGGGAAAGGTGAGGGGCCACTTATTTAAATTATTAAATATACCCAGAGAGACACATGGTTTAGAAAGAAACAAAAGAAAAGGGGAGAAAAAAGAGACAAAAACACATGTTGAAGAGAAAAAAAATCAAATACAATTAAGAAAAAATTATTTTTATTTAATATTTGTAATATTTTATTTTAGTGTAAAACTCATTTTTCATGCAAGAAAGACGCTATAAAAATATAAACTATTACATTCTTTTGGTTTTTAGATGCAGAAATGTGCATTGAATTACGTAATTATGACACAAACCACTAAATTTTAATAAAATATAAATAAGCTATTTGATTGATATTATCAAAATAAAAATAATATTAAAGTGTTAAATTTTAAAATAATAAATATAAAAGTGACGTTAAATGTATATATAATTTAGTCATAAATTTTTATTATGACTTAATGGAGATCATTTCTTAATTATTAATTGTACTAATTAAATATTTTATCTCAGTGCAGTGTTAGATGCCTTATCTTCAATATTATAAAGCTTCCATGCAAGCTTCTTTTACAAGTTTGATATAATTGGATCACATATTTTCTTTTTCTTTTTTCTTTTTACTCTTTCGTCGTTATAATTTTAAATATATTATTATTTTATTTTTTTAATGTTAATTTTTTATATTTTTTATTTTTTTTTAATTTTATAAATATTTTATTTTATTTATACACGTAACGCATGTGCGGCAAAGAAAGGACAAAAGTTGTTTGGTCATGATTCTTGAAGTCTTAACCCCTCAACTAGTGGAACCTAAGTTAAGCTAGCTGGACCCAAATATAATACCAATAGTACAAGGTTTTTTCTTAAACTTCTGGTAGATTTAAAGCTTTTAAAAAGTATTATTCTCTTTGTACCATTTATCTACTTTAAAGAAAGATAGATATGAGGTGAGATAAAGACAGGATGTACCATAATTTATGTATGCATACATCTACAATCTATATCCCTCTTTCATAAAAACAATACTCACTATATATATATATATATATATATATATATATATATATATATATATATATAAACATAAGTCATATTGTAATTAATTAGGGACATAAAACTTGGAAATGGATTACAAACATTTTTATGATCTTTTGTGTACTAAACTTTGTAACTAATTTTTCACCCAAAAAAAAAACTTTAGAACTAATTAAAAATTTTGATTTTAAAAAATCATAAATAAGAATAATATTATGTGCATGTAGCTCTTAAGTACTTTATGTAATATATAATATAGTTTTCTTTCTTCTTTAAAAGAAAGACAAATGTAAAAATAAAATAAAAAATGTCAAACAAAATTACCCAATAACAAATGAGAATAACTGATGCATAACATCCTTTTTGAGTTAAAAACAAAAACAAAAAGTAAAATACAATGATAGCACCTCTAAGTAGTAAGCATAATAATTATCCGTAATTATTATTTTTTTGACAAAATCCTGGAAAATAGTGAATAATTCTTATTGATAAATGAATCAAAATACGAAAATATTAGAGTCAAGATGATACATTTTTCAGTCTTAAATTGAAATTCGAAACTCAAGAATATATATATTTAAAAAAAAACAAAAATAAGCAGATTTGAACAGTTTTTTAACACGAACAACGAAAAAAAATATTGTTGTGATAACTCCACACCCAAATCCAAATAGATCTATCTTCATCGATTAACTCAAATCAAACTTACTATACGAAGAGATTATAAACCTGAAAAAAAATTATGTAAAATGAGAAAATCTCAAACTAAGATATCACTATTTTCCTAATATATATACTTATCTCCCTTAATTATTACACCAAGTCAGTGGCATTTGTGATGAGTATGTACTGAAGTGGTCAAAGATTGAAAAAAAAGAGTCATATTTATGCTAATAATTCTTAATTTTTACGTCTAGATATATTCCATCTTTCGGCTGGAGCCTTATTATAAAAAGTCGCATGATTTAAAGAATACAATTTGACTTTAACATAATGCAATGATCATAAAATGAACTAATCAAAATACTAACCTAACTAAATAGGCCAAAAAAAAGCTAACCAAATGAAGGAGAAGACAAACTGAAAATCAAGATGAGAAATATTAGAGAGAGATAAAATTGTTAACTCAAAATGGAAAAGTCTTTAGGTAGGTATGGGTCCCATTAATTGACAACTCAATATGTGCACACTTTTTCTATTATAATTTTTTGACCACCATTTTTCTTTTCATTTTGTTGACAAATATCATTAATCTCAGGTCTCAACATATGCATCAATATAATTGTCATGCATTATCAGATTAATATTTGAATTTGTAATAATGTAATCATCAATAAATTTTACCAGTTTAAGGCTAATTAAAACGGGATGGGTAAAATGTATTATTACTATTTTTCATTATTGAATAAGACCCAACTCTAAAAACCTTATGCTAGTAATATTTTGCGAAAAAAACAAAAATAAAAAAATTTGGATAAAATAAATGAGTGTTGGGGGTGTTTTTGAGGGCTTAGGTACACGTAAGGTGCCACCTAAGGTGTGGGATCAAATGTGGGTCAGTAAGGTGCTAATGATCGATCAAGTTGGGGTGAGACTCAGATCGTGACTTTAGGGCACAAGATCGACCCCCGGGAATGGATATGTATGGAACAATATTAAAGAACAATAACCAAAAGGGAAAATAACATTTACCAGAAAGTTGCATGCCTACATATGGTGGCCATCGGATGAACTTGTTGGTTAGTTACTCGACTAGGAAGTAACTCATCCCAAGAGTATGATGGAGAGCATGCATGCGAAACACCTGAAATAGCATTATGGATCACAAGGAAGAAGTGCACTAGGAATCGAAGGGTTTGCAGTGGTTAATCTTGGAATTGGTCTTCCTAGGGTCCTTCTCTCTACCTTTACACGGGTAGTCCTTGAGATTCGTGATGAATGAATAGTGTGTTCTCTCTCCATGTCCCTTGTTCCTTACCTCTCTATCCTCTTTCTCTCTCTCTCACAACCAACCACCTTAGTCTAATTCTCACATGTTGTTAAGCTACATTTCTCTTCCCTGATGTCCCAATCTCCTCTCTAGGGTGGATCCCCCTTAGGCTTTGTTCCAAATAAGGCTACAAAACTCCTTTATATTCACTAAGATATCTATATCTTTCCTTAGGATCTTTTTCTCCCCAATAAGCCCCCAAATATGTGAGCTTAAGGGACAAGTTCGAAGGTTACTTTACTTTGGTTGGGGAAAGGATAATTATTATCATTCCATACGTCAGCATTTGTTAGTGAATAACAATGCAACGAAAACAATAGCAAATGAAAAACGAAACAAAAACAGTCACACAAGACACAAAATTTATGTGGTTCACCCAAAACGTTTTGGCAAGTTCATGGTCGATGGCTGACAGTTTCATTATCTCTTAGAAAATTCATACATAATACATTGCAGGATCCCCTCTTTATATAATGCAATATAAGGAACATTAATTCACCCAAAAGTACAAAACTACCACTTCAGTTTTGGGCTAGGAGAACTGCCCTCGAACCCCAGCTAAATTATTCTAGTGGCAATCAAACAATGATTATGCATGTGGGGGCTCATTCCTTCTGCTCCAGACTTATCGGCTTCAGATAGTTTTACAATCATGCATCTCTGAAAACTTTGGATCAGTCTTCACAACAAGCATCAACCCCCTGCCCTTCTTCCCTTGATGCTCTTTAGACGTGCCCTTGCATCCTCCACACTTGGAACTTGCCCTCCATCCATGTTTCTTTAATATGAGATTGAGCCACACAGGTCTCCCAGAAGATACTCCCTAACTTCCGCACTAGGGAAGGTAGGTTGCAATAGAACACATGCTAGGCTCAAAGCCACTATTCCCCTTCCTAGTCACCTAGTCAGCCCTTTACTACCACTCTTAGTCCCAAATTGGTCCAGTGGCTTAGTTTACCTCCATATCCTCAAGAACCACTCTAAAATCAATAACTCCTTCATGAATGGGCCCTTAGTAAGATCCATAAGGGATAACAAAATGCCCTTTAACCTTGTTCCTTTCCCTACGATGGATTTTGCCTCATTTATGTGTGGGTTCCTTGCATACTTTGTCAAAATATTATCCAAGTTTAACGTTTCCCCAAGGTAATTAAGTTCTTACCTTGGATTCCATCACCCATAAGAATATTTCTAACACATGAATTTGTGTCTTGGTTTTAAGGCCATCCATTCTATCACCTATAGGGAAGTGCCCCATAAGCCCATGTTTTGAGATGAAACCCTAACCTTAGGTTTTATGAACTTTATCATAATAATATGCATTCATAATTTGTTAGGCCCGACTCATTTACTTAAGTCATTTTTTATTGGAGTCTATATGTCATGCCCATCAAAGGGTGACTTTGGAGTATATATCATGCCCATCAATGGGTGATTCATTTGTTCACCCAACTCCTTTCACGTGTACATGTGAGACTCATGACCAGTTGGTCAAATATTCAAATTATCTAGTTGGTTGTGTGTCAGGGCTTATGTGGCAGTGACCATTATTATGAATATTTTACATCAAGACGGATCTTAAATAATCGGTATAAACTTTTATAATATTAACATCTGTATTTCAAACATTTGAAATTTAAATTTAATACACATAGCATTACCCAAGTAAATAACCATTCTATGATATGGTAAGGCGAGCTGATGAGGTGGGGTCTACTGAACATCTCCATAGATATATGTATTCGTAATTCTGGTGTACTCGGCCTGTAGTAGGGTTGGTGAGAAGAAGTGGTGTACCTCACTGCCTACTACCCTACTGGTCCACTGCTCCATAGCTATTTATTTCACCGGGCAAAAATATATGGAAAAATTATGGAGAAGTCATGCCTAAAATGTTTTGAGTACCGAATTGAAGTATTGATTGCATTGAAGCATTCTACTGTATAATATTTTAAGTATTTTTGGACGATATATATATATATATATATATATATATATATATATATATATATATATATATTGTGTGTGTGTGCGCGCACACAGTAGAATTGTCTCTTTTTATTTTATTTGTAAAAAATACCGTTGTTTAAGGAAAAGGATTACAATTATTCTTATGATAAATATAAAATCACACTATATTTAAATTTATCAGATAATTTTATTATCATGTAACGTAAAAAAAGAACCGAACTATATAATATTAGTTCATATGACACACGCATCGCATGTACAATTAAATTGAATATATAATAAAAATTTCATCAAATTCAGATAAAAAAGAAAAGATATGAAAATTTATACAAAAATGATGACAGAATAATAATATAACCAAACTTGTACGGGCCGGCATAAGGGAAAATAAAATTGTGACAGCTCATTATGTAATAAATGCTAAGACCCGACTAAAAATCCAAATAATAGAAGTAGAAGAATTAATTATAGGAAAATGATATATATGTCAACAAATATTTGACAAAGTTAAATTACGACCAACGAAAAAGTATATGTGATTCCTACTTATCACATGTATACATATATGTCGCAATCATAATTTAGCTGAAAACTTTCGCGATATATAGTAAGACTATTAACTATATATTTATAATTAATTAGAAACTACTATTTTTTTGGTATTTGATTGGATCTATTGCACACTGTTTAGTTTGGTGAATGTCGACAAACTAACTATTGAAGGAGAACCGAGGAGTCCGCACGTCATGTACGCGTATAAAATACACTAACACATATTTGGAATTCAATTTCAAAATATTACGCCATTTGGTCTTGGACTTATTCATGTATATTAATTCTTTATTCTTTTATTATTTCTCTCATGTGAGACTTCACCAAACTTGTGATATCTTAATAGTATCTTCCTCTTACAAGTGAATTCATCACATCAAGAACTCCCCTCGCTTAGACATTTCTCTTCAATCATCATCGGTGATGGCGGACCCAGAAATGTGTAGGGGCGAGTTATAAGTAAAAAAATTGCCAAATATTTTAAAATTTATATATAGAACTATCATATTTAAAATAAAATGACAATACTCTATACCGCTTACAAATATAAACATGCGATATATCATTATTCAATTATTTATGTAAAATTATTGTACATTAACTTCATCAACAATGATTTTGAAATATATCTCTCAATAAAAGTTACATACAATTAATCATTGTTAAACCGTTTGTATAAATAATAAATTAATTGACGGGATTTATCAGTAAAATTTACTTATTTAACAAGGATATGATTTGTCCAAAAATAAGATTGATCAATTATTTAACATAATAAGTGATAGTGAGATAAATACATTAAAAGTTTTCAAATTTATAATTTTTTCTGAAGTCCGCTGTGTACTAAAATTTTCTTAAATAAATCAATTGTTATCATATGTATTAAACAATAGAAATATTCGTAGACAACTTGATGGCCGCAAATATTGGAGCATCTCAATTTAACAGGATTACTACAAAATATTAGCTAAAAACATCCTGTACTCTCAAATCATTTTACACCTTTTATTTTCCAAATTTCTAATTTTGCCCCCAAGTATAAAGACTTTATAAAAATATCCCTGGGGCGGGCTCCCACGGCTAGGGGTGTAAACGGATATAAACGAATACGGATATCAGTATATCCGTATCCGTATCCGGAAAATTAATCCGCATCCGTATTCGTATCCGGTATCCGGCGGATTTTAAAAATATTATCCGTATCCGATATTCGGAATAATATCCAAATACGGATAATATCCGTTTCCGTATCCGTATCCGGCAGATTTAAAAACTAAGAATTTATTATTATTATTTATTAAATTTTTTTTGCTAAATTACTAATATTTTATTTAATTACTAGATATTACTGAATGTAAAACTATACTAATGAATGTAAGATATTAATAAATGTAAAACTATACTAATGAAGGTAAGTTATTAATTAATAAACATAAGTTATTAATATATATGTAACAAGCTAATAGTTATAGTTTTGCAAGTTAATATATATATATATATATATATATAAACTATAACTATTAGTATTAATTAATAAATTTAAGTTATTAATGAACGTAAGTTATTAATATATATGTAACAAACTAATAGCTATAGTTTTGTGAGTTAATATATATACGTAAGTTATATATATATATATATAAACTAATAACTATTGTTTTGTAAGTAAATATATATGTAAGTTATTAATTAATGAATGTAAGTTATTGATATATATGTAACAAGCTAATAGTTATAGTTTTGTAAGTTAATATATATATATGTAAGTTATTAATTAATGAATATAAGTTATTAACATATATGTAACAGACTAATAGCTATAATTTTGTAACTTAATATATATATATATATGTAAGTTATTAATATATACATATATGTGTGTGTGTGTAAGTTATTCATTAATGAATGTAAGTTATTTATATATAATTAATGCATATAAGTTATTAATATATATATTTATTCGGATACGGATTCCGGATACGGATACGAATCCGAATATCGGATTCCGGATATCCGCTATCCGCCGGATATATTTACGGTCGGATATTAAACGAATACGAATACGCCTATATCCGTATCCGTATCCGTTTATTTGCGGATACCTTTAAACCGAATACGGATATATCCGTTTTTTCTCGAATACAAATAATATTCGCTTTTTTTCGAATACGAATGCGGACGAATACGAATTTTTCGGTTACCATTTACAGCCCTACGGCCACGGCTCCCGGTGTGAGTCCACTCCTGATCATCGCAATAGCTAAGATCCAAATTTCTAATTTTGCCCCCAAGTATAAAGACTTTATAAAAATATCCCTGGGGCGGGCTCCCACGGCTCCCGGTGTGAGTCCACTCCTGATCATCGCAATACCAATTCTTAGCTAACCAATCTCGGTGTTCTCTATTGAGAGTCAACTTTCATCAAAAATTGAATATATTCTCTTCAATCACCATGGCATTAATTCTCGGCTAACACTCTTGGAACCAATTTTCACTAAACTCATCAAGAATTCAACATCACCACTAAGAGCACTTTGGGGAAAACACCAACCTTTCATCAAAATTTCAACATCATCACGTGTCTTTTAGAGAGGTTGTCCGGGATTAATTTCAAATATCTATATATCGTGTCTTTTGAAGAGGTTCAACAACACGAAATCAATCTTCCTTAGCTCTAATACCTGTTGTTGAAAAAAAATCGAGGAGCCCGCCCGTCACGTACTCATATACAAGATACTAACACATGTTTAAAACTCAGCCACAAAAACTTAGGTCATTAAATCTTAGACTCATTCATGTATATTAATTTTTCATTATTTCATTATTTTTCTAATACGTGACTCTAAACCACTTGTGAAATCTTAACACTAACTGCTTATGGTGGTAATATTTAATCATTGGATTAAATTTTAAACAATGAGAGATGGGTTGAAAGACTTTTTTTCGACTGTGACATACATATACACACACAGTCACACACACATATATATATATAGAGAGAGAGGGTTGACTGGAATCACGAGCTAGCTAGTGTGGTACGCAGCGCCACCATGCCGTGCGGCAGTACTGCCTTGTCAACTTCTACAGAGTTCAAATTCTGCCTTGACTCATGCCCTTTTTGTACATGACTTGCTTGAGAACTTATAAAATTACCCTATTTCTTAGGCATTTACGAGGTTCAATTTTCTGGTCTCTCTGTGAGGTGTCCTTGGGGGCTTTATTATACATCTAGGGTTGTGTGAGTATATAATTATTAGTCATATGACACATATTATATATGTGCAAAAAAATAAATAAAATAAAGAGTACTTTTTATTTTTTTGGAGTGGGAAATCGATAAAATGAGCAAGTTGCGAAATCGAAAAGGAGAAGAAGTGATGACACATACTATATATGTGTAAAAAAGTAAATATACTAAGAGTACTTAAATAAAGGAGAAGAAGTGAGAGAGTAAAAAAGTAAAAATAGGAATAAAGAGAGTGAAATAATGTACACAAAGCAAACAAATACAGAAGTGTTTTGAGTTTTTCACTGTGTAGATGTAAGCTTGGGGCTTTTGGGTTTTGCATGAGATCTGGAAATTAAAGAGAGTTTAAACAATCTCTTTTACTAATACTAATGTTTTGATTATATATGGTGGGTCCTTGGACTGTCCTAGGATGTAGGCCTAAAGTTGAACCACCTTAAATTCTTTGTCTTCTTCTTTCGTGTTTGCTTGCTTTTTGTTATATATTAACTTTAAATTCAAAAATATCACAACTTAGTTCAAAAATTAATAATAATTTATACTTTAGAATTAAAAAATAAAATACTTCATTTAATGAATGTATTATTAATTTTTAATTTAAAAATATCTCAAATTATTTTAATAGTATATTACTCGCTCCGTCTCATAATATATGACGTTTTAGATGATTTTATTTTTTTCAAATTATTTGACGTTTTATATAATCTAAGAGAATTAACCTTAATCTTTCTAAACTTATCGCTCATTGAAAAATGTTACAGATGAGAGAAAAAATATGAGATAAATATATAGTAAAAATATTATAAACAATTAATATTATATTTAATATTATATAATTATTTTTTTAATTCTTATATACAATTCTAAAAATTATATATTACGAGACTGAGGGAGTAGATCATAAAATATTGTGGAGTTACTCAATTACGAGGCTGCGTGACATTAAGTTTGCACTATAATTACGTAAAGCTCGCATCATCTTTCCTGCAGCCAGCATTATTAGTATAGCAGTTTTATAATTTTATTTTATTTTTTGTGGGCCTCATCGATCTGTTTTCTAGGGTTTCCCTTTGTCAAAAGACTATTATTTTTTGTTTTTATTATTTGTGGACCTCATTTCAGTCAAGTTCTTTTACCATGAATGAGCAATTAACTTTAACCCAGCTCCCCCTCTCTCTCTCTCTCTCTTCCTTATATATATAATTTTATTTTGTGGGCCTCATCGATCTGTTTTCTAGGGTTTCCTTTTGTCAAAAGACTTTTATTTTTTGTTTTTATTATTTGTGGGCCTCATTTCATTCAAGTTCCTTTACCATGAATTAACAATTAACTTTAACCCGGCTCCCTCTCTCTCTCTCTTCCTTTTATATATATATATATATATATATATATATATATATAAAATCGGAGGAGACCCTTCGCCTCAACAATTTTTGAATCTTTTTATTTTTGAGCATATCTTGTTTTTATAGTAATTTCTGTTTTATACTTGTAACTTTAATTTTATTTATTTTTTATTTAAATTTCAAATTTAAATATTTTACTTTTAAATTTTTAAATTTTTAAAATTAATTATTTAATATAAATTATACACGCAACACGTGTATCTTAGAGTACTAGTATATATAAACACCGGCTCCAAGAAAGGATTTTATATGTACTAACTTAACCCCTATAAATTGAGAGGGACATAATAATAGAAAATTAATGTGAAAAAATAAATAGATACCTCAGGAAACCCAAAAATCATTCTGGTTGTTAAAAGTCTGAAATTTTTATTCTATTTTTTCGTCTTTTTCCCCGTCCCATGTACTTTATGTATCGTTGACAAATATATTTTGTTTACGTATTTAATAATTATATTTGTAAATAAAAAATAATTTATTTGATATAATATATGCGATGAGAAATTAAGAAGATGAAATAAGGGATTCTATTTTGAGAGGAGGGGGATTTCATCAAAAAGAGCACCCAGTTATATAATGGTAAGAGTTAAAGACAATTTTCTCTGCCCAACACTAAATTAATTTGAGAAAAAAAAAATCTAAAAAAACGATCGATAAGATGAAAAAAATTAAAAAAAAATAATTAAAAAAGGAAAAAAAAAAAGGTACAAATTCCTTGTCTAACAAATGGCCAAAAACTCCCAATGGGTAAATTGGACCTCCTTGTGAAAAATTACACTTAAACTAGAGAGCTTAATTACAACTCAAAATAAGTAACAAGGAGAAACTAACAACTCACATAATACAGATGAATGGAAGATATGTCAACCAATCATATCATTAGTCTTAATATGAAAGAACTAACACATCACACAAGTCCACACAAAAGCCCCCTAATGAACATTAAAGATGTTAATTTCTAATCAAATGTTCGTTTGTGTGATGAATGTGGACAAAAAGGCTCATTGATATATCTCTCTCTCTATATATATATATAGGTAGATATTTCATGATATTATCTATTTGATATATACATCACCATAAAAATAACAACTTTGGTGGGACACAAAGACTATATATGACACATACATATATGGCTGATCTCCAAATTAAGATCTCTCCAGTGTTTATACCACACTACTGACACTGAGCCATCACAAGTACTCCCTCACCCAGTTCCCTAATACTGTTGCTCTTCTCTCTTTTTTTCTACTTTTATTTTTTCCCTATAATAAAGGTAAATGATAATATTATGATATGGAGCATAAGCTAAAAACTACGGCTTCGTTTGATTACTATTTTTGCTTTTATATTTTTATTTCTTAATTTTGTTTCATATGTTTTAATTTTCACTTGCTTTTCACAAGTAAAACTATAATAAAACAGTGTTCGGTGACAATGTTTATACATTAGATCAAGTTTATCTTATTTTATATAAAAATGAAGTTCAAAATTTTGTTTGTTAATTAATAAGATTCGATGTCTAAATTACCTCATTAAAATTAATTAGAATGACTCTATGTTTGCCAAAATTGATGCAGCAAGTTCTCGGTATTTTCACTTTTTTGCAGTCAAAAAAAAGTTCTATACATTACACTTTTTCAGAAGTAAAAACAGTTAACAAACAATGTTTTTTATTTTTTTTGACTGATCGAAGGGTTTGGCTTGTAACAACCTGTGAAGTGGATTAAGCCTAATGAGGGATATATATATGCCAAACTCAATTGTGATGCCTCCAGGAAGGTAAAGGCCCAGTGGGTTTAGGCTTTGTTCTTCCTGATAGGCAGGGCGAGGTTCATGGCTGTGTTATGGATGCTCTATTGATGGTGACCTTCACGTTGATCGATATATAATGCAGAGGCTTTGGCTGTTTGTAGAGGTATGGTTTTTGCTCCAGATATTGTGGTTTCAAGAAGATCACTATGTACTGCGATATTGAAACCATGCTTTTGAGGACGGAGGGAGTATTATAGAATTCTATTATGTATAGCGATATTGGATAGAATTATAAGATGGGTACACCTATTACATATCGGTTAAAAAAAATTAACACTAATATTTATTAACGTAACTGACAACCAAAAGGTCTAACATAAACATTCGTAATATATATCATTTTTCTAAATATATATTCGCCGGAAAAAGACCTAGTCGTCGCAATCCTTCAGCTGTTGTTAAGTGGGTCAAGCCATCACCGATGCGGTTCCAAGGATGATTTGTTTGGGAGCTTTTCTATGTGGACATGAAAATTGAACATGAAGGTATTTGAATTTCACCTATTTGTATTTTTACCCCTCCCCCATTATGGGTCAAAATACAAATAAGTAAAATTTAAATACACTCATGTCCAATTTTCATGTCTAATTTTCAAGTTCACGTCGAGTTTTTATTTGTTTGGCATTGAATTTGTAGTTAGGAATGCTGTCGGTGACATTCTTGGAGCCATGCCCTCTCTTTTGTTTGTCCATTGCTTCATATATTATAATATATAATATATTTAAAAAAAATTATATATTTAAAAAAATTGAAACTAAGACTAGAAATTTTCATATATTATATATAATATATTTTTTAAAAAATCATATATTTGAAAAATTCGAAACTAAGATTAGAAATTTTTGACAAACTTTTTTATTTTATTTTATATTTACAAATAAATAATAATTACTTAATATAAATATCTGTGATGAGAGAGGTGATGAAACAAGAGATTCTATCATTTAATGAAATGTGGTCGTTTGTGAGACGATCAACGTGGACAAAAAAGCCCATAGGTCTATTTGATACATCACCATAAAAATATCAACTTTAATTTGGTGGGACACAAAGACCTCCAAATAAAGATCTCTCCAGTGTATATAGTATATATACTACACTACTGACACTGATCTATCACAAATACCCCCTCATCCAGTTGTCTTCATTTTATTTTTTGGCAAATTAAAATAAAAAGAATGGTGTAATTAAGAGTGTAAATTAAGAGGTTTTACAGATAACTAAAATTATAAATCCCTTTATTGCACCCTAATATATACTCTTACTTCTACTCTCTCTTGTTTTTCAACTTCTTTTCATAATAAAGGTAAATGATAATGTTATGATGGGGAGGATAAGTTAATGATTGAGAGTTCGTTTTGTTAATTGTTTCTATTTTCATATTTTGACATTTTAATTATATGTTTTCATATGATTTTGTTTTCACTTACTTTTATGAGTGAAATATAATTAAGGTATGTAACTATGTTTAAATCATATTTATACAAAAATAAAATTTAAATTTTGTTTGTTAATAAGATTTAATGATGTCTGAACATCGTTAAAGTTAGAATGGTTTTTTACGTGTTGTCAAAATTAAAAAAATAAGTTTTTGGTGTTTTTACTTTTTTTACTGTCAAAAGAGATTTTGCTTATACCTTTTCAAAAATAATAACAAATAACGTTTTTGCTATGGATTTCAAAAAAATAGAAGTAAAAAAAAATAAAAATAAAAATAGTTATCAAACGAGCCATGAGCTTCTGAATAAAACATTCCGAATAAAACATTTTAAAAGAGAAAAGGGAACAATGAATTTTTGTATATTGCTGCATGCAGCATATATATATATATATATATATATATATATATATATATATATATGTGTGTGTGTGTGTGTGTGTGTGTGTGTGTGTGTGTATATGTGTGTGTGTATTATCTCCTATTTTATATGCACATTGCACCCATTCAAACAAATCATGGGTGCACTAAAAACATGCCTGATTCGACCGGCCAAGTACTTGGAAAAAAAAAGAATTCAATGTATTCCATATATGTGAGCGACCACTCACAAAAGTAATTAAATTATTGATGAAATAATAAATTACATAATAATCTCTCCCCAAAAAATGAGAGTTCAGAAAAGAGGAGATAGTATTAGATCATGTAGTTAGTTGGTTGCAATAAAAACATTTCATTAATAATCTTATTTTTTAATAAATTTTTATTAATAATTATTTTGTCATTTCACCACCATAAACAATTATACATAAAATTAAACAACATTATATTGGGGTAGGTGTTTGCCAAAACCACACTTGTTGTGATGAAAAAATTAAATATTTTAAGAAAATTGAGCTGTTAATTAATTTTATTTATTCTCCTAACTCATTTCGCTATATTAATGAGTTTATTTGTTTAATCTTATTATTAGTGTTTTAAGTATAATTTTCATAACAAACCTAAGAGACTTTAGCCATAAAAGAGTAATCCTGCTAAAAGTTGATTTTGGATTATTTTTAAAAAGAATTATTGGTGTTCATAAATTTTCTTCATTACTTCTACCCTAAAAAAATATAGTAATATCGAAAGTATCCAACAAAAATAATTTTTATTTATATTATTTTAACAATTAATTTCATCTAACACAAGTAAGCAAACTTTTCTGATTTTTTTAGCAATCACTTATAAGAAATTATAACTTCAGCAAAAATCACAACTTAAACAATTATTCTAAGCTGGAACAAACATGGATAATGTTGTTTCTAATGATTTTTTTTTTTTTGGAAAAGTCAAAAACTTTATTAAAAAAGAAAAACTGAAAAGCCAAAATCCAAACGGTATGGATATATATATATAGGAAGTATGTATAATAACTGCGATCAACGACCAAGTAGTCAATTTGATCTACATATAGAAATGAAGTGCGACCGAGCAAGTAGTATTGTATGTAGTACGATCAATCAAGCCCATCGTATAGATGGGTCCGCCCATAATCACTAGCTCGAGAGCTCAAAATGAGGCTAATGGGGCCAATATACGATAAATAAGAGGATAGCCGGCTTATTTTGCTCCTAAATCCATTTCATTTTGCCTTTCCCCGGAACTACTTTTGTTGATATCGCCACCTTCCCATTTCAAAATGCAACTGATTCAAGAATAGTTGTTTGTAGATTGGTTGTTTCAAGATTTTCCTACAAAATGACTACTTATGAAGCTGGATAAACGGAGCTATAATCTGCGCCAACCACTGCTTCACCTGTAGCTTCCTTTAGGGCTTCTTTCTCTTTGTTTTTTTATCTGTCTCTGCTCTTTTCCCATCCCCTCTTCCTGAGAATATGTTGGTAGCTGTAGTAGTGCGGTTGAACTATATCCGCAAAGGGAAAGATCTATGTTAATCTTCTTTAGTTCTAGGTCTGTTTCAATCCTATGGTATTAGTCTTCAGTGGTTTCTTGTGTGTAGGAGTGGACGCTTTCCCTGTTCTTTCGATATCTCTGTATCCGAAGCTAAGTGTTTTCTTATAAGTCTCCCTGCGCATCTCCATCCCTAATTTTGTATAGGGATATCTGAGTGAGGATCATCAGAGTCAATGCCTTCGACCGGCGCATCCCCGCAGTCGTCTTTCATCCCATTCCTACCGACGATTGGTTTTGTGTTCACTCCAATTCCCCTTATAGGTATACCGACAGGTTAGAGTCCACAAGACAGTTGGCGCTCCCTTAGGTTGTTCATTCCCCTTATATATATATATATATATATATATATATATATATATATATATATATATATATATATATACACACACACTAGTTATAGGTCGCTGATTAATATTTCATAAGCAACATCTGCTACACCTTTTCTGGTAATATTCACAAAAACTAATTGAGGTACGTAATAGAAACAGTAATAAAGCTACAAAGAACTCAAAAAACTAAAGAATGCACTTGTACTTGGTAGATGGAAAAACGTACAAATCTGCCTTCTTGATGTTCGTCCATGGGGAAAACTAATTGAGGTATGTAATAATTAATAATTATGATACCAACTAATAATAATGATACTGATAATTGCAAAATCATGTCCATCAATATTATTTTCTCTTATAGGTTTATAGTTATTGGAAATTACTTTTTCTCTTCTACCAAAATTAATTGGCATGCAATATTCCCTTATCCCATAATGCATGTTAATAGTACTCCTCTGTTCCATAAAACTAATCTCATTTACAAATTAATTTTATTTTATAAGAAGAGTTTTTATCTTATTGCTAATAATATAAAAGTTTTAAATTTATCACCAGAACTTCATTATTATTATACAATCATTACTCAGTTAACAACATATTATTTCAGAAATAAATATGAAACAAATATATATATTTATAATTAAATTTTCTAAATTAGACTTTTTCTAAAACGAAGAGTGTGTGTATGTATGTATGTATATGTATATGTGTGTGTGTATGTGTATGTGTGTGTGTGTGTGTGTATATATATATATATATATATATAAGTTTGAGGAAAAGAAGAGCTCTTTATCTTTTACCAACTTTGTTCCTCTCTTAATTCTTTA
This sequence comes from Aralia elata, assembly GCA_034770075.1. Taxonomy (NCBI): domain Eukaryota; kingdom Viridiplantae; phylum Streptophyta; class Magnoliopsida; order Apiales; family Araliaceae; genus Aralia; species Aralia elata. Next base: position 20,051,242 of record CM068386.1, read on the forward strand.
GAGTGCATGTAATAAGTGGTGGAGCCGGTATGCCAAGCGAAAACAAGGGTGTGGAGCCGGTCCATAAACCTTTTTACACCTGTCTTCAAATCCTATCTAAGACGTACAGTTTAAGATTAAATAAAATAAATTTTATGACATTAATTTTGGGAAAGATAAGAGTACATAACCCCACTAGCTATTACTTTTTCCCTAACTTTTGTATACATCCGCATTTTGTTACATAAAGAGGGTTTTATCAATAGTAATACAAAATAATACAATATGTTTAAGTTTATCATCATAATTATATGAGTTTTGCTGCATATATATATATGTCAACAAATTTATTTCACTGGCGTATGTACATATCTGAAATATGTAAAAAAAATAAAAATAATTTCATCTTAATTTATTTTATCTTATCTCTTAGAGTTTCACGTTAATTAATTACAATTCAATTTCATCATAAATTTATCGACATATAAATTATTTTTCTTATTAAACTATCATATAACTGCTACTAGACAGACAATTTATTATTTTCAGAAACAAAATCAAATTTTATTAATATTTTAATTTTATAAATGAGACTCTTTCTACCTAACGGGTAAAATATATAAGATCGTTATCTTGAGCCATGTATTTTAGGATGGAGGGAGTATTATAGAATTTTGTTATGTATTTTGATATTGGATAGAATTATAAGAGTATCCACCTATTATAAATTTCTTTAAAAAAATTAATATTAATATTTATCAACATAACTAACAACCAAAATATCGGACACAAATACTCGTATTATATACTCTCTCGGTTCCACTTTAACTGACGTTAGCAGCCAAAGCACATGTTTTAAGGAAAGTAATGATTGATCATAAATCAAACTTAAATTACTAAAATGCCCTTTTTGTTACCGGAGTGTTGTAAGAGTAATGAATAAGAGTTCATTGTTATTAATTCTAGCATGCAACCTTTGTTCTTTTCAATGTAGGGGTAATCTAGGAAAATAAGAGAAAATTTCTCCTAGAAATCTAAAAATAACACTTAATTAGGAATCAATTTTTTTTTTTCTAAAATGTCAGTTAAAGTGAAACCGAGAGAGAGTATCATTTTTCTATATTATAAGATCATTTACTTGTACAATAGAAAGGGTTTAGACCTAGTTCGTATGACATGGTTAATTAGCAGAGGTTCCGGTTCCTATAGAGTTCTTAGGGTAATCCAAATTTTGAATTCTCAAAATCTCATCTTTCCATTGAAGATACAGTCACATATTATAACATTAAAATTTTAATTAACTAACTAATTTCCAACTCAGATTGACACATCATGATAATTTTCTCTCTCCTCTCTATCATATCCTTAAATTTTGGATATTTCCTTGTTGAAACTGCTGTCATCATTTTCTCTCTCTAATTTACGATTAGTTTGTTTATCTTCCTCCTAATATATACCCATCCGGAGACCGGAGTGGTGCAAAAACTGCAAATTGGTGAACCTCTACACAGTTATGGGAATTTTTATTAGGAGGTCTAGGTCTTTCTATGACCTTCCATTACATTTTCGACACGTGTAATGGTCATACATAATTAATATAAATTGGCTCCCACATGTTATGCGCTATTAGTTAAAAAAGTAATTATTGTACACATGTCAAAAATATATAAGAAGGTCCTTTTCCTAATTGAAAGACCTGAACCTCCTAATAAAAACTTCAGTTATGGAGCTTTAACATGGATGTTCTATTGGAGGACTCCAAATTAATGGCTATTTTTCTGGTGTTTGCAAGAAAGGGGATATGTAAACAAAAAGTCATTTGAAGGCCAATAATCGTAGAAGAACACCACAGAATCTACACAATTAAAAACTCATAATCTCTAGGGGTTGCAAGACAGTAATGTTACCCAAAATTCCAGGTTTTAAAAATTTAAGAAACATATTATAAAAGTCCTCAATTCTGCTCAAGATCTAAAGTAGTTAAATTCAAATTAATTTTACCTGGGGTTGCATGATGGGGGACTAAACAAACTATTCATGGTGCATAAGAGTATAAATTTCTATGCACTAGGTGGAGCCTTGGAGGTGTTGGGATCGATGTTGGGATGAGAGAGAAAGAATGGAGGTCTTAATTAGAGGGGAGAAAACCAATAATATTTTAGTGATAAAAAATCGGATACAAAAGAAAATACAAAATGATGTGTAGTGATCGAACATCAACTAATATTTTAAACTCACACATGTATAGTGAAACATCAACTAATTATAATTCGACATATCATTTTATATCTATATTTTTGTAATTATCTTTTATCACCATATAATTATTGAGAAAAAAATAGAAATAGGAGAGAAGGCGTGAGTTGACTAATGACTTGGTTATATTATAATTATTAGTAATAATAATAATAATGATATGGTATTATCTCAAAACTAAAATGAATTGCCGAGATTTTAAGAACACTAAAAGTTGGATTACTCTTGAAACTCTAGAGAAGCCGGATCTGTTAGCGCGTAACCCGGCCGGAAAGAGATTGATTCGCCGGAAAAAAATACCTAGTCATATATCGCAACCCTTGAGCTGTTGTTAAGTTGGTCAAGCCTTCGCCGGTGCGGCCAGAAGGATGGTTTGTTTGGCATTGGATTTGTAGTTAGGAATGCTGTCGGTGACAATATTATTATTCTTGGAGCAAGTGTAGATCGCCGTACGTACGTGCAGCCTAAATTTTGTAAAGGAAATCGGGTCTAACAAAAAGGAACAGTGGTCTCTGTCTTAATTCCCTCTGAGGAATTGTATATTTCTCGGATCATATATATGTAATTTTATTTTGGGATTTTAGATGCAAGTTATTTAAATAACCTGCGTCCATCATTCTTGTAAATTATGTTTGCAAATCATGTTCGATACACTTTTTGAAGTGAATATTGAATATTTAAATGATTAAAAAATAGATGATAATCGTACGAATATATTTGTACATTAATAAAACATAAAATCTGAGATTATCATATACAGATATTAAAATTAATGTACAAATGGTTAAAATTATACGGATATTTTTAACTATTTGTACGTTAATACTCGGTTATTATAAAATTATACAATGTATAATAAGCACATATCAATGTATTGAAACTTTCGGTTTCACAGACCTTTTGTTTAGTTTAATTATTAAGTTTCTTCCCATATGAAACGTGTGATCTTTATTGACTTAATTCTAAGTATATTTAATTTATTATTGACTTTATTGATTTTAGTTTGAGCATAATGATTCAATATATTATGAATTATTATTTTAAAAAAGTCTATATCCTTTAAAATATTTTATCAAATATTATTTAATAAATTAGTTGGATAGTATTTGACACCATTTCTTTCAAAAAAAAAAAAACTTAATATTGAGTTAAATTTGACATAAAAATTCCAAAAAAATATACACAGAAATATATCTATACCCATGTGAAGCACATTGGTAATTATGTAACACAAGATTTAGCTTAATTAATTAGCTCATCATAGTCGTATTCCTCTACGGTAATTGATACTTTCTCCGTCTTAAGATAAAAGTTCTTTATTAATTTTTATGGTCAAATTAATCATTTTTTAAATCAATATATCTTTTTGTTCTTTAACATACGTATAAAAAAATCATAAACATAATAAACTACATACAATTATGTACTGGTTGCAATGCTTTTCTTTTTGAAAATTTAAATATACATGTTTAATTATTAATTTAAAAAACGATCAATTTGACCACAAAAATTAATAGACGACTTTTATCATAGGTCGGAGGTAATATTAATTAAGGCTCAAAAACTTTCAACTCTTTTGTGGCTATTTCAAAAAATAATAGTATATTCTTGGAACAATTCTTGATTTTTTACATTGCAGCCAACAGTGAAATAATCCACTCAAGGAGATGCATAAAAAAAAGGAATATGATTCATAAAAAAAAAGCCACAATATTTATACTGTGTTTGTAAGCAGGGGCGGATCTGTTAAGGGGCAGCAAATGTAGCTGTCCCTATTAGATTTTTTTTTATAGATATAAGGGTAGGGGTAGATATATAAATTAATAAAGTCAAGGGACAGATTAATGGAAGAGATAAATTTACAGGGGGTAAAATATATATATATATATATATATATATATATATATATATATATATACACACACACACGCACACACAGGTACCAAGTTTCTCAAAAGGCATAGTGATAACTTATAATTAGATTTTGTTGCACATTTATTTGTATGACTATAAATGTATATACATAGGTACAAAGTTCTCATCTTTTATCGTGTTAATAATATTTTTCATTTAATTAGAGCATTGATATTTGCACGCACAAACAAAATTTTATATTTTCACAAGTTTCTTCTCACATAAGTGGGGTACATTTACTATTCATATGAGAACTTTTATTTGTGGAATCGCTTCTTAATTTTTTTGTCAGTTTAATCTTTTGTCATATTCTTTTCATTCAAATATTTTAAGTTAAGTTTTGGTGTTTTTTTTAAGAGACTGGAGTTTACAAGACCAACCTTGCATTGAAGAAAATTAATTATGACAATGAAGAGAGGACTTAACATGACAAAGTTACAAAGTTTTTATAGCTTGTTTTTCTTACTTCTTTACTTGTATTAATGATTAAATATTTTAGGTACTATGACTTTCGAGGCACCTACATTTATTTTAATTACAAGCCTTGTACGTTTTGTTACTTAATTATTACATATTTAGTTATGCATTATACAATTGGTTATTTATATAATATAATGTTTTATTTGATGTTGATTACAAATTAATAAATATTTTTAAAAATATTTTTAATTTGCATTGATTTGATTATTTAATAACAGCATTATCGAAAAAATTTCTTCTCGGTAAATTAAAAAAAAATTACAATATGTAATTAGTAGAGGAAATCTAACCTTTCTAAAGTAAATATGTTCTTCATAAATTATTATTTATGAAGAAAGACATTTTTACTAGTTATTTCAAAATGTTAATTGTGAGGAAATCATCTCCTCGCCAAATAAAAATAATATTTTACAATATATAATTTGTGAAGAACATATTCTTCACAATATATCCTTCACAAAAAATATTTAGTCACTAACTTAGCGAATGATACTTTTAGCGAGGAGCTCTAATACGAGGAATTGTGCCAAAGAAAGTTTTCTTCATAATAAATCTCTTGTGAGTAATATATTATTTCTTGTGAAGGATTTGTCCTTCATTGCCGGTCTTTTTTCTTGTAGTGAAAATCTGCCCCTGCTGAGAAATATTCCTAGATCCGTCCCTGTTTGTAAGTTTTTTTTAGGGGAAGAGAAAATAATTAAAATTCCTCCAAATCTCATATTTGTAAGTTTTTTTAGGGAGAAATGGAAGAGATTTGGCAGTAATGTTGATTTCATTTTTAGCTCAAAACTTTCTCTACAAAAGTGGGAGAATTTGGAGGGATGAAAAAGAATGAAAAAGTTAGATATATTATAAAAGTATACTAAATAATAAGAACAATGATGATTAGGGGAAAAGAGAGAGCACTCTTATTTCATATAATTTGTAGTAATATTTTGTATATCTCATTCTATTGACAATACTTCTTATTTATAGGCACATGTACATAAATACTTGGAAGTTTCAAAGTTGAAAGGTCATTAGAAGTTACAAAAACTCAAAGGACATAACAAATTAATAGGTGTATGAATGTATCTAGACATCCACATACTATTTATATTTTTATAACACTCCCCCTTGGATGTCTACCGTACAGCCATATATATTAAAAACTACCTCATTAAAAACCTTACCAGGAAAAACACAATGGGAAAAAATCATGATTAAGGAAAAAAAGAGTATAGTGCGTATTAGCTCCCCCTCATGAATGTATTACCTTAAGTCCTTAAGTTGTCGCATTCCAATATTGCGTCGCAATCCTTCAAATGTTGTAATTAGTAATGCTTTGGTGAATAAGTCTGCTAGATTATCTTTTGATCGAATTTACTGAACATCAATATCACCACACTTATCAAGGTCATGTGTGAAAAGGAATTTCGGTGAGATGTGCTTTGTTCTATCTCCTTTGATGTATCCTCCCTTTAATTGAGCTATACATGCAGCATTGTCTTCATACAGAATGGTTGGAGTTCCTTTGCTGGAGGATAAACCACATATTTCATAAATATGTTAAGTCATTGATCTTAGCCAGACACATTCTCGACTTGCTTCATGGATTGCAAGTATTTCAGCATGATTAGATGAAGTGGCAACTAATGTTTGTTTTGTAGATCTCCATGATATAGCGGTATCACCACACATAAAGAGATAACCTGTTTGAGATCGACCTTTATTTGGGTCAGATAAATATCCTGCATCAGCATATCTAACTAATTCATGATTATCATTATTTGAATAAAACAACCCCATATCCATAGTTCCTCGCATGTAACGAAAAATATGTTTAACTCCATTCCAATATCTCCGAGTAGGAGAAGAACTATATCTTGCGAGCAAATTTATAGAGAATGCTATATCAGGTCGTGTATTATTAGCAAGATACATTAGCGCACCAATTGCACTGAGGTATGGTACTTCAGGACCAAATAATTCTTCGTTATCCTCACGAGGTCTAAAAGGGTCCTTTTTCACATCAAGTGATCGAACAACTATTGGAGTACTCAATGGATGTGTTTTATCCATATAAAATCTTTTAAGGACCTTCTCTGTGTAAGTTGACTGATGAATGAGAATTCCATCTGCTAAATGCTCGATCTGCAGGCCGAGACAAAATTTTATTTTTCCCAAATCTTTCATCTCAAATTCTTTCTTTAAATAATTTACTGTCTTTGGTATATCTGTATGAGTTCCAATAATATTTAAATCATCAACATACACAGCAATAATAGCAAAATCGAATTCTGACTTCTTTATAAAAATACATGGGCATATAGGATTATTATTGTACCCTTCTTTCAATAAATATCCTCTAAGACGATTATACCACATGCGTCCTGATTGTTTTAACCCATATAGGGACCTTTGCAACTTGATTGAGTAAACTTCTCGGGGATTTGAATTATATGCTTTAGACATTTTAAATCCTTTAGGGATTTTCATACAAACATCACTATCAATTGACCCATATAAAATGGCGGTAACAACATCCATTAGACACATATCTAGTTTTTCATGAGTTGTCAGGCTAATAAGATACCAAAACGTAATTGTATCTACCACAGGAGAATATGTTTCATTGTAATCAATGTCAGGTCTTTGTGAAAACCATTGTGCCACAAGTTGTACCTTATATCTTACGATTTTATTTTTCTCATTTCGTTTTCGCACAAATACCCATTTGTATCCAACTGACTTTACTTCTTCAGGTGTTTGGACTACAGGTCCAAAAACTTCACGTTTTGCAAGTGAATTTAATTCTGCTTGTATTGCTTCTTTCCATTTTGGCCAATCATTTCTGCGTCTACAGTCTTCGACGGATTTAGGCTCAAGATCTTCGTTTTCATTAATAATATCAAGCGATATATTATATGAAAAAATGTTGTCGACAACTATCTTATTTCGATTTCATCTTTTCTTCATAGAGACATAACTTATCGAGATCTCCTCATTTTTACTGTTTTCAGGTACCTGAACTTCTTCTGGGGTTTTATGATTAGCTATGTCAATATCCTCATGAGTATTTTCCTCCTCAATAATGCCAACTTGATTATTTGCTCCTTTCTTTTTTCGAGAATTTTTGTCTTTTGAACCGATTAGTCTACCACGCTTCTGGCGTGCCTTAGACTCATTTGCTACAATTTTTGTTGATTGTCCTATTGGAACTTCAATCCGGGATGGAGCATTTACATCTGGTATATGAGATTTGGTTACTCCTTTTGAGTCAGTGAATGCATTCGATAGCTGATTTGCTATGTCTTGCAAACGAAGTATCTTTTGAACTCCGTGTTCACATTGTTTTGTACGAGGATCAAAATTCAATAATGACAATGTATTCCAAGTAATATCTTTATCCAGCTGTTTAATTTCTCTCCCTAATGCTGGAAACATAGTCTCATCAAAATGACAGTCGGCAAATCGTGTCGTAAATGAATCACCTGTTAAGGGTTCAAGATATTTAATTATCGATGGGGACTCAAACCCAATATATATTCTCAGCCTCCTTTGAGGACCCATCTTTGTTCGTTGTGGTGGATAAATTAGAACATATACCGCACAACCAAATATTCTTAGATAGGAAATATTTGGCTCGTGACCAAAAACCAATTGTAATGGGGAGAATTTGTGATATGATGTTGGCCTAATGCGTATAAGTGTTGCTGCATGTAAAATAACATGCCCCCAAACAGAGACAGGAAGTTTTGCTCTCATGAGCAATGGTCTTGCAATTAACTGGAGACGTTTAATAAATGATTCAACGAGACCATTCTGAGTATGAACATGAGCAACAAGATGTTCATTGTTTATCCCAAGTGACATGCAATAATCATTAAATGTTTGAGATATGAATCCACCAGCATTGTCAAGACGAATAGTCTTGATTATATGATCTAGAAATTGTGCTCGTAATCTAATAATTTGAGCAAGAAATCTCGCAAACGCCAGGTTGCGAGTTGATAATAAACACACATGTGACCATCTTGTAGATGCATCAATTAAAACCATAAAATATCTAAATGGTCCACATGGTGGGTGAATAGGCCCACAAATATCTCCTTGAATACGTTTTAGAAATCTTGGGGATTCAATCCCAACTTTAGCTGGTGATGGTCTAATGATCAATTTGCCTTGAGAACAAGCAGCACACGTGAATTCCTTAAATTGAAGAATCTTCTGGTTCTTCAATGGATGGCCGTGTGAATTCTCAATAATTTTTCGCATCATTATTGATCCAGGATAGCCCAACTGATCATGTCAAATAATAAAATTATTTGGTTCATTAAACTTCTGGTTCATTATTGCATTGACTTCAATTGTATTAATACTTGTGTAGTACAATCCTGAAGATAAAACGGGTAATTTTTTCAATATTTGTTTTCCAGTAAAGACATTTGATACAATGTAAAGATATTCTATACCATTATCATTGGCAGTCTCAATATGGTACCCATTAAGTCGTATATCTTTGAAACTTAGCAGATTTCTCCTTGATTTAGTGGAAAATAAAGCATTATCAATAATAAATTTTGTTCCACTAGGACGCATTATATTGGCTCTTTCAAAGCCTTCAATCAAGTCTGTTGAACCTGATATTGTATTCACTTTTGCTTTCATCATTCTTAGATTTGAAAAATATTGCTTATGCCTGAGAATGGTATGCGTCGTTGCACTATCTGCTAAGCATATATCACCACCACTGATATTGGGCTCATTTATAGCATGATGCAAATTCATATTTTCTTCATGAAAAAGAATAAATATATAATAAGTTCATAATAAGACATAGTTTATTATTTATTATTTTTAATAATAACAAAATCCATTACATTAAATAAGCTAACATGAAAGAAAGAAAACAAAATATATCGGAACATACTAGCATAAACGAAACGTACTTAAATAATTAACAGAATTTGGAACTAATTATTATCATTATAAGAAACATCGACTTTCTCATCATTTTGCTCAAAAAAATCAGCAACGTCAAGGTGCGTCATATCCAAAGGGTCAAAATAAATATCATCACTATTTTGATGTGGCTGAGAAAAATTTATTTCTATGTTCTTCCCCTTTCCTTTCAATGAGGACTGATATAAATCGACAAGATGTTTGGTCGTACGATAGGTACGAGACCAATGTCCTTTCATTCTATATCGATAACAGATATTTTCTTCCTTCTTGGTATCTCTGTTATGTATGTTCTTCCCCTTTTCCTTTTTCTCCTCATTCTGTGAATGTTTGTTAGAATTTGACAAATTACGACCATCATAATTGCGGTAATTAAATCGTCCTCGCCTATGGCCACGTCCACGACCACGACCTCTACTACGACCACAACCACGATTATTATTATTATATCTCGTAGCATTCACTCCAGGGAATGGAGTTGAACCAGTCGGTCGTGATTCGTGATTTTTCATTAAAAGTTCATTATTTTGTTCAGCCACAATGAGACATGAAATCAATTCATAGTATTTCTTAAAACCTTGTTCTCTATATTGCTGCTGCAGGAGCACATTCGAGGCATGAAAAGTGGAGAATGTTTTTTCTGACATATCTTCATCGGTGATATTATCTCCATATAATTTCAATTTAGAACTGATATTAAACATTGTAGAATTATAATCACTTACTGATTTAAAATCCTGCAATCGTAAATATATCCAATCATAACGTGCTTTGGGGAGAATAATTGTCTTTTGATGATCATATCTTTCTTTCAAATTTTTTCAAAGAATAAGGGGATCTTTTATTGTGAGATACTCTAACTTCAACTCCTCATGGAGATGATGGCGTAAGAAAATCATGGCATTTGCCTTGTTTTGACTAGATGTTTCATTACTATCTTTAATGGTGTCCCCAAGACCAATGGCATTCAAATGAATTTCGGCATCAAGGATCCATGATAAATAATTCTTACCCGTAATATCAAGTGCCACGAACTCTAGTTTGGCAAGGTTTGTCATTGTAACTATAAATATCAAAAATTATTAGAAATTTGGTTGATGATAATAACAACGCCATGTACCGATCACCATTCAAAGACTGAAAATTTGCATGAGAAATATAAAAATGTAAACATAAATGTGCTAAAACAATATATTAAACATAAAACAATGGAATGCAAATTGAAAAGCTACAGTTTCTTGCAATTATAAAAAGATTCATACAACTATTTCTGACATAGTTTAAGTCCTTTCTATCAATACAATAGTACTTCTAAACGTAATAGCCTATATACTTAATAAATAAATAAAAATAAAAATAAAAATAAAAACAGAATATAAAACATACAATAACGATAAAAAAAAACATAAATTTCACATAACATATACTCCATGCAAATAATAAATGATTTTACTTTTAACTAAACTCGTCTGTATATACAAGATATAAATATATAAATATATATATATATATATATATATATATATATATATATACACACACACACATTAACTACTTAGAACAAATGAATGCCTGTACTGGAGGTTATATATATTTTTCTTCTTACAGACATTTTATCGAATACTTAATCTGCCATATACCATAACTTATGATTTATGGTTTGCAGTACACTATAATTCCTTAGCACTTTCTTGCCAGCAAATTTAGGCCAAAATAAATGAGTTAGACATATTAGGAAAATAACAAATCAATGAAAATTAACGCAAAACAAATAAATAAATTTTAACTGCTATATATTAAACACCCCGATCTTATGTATCAATGTTCTCTCCTTACCCTCTTTTCCATTCGGTCGTAATGACAAAACATATATTATATATATAGAGAGGGTTATACCTTCTTCTGCTTCAGACCAAATATGATTATCTTCAAGACAAAGTGAGAAGCAATTCATACTGATAACGTATTATAAAAGTATACTAAGTAATAAAAACAATGATGATAAGGGGGAACAGAGAGAGCACTCTTATTTCATATAATTTGTAGTAATATTTTGTATATCTCATTCTCTTGACAATACTTCTTATTTATAGGCATATATGTACATAAATACTTGAAAGTTTCAAAGTTGAAAGGTCATTGGAAGTTACAAAAACTCAAAAGACATAACAAATGAATAGGTGTATGAATGTATCTAGACATCCACATACTATTTATATTTTTAGAACAAGATATTTTATATTATCTAAAGTAATCTTTTAAAATAAATCATATCATTTATTATATTAATATGTAAGGGTAATATAGTAATAGTATAATTTAAAAATAAAAATATTTTTCCTTCCCTTTCCACTTTCTAAACTCACAAACAAAGAAAAATATAATTAAAATCACTTTCCTTCTCTTTTTTTCTAAAACTCACAAACATAACAAGGAATAATTATAATCAAATATCAATTAAAAAGGAAGACTAACATACAGCATGGCCAGGGGCGGATGTAGTGCAAGGGCAGCATAGGCCTATGCTCAATTTTTTTTTTTTTTTTACAGGTAACCTCTTGGGGCAGAAATTGTAAGTTAATAAACTCAAAGGGCAGATTTAAAACAAAAGTTAAAGTGCGTGGGGGCAAAAAGTAATTTAGATTATAAATTTACATTCTTATTAGCTAGAACTACAGAGCATGTTTAGGGGCTTACAGGGGACTTCGAAGAGGCGAGAGAAAAAAGTCTTCTTCTCCATTTTTGCTTCACAGCTTCACTGCTAGTGCTTGGCCAAACATCCGATCAACGATTTCTCCTCTTTTCAGCCGCAAGGACCGCGACCTCGTCTCCTCTTCTCATTTTATTGTAGACTTTGTAGTCTCTAAATTAGAAGGTAACAAAATTAGGGCTTTTTTATTTATTAATTTAAAATTTGTAATTTGTTTGAATTTGTTGTTGGTTGGGAACTTGGGGTTAAACTCAATTCAATTTATTTGATTTATTTGTATTTTGATGTATTGGACTTAAGAGGTAGGTAATTAGGGCTTTTTTGGTTTGATAATTTTTTTTGTTTAATAGTTTACAGTTTATATTTATTTTAATTTGTTGTGGGTTGGGTTTTTGGGGTTAAAACTTAAATGAATATGCTGATAATACTATTAAGTGTTATGCAATTTAGTTTTTTTGAATTTGTTGTGTACGTGAATTGTGAGTTGATTTTGACTGTTGTGACTTGATTTTCTTTGAATATAGAAGCAAATTTGGTTTGAGGCTTTGTGCATATAGTTGAATTTCAAATTGAACTATGACAAGTAATCGAAGTAAGTTTCTAAATTCTATCTAAATGTTTATTTATTTTGAATTTTTTTATTTTGGGTTATGATTTATGCATATTTATTTGTTGTATATTATAGAATTATATTTCTGTTGAATAATTGTTTGTTTGGGTTTGTTGTGTACTTGTATTTTGATTGATATAGGCATTCATGACTTGTGGTCAAAATTCAAACGTTCCAAAACGGAATCATCAACATCACAATCTCAAAGTCTCTCAAATGAAACCCATATCCAATCATCAACATCACAATCTCAAAGTCTCTCAAATGAAACCCATATCCAATCACAATCTCAAAATATCAATTCTCAATCCCAAGTTGAATTCAATTTAGAACAGGAGCTTGTTGCGGATCCGGGACTAAGACCATCTATTTTGGAATATGATGCTAACAAGAGAGATAGTATTCGTCGGGAATATTTTCTTAAAGGTCCTCATCAACCAATGCTTTCCAAATTCCCTCAAACTGTTATTTACGGAGAAAAACGTAGATTTAATCCCGAATGGTACAAAAAATATGCTGGTTGGTTGGAATATAGTGAAAAGAAGGATGCAGTATTTTGCTTATATTGTTATCTATTCAAAGTTGATATTGGTGGTCAAGGGGGTGGGAATACATTTGTCGGTAAGGGATTTAATAATTGGAGGAAAACAGAATACTTATCTGATCATGTTGGAGAGTCACCTAATAGTATTCATAGACAATGCACGCGGGCTTGTCAAGATTTGAGGAACCGAAAACAACACATAGATATCAAACTTGTCAATATATCAGACCAAGAAAAAAAAGATTACAAGCTTCGTTTGCTCTCATCTATTAAGTTTGTTCGATTGCTTTTAAATGAGGGGTTGCCTTTCCGTGGCCATGATGAATCAGATGCTTCAAAAAGGCAAGGTTTATTTCTTTCGATTCTAAAGTTTTTATCCGAAAACAATGATGATGTGAATAAAGTTGTGCTGAATAATGCTCCTGGGAACCAAAAATTGACAGCACCTTCGATCCAAAAAGACATTTGTAGTGCCGCTGCATTTTTGACCACAAAAGTTATAGTTGCAGAGATTGGGGATAATTTTTTCTCTTTATTAGTTGACGAGGCTCGTGATTCATCAATTAAAGAACAAATGGCTATTGCTTTACGTTATGTGAACAAACATGGGTGCATTATTGAGTGTTTTCTTGGCATTATTCATGTTGCCAATACACGTGCTCAAACACTTAAAGAGGCTATTGAGTCACTTTTTGCAACACATGGATTGAGCATGTCACGTGTACGTGGGCAAGGATATGATGGAGCTAGTAACATGCGAGGGGAATTCAATGGTCTTAAGAGCTTGATTTTGTCAGAGAATAAGTCTGCTTTTTATGTTCATTGTTTTGCTCATCAGCTTCAATTGACACTTGTAGCAGTTGCAAAAAAACATAAGAAGCTTAAATCATTCTTTGATTATCTTGCAATTTTGGCAAATGTTGTTGGAGCTTCTTGCAAGCGTAAAGACGTTCTTCGCGTGAAGCATATAGAAAAAATAATTCAAGGAGTTGCTTCTGGTGAAATCAAGACCGGACGTGGGTTGAATCAAGAAGCGACCTTGAAGCGGCCCGGAGACACACGGTGGGGCTCACATTATGGCACAATTCTTAGTGTTATTAACTTATTTTCTGAAACAATTGAAGTGCTTGAGATAGTAGAAGATGATACATCGGGTGATAAAAGTACAGAAGCAGGTACCTTGTTGCATTTCATACGAGATTTTGAGTTTGTTTTCTTGTTGCATTTAATGAAAAAGATTTTGGGAATCACGAATACCTTGTCACTAGCATTACAAAAGAAAGACCAAAATCTCGTAAATGCAATGACTTTAGTTACTATCTCAAAGCAACAGTTACAAAGTATGAGAGATTCGGGTTGGGAGACTTTGTTGGCAGAAACTACTTAATTTTGTAATGTGCATGGGATAGTCGTTCACAAAATGGAAGATACCTTCTTGGTTAAAGGGAGATCACGTCGGGGTGAAAAAGTCACAAATCTTCATCACTTTCAAGTTGAGTTACTCTATACAGTGATAGATAGTCAACTTCAAGAATTAAATGATCGATTTGACAATGTTAATACAGAGTTGCTCTCATGTATGGCGTGTCTAGATCCAAGTAACTCTTTCTCAGCATTTGACAAGGAACGGTTGATTAAATTTGCAAAGTTTTATCCATTGGAATTTCAAGATAGAGATATTTGGGGGATTGATGATGAACTTGAAACTTACATTCTATATGTGAAAAATGATTCTGAATTTTCTAATATGAAAGGGATTGATGAACTTGCTCAAAAGTTGGTTAAGAAGAACGAGACTGATTTGTATCCTCGGGTTTATTTGTTGTTGAGATTGGCTTTGACTTTACCGGTTGCTACTGCTACGGTGGAGAGAATATTTTCAGCGATGAATATTATTAAAACCACTCTCCGAAATCAAATGAGCGATAAATGGTTGAGTGATTGTTTGGTTCCGTACATTGAAAATGATGTATTTGAAACTATTGATAATGAAGCTATCGTAGAACATTTTCTAGCTATGAGGCGTAGGAGGATAACATTGTAATTTCTAACATTATTATGATTAGTTAATATTATTATTAGTTCAAATTTTCTTTATTTAACTTCAACCAAAAAATTAGTAAAATTCGCCCCTGCTGAAACAAATTCCTAGATCCGCCCCTGAGCATGGCTAGCTAGATAGCTGCGACGGCTCATGTCTTCAACTGCTGGTGCAGCTAGTCCCTTCCGGTGACAGTTATATATATATATATATATATATATATATATATATATATATATATATATTATTCTTGCTTCGTGCAAAAAAATGGAAGACTAACATACAGCATGAAGATCAACAGATGGTTCAAAGGGCCATAATTTATTTTATTTAATTTTCTTTTATTAGGTCCATCTTTCTTCGTTTGAGAATCAATCATCGCATATATGTACCTTGTGATTAAACAGTTATATAAATGTAAAGAAGTACAACGGCTTAATTATGCATATATGTAAACGAATTGCTGACCAATTAATTTTTTGTTATGAAATCCTTTATTTATGTGCATTTAGAATCTCAGTAGTTTCGGACAAAAATTGTTCAATGCTAAATTACTTGTGTGCATACAAAATTTTTTTTTTATAAATTTTGTATAACAATATATAAATAATGTACAATTATACAAAGACCGTCGACAGATTTTTTTTTCAGAAATTAATGAATATAAGCAATAGATTTATTAAAACAAATAGTCACTATAGAGAAAAGGGACACATTTTAGATAATTGCATAATCCTTTATTCTAATATACAAGAACCATTTAGACTTTTCGAAGTTAATTTTAAATATTTTTAAATTTAAAATTGATAAGAAATCATTTAACTTTTGTCAATAAAATTAATATTATTATAAACTATCTAAAAACTACTACTAACTATAAAATTTATTATGTTTAAAATTTCAATGAATCCCGTCTATTTTAAAGTTAAAAAAATATCTCAAATTGATTTTAAGAAAAGTCAAAATTATTTTGAAATAGATAAGAGTATATCTTTATTCTAAAGCTGCCATATATATATATATATATATATATATATATATATATATATATATTTGTGTGTGTGTGTGTGGGTGGGGGGGAGTGAAAATATATATATGAATAATACTATGTACACAAGGTGTACAAAAAAAATTGTGTACAAAGAGTAGAACATATGTATATGCACAGTTCTTATATATAGTTTGTGTACTTAACATAACTATATGTGTATATATATATATATATATATATATATATGTGTGTGTGTGTGTGTGTGTGTGTGTGTGTGTGTGTTGACAAGCGAAGATGTGTGATTAATTAGTTGTGCTACTATTGCGTAGCTTAGATCATGCCTTATCTGACATTGATTCTCTGCGCATGGCATGGCTTGTAATCGTACTCTATCAACTGTATGTCTGAATATGTGCATCTGTAAATTGACTGTATTCTTTTTGGGTAACTGGTAAAAGCTTCATCATATATTGACTCGATGAAATAGTACATGAATATAAATTATCTTGTTTCAAAAAAAAAAAAAAAAATGCAAATATATATTGGCACATTAACCAGCTGATAGTAGAATTAGCAGTATTAATTCAAGACTAGGTTATGTTAGTAAAACAAACAATGAATTTTATTAGAGAAAGTAAATTAATGTTGTATTCATGCATTAGAATTTAGATATAGAGACGAAAAGTAGGTGCAGTGAGAAAATATTTAATATAACACATCACCATGTTGATATGGTATATATTATTACATACAATATTACTCACATAAAACATGAAAGAGAAACTGTATATATGCAATATTATTCATGTTTTTTTTTTCTTCTTAATTTATCACGATTGTTCAGACACTTTCTCACTTCTGTTTTATGTAAGTGGTGTGATACAACGTCATATCGACATGGTGTACAGCAGTTACATAAAATATTTTTTTCTGAAGTGAAAATAGTAAAATATACATAAAAAAAATATCAATTTATAATAATTTTGTCGTCATTCAGTTGTTTCTGAATTGGTCCAATTGTCCATTCACGGATGTAAATTAACAAAATCTAATAAAAGAATTTATTTTAATACAAATTCCAATTAAGAATTTGTTGGACCTTTTAGAAATAATTAAGTCTACCAACAGAGTGGGTATAGTCCGAGAGATTCTTCCACAGACCCGTTCTATATGTTTTGTTTTCTTTCATACCTTACCCGTCCCTAAAAATAATATGTCCCGCCCTGACCCCTCAAACCCGCCCTATATGTTTTGTTTTCTCCCATACCTTACCCGTCCCCAAAAATAATATGTCCCGCCCCGACTCTAACCCCGAGTTTTCCCCTCCCTCAAATTAATCACATTTTTTATATTACTTCTACCCAAATGAGATTTTTGAACTTGGGAATATATCCACTTATGGCTTTCGTCTATAAGCTTTACAAACGTGCTCTCAGTTCCTTGGTGTCAAGCTTGGTCCTTGTTATGTAATTGTGTTCAGCAGACGAGTCTTCAATGCTGCAATGCCTGATTGTAAATATATCCTCCCTTAATTATTTCCTTGAAGGGTTAATTGTGTTCAAAATCTCTACCAGGATGATTGTAGAAAACCCTAACTTTAGAAAGAGAGAGCATTGAAAACAAACAAGTGAGCAGAATGATTTTCTGTAATAACTAATTTCTAAAATATTAGTTACAGTCTTACTTAGAGAGCTCATATGGGGGAGCTTTTATAAATACAGTGTGTTTTAGTGTTTTGTAACCTTCTGAAATTAAGCACTTTTATAGAGTTGAGATTTGAGTTCAAAAGCACTTATTGCTGAAACAAAAAATTTGTACTTTTGACAAAAGCACAAAATACAAAATTATTTTTAAATCTATAAAAAGAAATAAAATCTCATACCACACGCTTGTCTTAAAGTTATCATTAATACTTCCAAAAACACTTCTATAATTATGCAAACAAACATTATATTAATTTTTTTATAAAAGCACTTTTGTCAAAAACTCTACATTTAAAAGTGATTCATCTCACCATGCGCACCGCACCGCACAGCTCCGCCAAACAGGCATTTATACTATTACAGATAAAAAAAATTAAAAAAAATAAAAAGTGAAGTTTAATTACCTTGCTTACATAGCCTATGGCAGCTAAGCACGGCTGTAATTACACGTGTTAAATAAATTACAACTAATTCTAACTAACCATTATGCTTATTAATAGTCTTGCCACTACTACTTTCTTATTCTCGAGTTGCTGAAGCTTTGCCCCTACTGCTGTTACTGCATTCTGCTACCTTCTTTTAGTTGGGAGCTTTCCATCTTTGTATTTGTACTTGTTATCTCAACAGTGATGAATATCTAAAAACTCCTGACACTTTTGTTATTCCAGCAAATTTCCTACAAGAAAAAAACAACATTGAGTTTCTATCAGAACTCAATACATTCGTGTTACAACAAACTATGGAAAACATAATCAACGAAGAAAATTATTGACAAGAACACAAGATTTATATTGAAAAACCCAAAACAGTAAGAGGGGGGGGGGGAGAAGAAAAAATACACTGGTGAGAGACAGGAGATTCACTAATCAAACATAGTAGTCCATGGCACAGGGCTCCACCTCGCATACAAAAGTAAGAAACAAGGCGAAAGAATACACGATAGGTCACTAAGACCAACAGGAGCATGGATTATGTTAACTGCAGATAATCTTCATATATAAACATTTCGTCCTCTATAAGATGAAAAGATCTTACAGTTGATTCTTGTAGCAATCATCCAAGCTTACGAAATTGATTTAGATATTGCCACAAGGAAAGTTACACACTGATTCAGTAATTTGTTAACACGTTACCACCATCTTACAAAGAGTTTCATAACTTGTATCAGTTATAATTATGTACTTCACTCAAAGCAGCATCTGTCATAGTTCATAGTTCTTTTCTGTTCTTTGTAATTTTCGAGAAGTAAACTTAATACAAAGAGGTGCATGTTAATGACTGGTAGGCATTAAATTTTCACAAGGATTGGTTTCATTTTCATTACATCAACTTTCAGCAAATTGCAAAAATATTATTTGTTCTCCATGAGAGTTAGGAAAGCCACTTTTATCTTTGTTAAAAATACGTTAGGAATACTGATTAAGCACCTGGCTTGAAGTAGCATGGCGAAGATTAATAGGATGGTCCCGAGTAGTACTCGCAAATACATAGGTAACTGGATCTGAAGTCTCAACCAGAAGTTCGACTTGTATTCTAACATCTGAATCACTAACAATGCAACAAAATGTACACTCTGCGCAAGAGGGAACAAAACAATACTGTCCCATCAGCAAAAAAGACTAACCAGAAAAATAAAAACATGTATGGATACCAGAAATAGTCAGAAAGACTCCCTACCTCAAACACAAGGTTTGCAGTGTATGAATCTGCAGCTAAACAGAAACTACAGGAACTTTAACAATTATACCAAAAAAAACAAACCACTTCAAACTGAAATACAGCTTTCCTTTAGCTTAAGAATAAAACAACACAATAAAAATCGATCCAAGACAACAGTCGCACTTTGAAGTTTGAACAATGTAATATTAACAAATAAAAAGAAAAACAGAAATTCCTTCAGAATAATTGTCTAGAGTACAGATATCAATTTCATAACACGGTTCACTCCAAAACCAAAAAGACTACAGAATTACCTGCATCGGCAGCTAAAGGAAAAGCATTCACATAACTGCTACTCCCATTTCTGGATAAAAGAACACAGCACAAAACTATCAGAAAAGCCACAGTAGTTTAGTCCAGTAAAGTTTAGTTATCAGAAATGCAAACAGACCAACAAGAATCAAAAACTTATCAAACCAAATTTTTCCAAAAACTTATAGCATAAACCAAAGTTATCAAAGCAGATGATTGGCAACAAATCAAACCAGATATAAATTACCTTTTAAATTTTTCACCCACTAACCAATAACTTGAAAATACAGCAAAACAGAAAAATAACATTGATTCAAGTTATCTAAAAACAGATATTTACCTCTTTGAAACAATTTATAATCCCACCATAATCCTTATCTTCATCTGAACTCAAAATTTCAAATAATAATAATAATAATTTAAGATGTTGAGATCTTTAGAATAATATAGCCTTACATCTGATGAATCAACAGCAATTCATCTAGTCACTCTTTGATTTTTACATCCAATGGATTATAAAATTTTGCTAATTTGTTCAAATGTCCAATATAGCTTAGTTTTATTTCCTCCAACAGAAATTTAGTAACACAATGTCATCTTAAAATAACAAATTTTATTGCACAAAGGACTTATTACTTCAAGCAAATTTAGCCATCTTATTTCTCTCACTACTAATAATGAAGGGGAAGAAAATTGGTGTATCCACAAGTCGGAATTTCGTCAAAAAACAAGCATCCATAGATTCCCCCTCCCCTCACACACTTAAAGCCCAAAAGGAAATACACTTATATGTATGAAAGTAGTATCTGTCCAGAATAACTTAAATGAAAGTTATTATCATCAGAACTCGAGCAAGAACCATCTGCTATCAAAAAAAAATTGACAACATTACAAGCAATTATGGAACTATACCTACTTTTTTTCTTTTCTTTCCCTTTTAAAAGTAATAGAGTTAAAATGGGAAATAGAGAGAAAAAAGTTTGGAATATTTTACCAACGGCTTTGAGAAAGCTGTGCTCTGAACTGGTGGCAAAAATAATAGTCTCTCTGGAGGAACTGCCAAATAGCATTTTCAGCCAGCCAAGTGTTCTATAGCTCAGTTGGTTCTTCTATAATTTCTCTGGGACTGGATTCCTGCTAATGTTCCTCTGCCTGCTCTCTCATTTGATTCAGTTAGCAGAGAGACAACAAAAACAGAGGAAAACTTGGGTTTTGTAGGAGTATTCCAGAATGCTATAACAACGAAAAGAGAAAGTTTGTTAGCAGGGTTAGTTCTTGTTTTGTTTTCATTATGCTTTTACATTTATAAGAGTATTGTGAAGATTTTCAAGAAGTATTTTTTATATTTGAGACTTAATTAAACAACACCTTCAAACGAATTACTTACAAACTCAATATCATATCTCTGTTTCCATTTCCGTAAATAATTCTCTCCTTGACCACCCTTCTTCAGCCTTCTGCCCAATCAATCGAGACTGAGCTATCCTCCACTGCTTTGGTGCATTTGGAGGTTCAACCTCATCAAACCCACCACAATCCTCCAAATGAACAGCATTCCGAAAAGGCAATCCCTTTCTCGGCGTACTATATGCAAAATGCCATTTCTTAGCCATCAAAGCCTGTTTATTCACAGAACACAAATCAGAAACAATACACATTACTCAAAATAAACCAAAACAAAACGAAAGCTTCAAATTATACTGTCAAAACACTCTGAAACTCACAGCTTCTCTAATAGATTTCGATACATGAACCACCCTCTTTAAATCATCATGTTCCACACCACATAATACCCTAATCTGCAATACAAAAATACCAAAAATTACCACTACAGCTCAATCAAACCTATAAATAAACATTTAACCACTGAATTTAGCAGTACTAACCAGAATGTCTTGCGGCAGCATTTCAATCATAGATTTCTCAGACCCCAAATTCAAGTTCTCATTACAATGCTTCTTAATTGGTGTTATAACAGAGCAATCAAAATCAATCTCCATATTATCCAACATAACACCCCTCTTCCTAACAAATGACCGAGTATACCTCACAAACGCTAACCCTAATCCTTCATTTGAGCGCGACCTGCATTTCTTCCCCAACACCATTTTTCCTCACAATACCTACTCAAAATAACTCAACAATGCCTAATTTTACCATCAAACAACAACAAAAACAAACAAAATGATCAGAATTATTAAAAATTAAGCAGCCAAAATCTCAAAAATTAGCTAAAAACTAACAAACCATACAAAACAGAAAATCATTACCAGTCAGAAATGTACGTAATTATGTCTATCAAATTAATAAGGAAATCTCAACAATAATTAGGAGTATATATACAAAAGTAGAGAGAGAAAATGAGATTAACACAAACCCTGATTCGTTGGAGGTTAATTGAGATTTTTGGAGTAACGGAAGTTATGGAGGAGGAGGAGGATACAAAGAAGAAAGAACCGTCATCAACCATATCACTTCATGGAATCTCTCCCTTTATATATTTTCTAATTTTGAATTACCATACGCATATTGGATAATCAAGTTTTAGATATAATAAAAAATCCCTATGTCCCATATACTAAGAGTGTTAGTTTATAGTTGAAATTGCATAATAATAATAATAATAAAATTAGTGAATATTTTGTTTATTAAAATAAATGACTTTTTTAATAAAATAAAAATAAAAATTGTATATAAGAACTTATTATATTTTGGGGAGCGGAGTGAGTAGTAAAAAATTGCCTTACAAAAAAATATTTGAGTTTTTATTTTTAGTCATGGGCACATACAGTCACTATTCTAAAGTAGAGTATAAAATCGAAATAATAGTTCGAGTTCGACTTAAAAAATTCTTTAATTATATGATTCGAATTTGAGGGGAAAAAATGAGTTCAAAAAAATACTAATAAATATAAATAAAGATAACTCGACTTGGTTAAAGTTATAGGTAAATGTGTAATGTTACTAATTTTTCTTAAACAATTTAAGAAACTTTTAAAAAAAATAACATTTGTGAAATGTTCAAAAATTTGGCACACAACAATTCTAAAACCACAAATTTTTTGTTTCCACTAAAAGTGTTTTAAAATTCAAATCTCTAACCACTAAAAGTGTTTTCAAATAATCGCCAAACACCATAAAATTTTAAATATTAACATGAAAATATTAAAAGATTTTGAATATTAATTTGAGAGTAATTTTAGTCACCGCAACTCTCCGTCAATTAAAAGAAATATTAAACTAAAAGTCCATACAAAATGAACACTTAAGAAGAAAAGTTTATATGCAGATAATGAAGAACCATAAGACTGAATTACCTGGTATGCCCGTGCCCATACTTTTAGTTTAGTGTTTCTATTCGGTGGACGTAGTTATTGACAAGAACTTATTGAATCCATCGTTTGGACTCATAATAAATTAAAATTTGCTCCTGCTACTCAGCCAAAAGCCTTAAGCATTGTACAAGGACTTATTGTCATTGATTTTAAGTTAGAAAAAAAAAAAAAAATTATTCTGCAATCTACATTTTGCCATAGCACCTCATACATATAATGATATAATTGTAACTCAACATAAACCTAAATATTACACAACTTTTCATAATTAACCTAACTCTGCAAACGACAATATAACTATTAACTGCCTTATTGGAGATTGCCAAAATCAGATGAATTCTATGAAACCAAAAATCCAAAAGTCTAAACCCTGTAATGGAACACATCACTCCAATGATAAAACTCAAGAGACATTTACACATGTATATAGAAGTTCAGAAACACTTTTTAAGGTGCCAATAAATACAAAGTGAACTTTCACCAGAAAAAAATGAAAAATACAAATTTGATAAAAAAATTTAAAAAAAAATAAAAAATTATCTAACATTTCATCATCCACTTGAGCAAGATACAAAAAAATGGCACAGTAGAAGCTTTTACTTAGAAGTAAATTTATTATTTTCCAACATTTTACACAATCAACCAAACAGAGATAAATATAACTGGCACAAAGATCATACTATAATGTGTTATAATGCCTAATACAAGTGTTTTTTTAAATTAAAAAAAAAAAAGCCGCAGACCATTACAATTGCAGCAGAAGAAAATAGTTTATCATATTGGGGCCACACTCATATAGAGCTTCATGCACAAAGGTAACAATGAACCAAGGCCAAAGCAGCAAAATATAAATCAGCTCATCCTTTCTTCGGCATTGCTGCAAGGTTGGTATACATTTTTGCCATGGAATTGAATCCTCTAATATCACCAGAACGGAGAAGATTGCCTGCAGAATGATCAAGAAAGAACTACTAGTGATAGATATAAATGGGTAAGAACCTCAAACTTGTAAAACAATGTAACTGGCAAAAGAAAATGAAAAATAAATAGCAAAAACTCATTAATCTCTAATTCAATCAAGAAACTTGCAAGTTTTGTTTCAGTAAATAATAACCACAAAAATCTATTGCACAGAACAAAGCGAATACCACTATGAAACCAGGAAATGGACCTTACAAAACGCTCGCGGTTCTACCGACTTGTGTAAAGGTACTATCTAAATATTTATCGGACAAACCCCAACATATGCGACATCCGAACTTTCAAATGTCCTATTAGTACAATTCAATCATTTTCAAAAAAAAAATTAAAAAATAAAAGGAGATTTGTTTTGCTATAAGAGATTGGTCGCAAAGGACAAGGAGACCACCCCCAAGGGGAGTAAACAGAAACAGACAAAGCAAGGGAAAGCAATCAAATATGGGGGCTCTGCAATCGTCTGAAGAAAATCCCAAAATAAAGACCGGGAAGAGGTCTCATAATGGTTGACCACAACGATGTAAGATAAAAGTCCCCCTCCATATGCATATTGGGCCTTAACATTTCTAACTTGCTGTCTAAACAAGCCAAAATTAAACTCAACTCTTTTTCAGTTTTATAAAAAAGAAAATAGAACAAATAATTCTCTTTTCTTCACTTTATAAGCAACCCTCTTTCAATTTGAGATGTCTCATATTAAGTGACCCTATTGCACATGAGTAGTTCTATGTGCACAACCTATACGCAAAAAGTTGTCCACAAATAGTATAAAAAATGAGAGAAAATAAGGGAACCTGCCATTTGGCTTTTTACACATCTTTATTGGTATGTATTACACGAGACATACCATTTGTGAACAAATTTTTGTGCACATAGAATTATTCATTCCACATATTATACGCACATTGTTCAAGCCATTTTTCTTTCTTCTCCTCTCCCCTCCCCACCAGTCCACCACCAAAACAACAATGAAAATAAAGACCCATCTACCAAACCCACAAAACACAATAACACATGTTTAGTTTAAATTGTTTTCCTTGTATAAAGAAAGCCAAAATGTAAATACATGAATACACCAACAAACACCAGCATTACCTGAATCGCAATTTAGTGGACTATCAGGTTCTGGGTGGGCCATCAGAGCAATTATGGCCCTACAAACAGACTGCAGTGTCCAAGCTGGGCTCCATGCATTCTTCAATATATCAAGGCAAATTTCTCCTGTCTGCAGTATCAAAGTACAAAAATAACTATAACTCCTCGCAGCACAGTATTACAATCAATATCTTACTCACCAGTTCTTACTATGGTTATGGGCCAAAAGATGATCAGTGTTCTAAAAAGCCCCGCCTGGGCCCCGCCTAGGCGCTAGGCCCCTCCCTGGCGCTGCGCCTAGGCAAAAAAATCCCCTAGGCCGCCTAGGTGAGGCCTAGGCCGCTTCCACCAGCCTAGGTAGGGCCTGGGCCGCCTAGGTGGCTCTTAGGCGAGGCCTAGGCGAGGCAAGGCGGACAAAAAAGATTTTTTGTCTGATAATGACACGGAGAAAGATGGAGATGAGGAGTGCGAGTCCGATGGGGACATTATCTTGAAGGGATATGGAAAAGAAGAGTTAGAGATATAGAGGGATACAGAGATGAGGACTATTAGTTTGTATTTTTTATTATTTGTTTGTGTTTGAACTTTGAACAATTGCATGTTTGTGTTTGAACTTTGACATTGACAATATGGATATGTGTTTGAACTTTAAGAAAATGTCTTTATTGTTTTTATTATAGATTGTTTTGCTTTATATTACTGTTTTGTTTAGATAAATGTAAGATAAAATATTAAAATTAGCTTAAAATAAAAAACCCGCCTAGGCCCCCCCGGCCGCCCGCCTCCCGCCTAGCGCCTTTTAGAACCTTGAAGATGATTGGCCCACTTCATTACACTAAAGAATTCAGGTGACAATATAGAAAGAAGGAGAAAGATATGATCATCATTAAAGTTATGATGGGCAGATGAAGACCAAAATTCTGGCCTTGTACCAATTCTCAGTCTTAAATATGCTTTATCTGAGTGCAGGGACAAAGATAGAAGATTTATACCTTGAAATGTACGTTTGGATGAAATATTTTGGTTAAGAACCGCACTTGAGGAGGCTGCAAGGGATATTGCTCAGGAACCGAGAAAGCAAGCTGGAATACACCAGCTTCATACGGCGTTTCTGAAGGCCCCTAAAGATGGCATTTAGTCATAATCAGTATAATTTCATTAATTTTCTCCACCAGTGTAGAGCATACCTTAATAAGAGCAGTCCACTTAAATATGTTGGAATCATCACAAACTAGTTGAATATCTGGATCAGCTGATTTCTCTCGCTGCACCTCTTTGTATTCTTTGAAAAGCCTTGCTCTTGATGCCTGCATATCAACATACACTAAATATGAAAGGGTTTGTAAACCAGCTTCACATAGATAAGGCTTACTGTAAGAACAGGCATGTCATGGAGAAAAGGTAAATGCAAAGATTACAAAAACTTTCAAGTACTTGAAACTAGATGCTAGATAGAGTTCTGGTCTTCAAGTTAACTGAGGCTAATTTTCGGAAAATTAGATGAACCGATCATAAGCAGAAAATTAAAGTCACATGCTCCAACTTTCTGAGATATCAAATCTATCTAGTAAATTACCATCAAAATGCCCTGAGTTAAGAATTAGTCCAGACTCCAGAATTAATAGTCTCATTAGAATAATAACTAACAGTCTTAGGGGATTAATCAGTGTTCTAAAAGTCGCTAGGCAGACCGAGGCGGCAAAGGGGGCGCGTAGTGTCTAGGCGTTTTCCTAGGCGGGCAAGGTGTTTTCTAAGGTGGTCTCATTTGTCTATTTTTCTATTATACATACTTGTTATACCGTACAAAGCATAAAATAGATGAAATTTTTTAAAATTTTACATGAAAATTATCAAAACAAAAAATTAAGACTTAAAATTCATTTTAAGTATTGTAGAGGTTCAAGGTAGAGGTCTGGTTCAGCCTAGGAGTCCAGCCAATCTAGGCGGTAGAGGACCGCCAAGCGCCTAGGCGAGAATTTTTAGAACACTGGAATAAATTATCAATCTACATGATAGACTGAAGCTAAGTTATGTGGCCCCAGCAACCTATTTGCTAGTCTGTGCAACTAAAGTCTTATACGACTGAAAAAGCCTTCACTCCCTCATACAAAGCTTAGCCACATGATAGGGTAGATGTTGGTCACAAATTACGATTAGTTTCAGTTTTTAGTAGTAAATAACCAAGTAAACGAGAGAGAGAGAGAGAGAGAGAAAAGGGGAAAAGGCATTGTTACAAAAATTGCTTGGTAGACCTAGGTGGTGGAAGGGGGCGCTTAGCGACTAGGCCGCTTAGGCAGAGTCTAGGCGGTTTCCTAGATGGTCTTATTTATTTATCTCTATTGTCTATATTTGTATATATACTATACAAATATATATTACATGTAAAGATTCTAAATTTTACAAGAAAAATTACCAAATAACAATCTTATAACTTATAAGGCACAACAAACTCATTTCAAACATTGTATAGCTTAAAAAAGCTTCATTAAATCGATGTAGTGGAGACTAGTACGGCCTAGCGGGGCCTAGGTGGTCAGCCAAATCAGCGTGGTAGAGGACCGCCTACGACCTAGGCAAGGGACAATAGGGATTCTTTTAACACTGGGAAAACGAATCTAATTGTACACACTAAGAGACCCCAAAAGATATGTGCAATTCAGTAATGAGATGGAACAATGTTGGTCAGCCTATTTGTCTTTCACAACCAATTACCATTCAGTAGCTCTCGTTTCCGTTCATGAAACAAATTTCTTTTCATATAAGTTAGAATTGTGGTAAATCAAACATCTTTTCACTTTTTCAACATTTAGATAAAATTGGTATAGTTCTTTGATTTGTAAAACGCTGACTCATTTTTGACATCGAAATAGAATTGATAAATCTTTTGCCGATGAAGCAGATCATTTTCTAAAAGAAAAAAAATCTTCTTCTTTTTTCAATGTTATGTTCTTAAATGTAGTGTATTCAGCTCTGTATTCATATTATTCATCGCTACTTAA
Organism: Aralia elata; assembly: GCA_034770075.1. NCBI lineage: Eukaryota > Viridiplantae > Streptophyta > Magnoliopsida > Apiales > Araliaceae > Aralia > Aralia elata. The sequence continues at coordinate 20,079,792 of CM068386.1, forward strand.
ATTAAGCCTGAGCAAAAAGTTTGGCAAGTCAAGTTACTCATGTCATGTTTCTAAAGAGATTCTTTATTATCCAAGAAAAATAACCTTCCGCTCAAATAAAATAAGAAACTAAAGAAATCCTCTCACAACAACATTCCGCGTCCCACTTCTCAAAATAATAACTACAAAACTATAATATTCAAAATCAAATTATTGAAAAATGTAAGATAAACATTATGAGAAGGAAATGCAACCATTGTGTGTGCCACCTTAGTACCTTCTGAATTACTAATTATGAAAAAGGACTCAATATTCCCCCTTCGCAAATTTTGAAAACTTTAATGATATATTTTTATTTCAAATTTATTGGAGTGTGTAATTTGATAATAATGGCAACAAAATAAAAGTAAACTTGAGCATAGTATCAATTAATACCACTATCCAAAGAGAAGTGATTATTATTTTTTTCTGGGGAAAAAATGAACTTTTTGCAAATTAGGATCTCTTTTTTTTATAATCAATTTTCAATTAGAAGCAAGCAGTTGTCAAATAATCAATCAACATATAATCAAATTAAAAATTAATTAACCTGCATTCTGTGAGCTGCTCCGCTTTCAATATAACCTCCTCAAAGCTCAGCAAAATCGAAATCCCTACCACTGTATAGAATATCAATCAGCAATTTATCTTCTAACAAATTAAAACAATATCGCACCAATTAAATTCTGATTATTCCATTTGAAATTGAACAAAACAAGCCCTAGAGTTACAAATTGATGCAATAAGTAAACCCCAATGGGCGTCAATAGCAAAAGTACGAATGAATCGAGAAAATCGCACCGTCGATCTCCTGAGATGGGAACGAAGAGGGAGAAGGTTTGATCGACAATACTGGATTTTGTTGTGGAAATATCAAATCAAGAATTTTGGTTTTAGTGATCTTGTTAGGCCCTGTTTGGTTCGCGGGGTAAAATCGAGTATTAATTTTGATTTTTGTGTTCTTTCATCCGGTTGTTTCATGAATTATATAGGCATTTACTTATTTAATACTCCTTCCGTCCCCAGATAAAAATATAAATATATATATTTAATTATTAATTTTAAAAATGATTAATTTAATCACAAAAATTAATTAAAAAAATTTATCTTGAGACGAAGGGAGTATATTTCAGTCTATTTGAACGGTTTCAAAATAATACGACAAAAAGGATTATTACCCTTTATTCACTTTTAAACATTATACTATTGAATTTTAAAAATATACAATTAACTAATTAAATTTTTTAAAAATTATTAATTAAGTCATTCTGCCAAATTAGTTAGACGGACGTCAAATTTGACCTTCTACTTTTCAAACGTGAATTAAAAAAAAATCTATTATCTCTATCTTCTCTAAGTTCCTTCTTCATCTGCTTTACTTTATTCTTTTTCCTCATCATGATTGTTAGTTTATTCTTTTTCCTCATTATGATTCTTCCTCTGCATCTCTTCTCATCCGTAGTGTTCTTGTCATGGCTTTTAAATAAGTTTTTTAAAATATATTTTGTCACCCCACGGAAGGGTTCCACAAATTGGCCTCACCATTTCAAAATTTTCGATTTGTTTTTTCTTTATAGCTCCCCGTAGATGAAACAATCACTGTTTATCACCAAATCATGTAATTTTATGGTGTTTTAGTGGCTTAAGTTTTCATTTTATAAAGGAATTAGGATTTCAAATATAAATCATTTTTGGTTACATTTTTATCTCAGATTTGTTCCATTTTTGGATTATTTTCGCGAAATAGATATCATGTTGTAATAGGCATCACCGAAACAAAGGTTTTGACACATTACTTGCATGATTTGGAGTAGAAACAAATATTTATTGCTTGTGACCCGTGTGACTAGTAAACGGGTTGGGTCGAACCGACTGGGGGTCGAAGATAATGATTTTTTTAAATTTTTATTTTTAAGTGTTATCTTTTATTATTTAAATGTGACTTTTTATTGTATTAAATAAATATTAAAATCCATCAAGGATACATATGGGATTAGTTCATTTAACATATGTTGCTTATTTGTTTCCACGTCATTTTCTTGGATTTTTTTTTAAAATGTCATGTAGGTAATAAATAAACGAACATCCACTGAATTTAACAGAATGGTGTGATTCTTAAATTTTAATTAGTTCAACGGGTTAATTGCATATTTTTAAAGTTTGGTGGTGTAATGCTTAAAAGTAGACAACCACAATGGAGTAATACCCCCTTTTTGCCCCAAAAAAAATTAAGTGTAGATAATTGAGTCAATCAGAATCTTATGCTATGTTTGGATTGTAGGAATGAAGGTGAAAATTAAATGACTTATTTTCATAGAATGGAAAAAATTGTGTTTGGTTGTTCTATTAAAATGGAATGAACCATTTCCATTCTTATCAAATTTATGAATTTTATTTTTTGAGTGAGTATATGAAATGACTTATTCCAGTCATGAAATGAATCATTCCACTTACCATTTCATTACCTTCTCTATTCCATTCATTCATTAATTTCATTCATCCAATTCAAACGTAGCATTAAAACTATATCTTATTTTTATATTTGGTCCTAAAATATTTTTTTGAAAGACTAATATTAGAAGATATCATGGCACTTGCACATTATTTCCTTCAACGGCAAAGAGGGGATCAAACCCTTTTTGAGTTTTATTGAGGGAAGGACTTCCTTCTAATTTCTTTAGAATTTTCTCTTTATATTCTTTCCTCTCTTGTTTTTAAAAAATAAAACTCACAAACAAAAGGTTAAATTGCAAAAATTAGTTTTAATGAAATTTCTTCAGACGAAAATTCTTCCAATATTAATTAGATGAAAAATAATTTGTATGTCGACTAATTTATTTTGAATGTGAATTGCATCTAACATGGAACTGTAAGTTACAAAATAGTACTATAATATGTAATTTTCTTCTTTACACTCTCTTATAACATATCTTGACATACGTACAATAAATTTGATTGCCTAGTAATAGAAATTTTTTCTTTTATTGTGCAATGTCACATATTCATATCTACCCCCTTAACAGAAGTCGGAATTGACCAAAATGCTATATAAAAAAAAATATGTTTCCCCTAAGTTTCCTCTAATTTCCCTATCCCTTCCCAAGGTACAATTGGATCCTGAGATGAAATGCATCCCTAGAATTAAATTATTATATAATAAATTCTCAAAAAAAAAAAAATCTCAACGTATGTATATAATATCGATATAAAATTATTATCATATATAACAACACTCTAAAATGTGATAGCAATAATCCGATTTGTACAAAAATTGCATCCAACACAATAAATACATAAAATCCATAAACCCATTCATATCACATATCCAACTATACAAGATCTTGCCAAAGTATTCTATCGAATTACAGTTGCGACATATATCAGGATTAAATAGAATTATAAGATTAACTTACTATATCAAATACATCTTTAAAATATTACCAATTATATTTATCCATATAATTCACAACAACAAAAAATTAACATATAAAATCACAAGATATATCATTTTCTGTGTCATAATACTCAACTACATATTTTACATTCTGCAAAAACATTTAGAATATGGTTATCATAGTGGTAATGTTCATTTCAGTTAGTCACCATAAAATCCTCTTAAAACCTGGGGCACGCCTTTCCTCAATAACAAATCCAAATCCCATAAATTCAACTCATACAAAAATGATGTTCTTTAAAAATAAAAATAAAAAGTTATCCCTACAATGTACATATAAATGCATAAACAATCAAAACTTATCGACCAAAAGAGAATATATATATTATATATAATAAATTTTTCAAAAAAGCAATAGATAAAAAAGAAAAAAGGGGAAAGTAAGTTGACAAACAAATGAAAAGGTAAAAAATGTGCAAAACCAATCATTGTTTCACATGCTTTCAGCTCTACCAGGAGTGGTTTTAGGCTTAAATTTTGTAATGTCTACTAGGTCCCCAAATAGCTTGTCCTCTGGCTTCGCAGGCCTTCCAGGGTGTACATATGATGGTGTAGACTGATAAGATGAATTCCTTATGACTCCATCATTCCTTAAAGATAACCCGGACATTCTCTGCTCAAGGAACTGATTGTTTTGTTGCTGCCCATATCCATAGCCGTAGCCATAGCCTGGCATTTGGTTGCCGTACATTTGTGGAGGATACATATAACCCATTTGGCCATACTGCATTTGCTGGGGGAAAATACCCATTGATTGACCTCCTAGCATTTGTTGAGAATGCATCCCTCCCATTTGATTGGGCTGCATAGCCTGGTTATTAATTGCTGACAAATGGCCTCCTGTGACTGGCTGAATGTACATACTTGCCGCCTGGTCATTTCCTGTAGGCTGATATCCTTGGGTATGTATGCCACCTGGCATCGGCTGGGAATGAGCAACACCCACCTGAGAAGTATGCATCGGCTGCTGGAATGGATTACCAGCGGATGAGCTATTTTCTGGCTGCTGGTACTGGTTGCTGGCTGACGGGCTATTATCCGCTGGTGACTGAGCTTCCCAGGGTGGCGGAGGGAATGAACCACCGCTTTGAGCACCTGCAAAAAACAGTGTTAAAAATAAATTCCTATGCAGCATAATAGCTCAATCCTCCACATTTACATTCTCCAAGAGTCAAACCAGCTAACCCTTGCAGGTCAGACATAAACATGGTGATTGCTAATTGCCCAACTCAATAAAAATGTAATGTAGAGGATATCTGCCAGAACTGTATTGTACTAACCATAAACTGGTGGCGGTGGCTGCTGCTGCTGTGGAGAGATCTGGCCATTCCAGGCAGGATTTGCTCCTTGTGCATAGAGAGACTGTTCATATTGGGGTGACACCATACTGGGAACACTTCCATTGGGATAAAATGAGGGTTGTGGAGATTGAAAATTCTGTGGCTGCTGTAATTGTGGGTTTGAAGGATATGTTTGTCCAACTGGATAGGTAGTTTGAGCAACATTATTTTGTGAAAACATGTCAACAAGTGCTAGGGCATTCTGCTGAGATACAGGACTAGTCGACTGAGGTTCCCCAACTGGAACAATAGCCAGCGAATTCTCAGCTGTTGGTGAGCTGAAGTCGTCATCTCCGCTCAAAAGGTCCATTTTAGGATGGGCATTAGCTGTAATTTTTGATGGACCATTCTGTGTCCCAGCAACAGTGCCAGGGGTGGATCTGCAAGCCCATTCAATTACAGCTTAAAGCAACTAGCAATACAACCAAATCTAAGAATCAAACAGAATTATTCCAAAAACCCATCAATTAAAGCATTTCTCATAGGCGAATGTTTAGAGAGAAAAAACTCAAAACTCAAAAATTGGTTCAATTATGAGCACGCTTGTTCAATTTCAATTCCAAGATTAAAAGACTAGTATTAAATAAAATTTCCAATCAAATGCTAAACCCACAAGTCTACAACAGAAAAAATCACATAGGGATCAAGAGCATTGATCTTCTACATGCAAAACTTAATTAAGCACCTAAATCTGACATTGTATAACATGGCAACTAGTCATTTCATTTGGCAAGGATTGGGTAAATTTAATACCTAGTTTGAGTAATATGATCCTTCAAACCGATCTGACACTAAAGAAAAAGTAACTTGAGAATTTTTAACCACATTCAAGAGGTCATTTTCCAGTGATAACACAAACGATATGCTTTCGAATGAATTGTTATTGCAACGACTCAATTCAAATATATTACCCTCCATCAGTCTGTTTGCCATCTTCTGTATCAATTAGAGGAGCATCCACAGGTACCAGCGCTCTAACAAGTTCAGGCTTCGGCTTCTCTGTTAGATCTGAAGTTCCCGAAGCAAGTGCTTCATGCTTAGCTAGTAATCTCTGCAAGTCGTCATTCAGTGCTAATCCTTGACATAGCAGCGATTCATCCCTGCAAGAGTTAAATTAACGATAAGTGCAGAACAAACATTAAGAACAACCACAACAAAATTCCAATCATATCACACAAATTAAGCTCATTCATAAATTTAATCTCTTATGATCAAACCTCAGACACTGGGAAAAGGAGAATCTCTTACATAACACACTTGTACTCTTTCTTTATATTCTGACATTGCCTTAGTACAAAAGTATAAGAAAAACAAGAATACTTTTTATTCAGAAGTTTTATTGTATCAATATCACATACACTTAAATACAGATTATAGCTACACAGGAAGAGGATATGTCCTATGAAGCAAAGAAGATTCTTCAGTAGGTTAGCGAATCCCCGAATCTGAATCTGAATTCTTGGATTCTTCTCGATTCAACAAGATTCTTCTAGGGGTTTCTTCTGTAGTTTTTCCTAAATTCCTAAATAGTATTAGTATATAAAAAATTTGTTTTTCTTGAATTTTTTACATTTCATCATGAATTATTTTTTTTGTATTGAATTTTTAATGTATGTGTTTTTTTATATTTTTTATATGTATATAAATAATATCAATAACTATATATAACAATGCAAGAGAGAATCTTAAATTGAATTAATTTGGTTGGTCATCAATATCTATTTTGTGGGCTCAAATTTTCCGCATCAAGACTGGACTGGCCCAAAATGTGCATCAGGCTGACTGGCCCAGAATCTACTCTACAACTTATTCGTGTTTACTACTATTATATCAATCAAAACCTATATATATATATATATATAGGGAAAAGGAAGCGTATGTTTTAGCACACACAACCTTGTGTGTATCCTATTATTTTAAGAGATTTTGTTAATGGTGCTTTTGACATTTTACCATTTTCATTAATGGTTGTTTTGATATTTCACCAATTTATCAATCAAAACTATGTTGTATTAGGCATAGGACACACACGCAAACGTGTGTGTCTAAGACACATACTCTCTTTTTCCATATGTGTGTGCGTGTGTGTGTATATATATATATCACAATCTAAAAGAAGATCCTACAATTGAATTAATTGGATTGATCATAAAATTAGTAGATAAGTACAAAAAACAACGAACCTAAATTGAAATGAATCACAATCGCCAAGAAAAGAAAAAAAAGGAGAAAACATCTCACACCACGTGAAAGAAACATATAAAAAAGCTAGTCCGTGCATCGCACGGATTGCAAGCTTTTTTTAATAATTTCAATATCTAATGAATCCGTGTCAAATTCGAATCCCCCACCCCACCCCACCCCCCACCCCCAATTTGTCAAACTCGAATCCTTACTTCCTTAATGTGTCCACTTCAATAGCACAAGATCATTCCCAAACCATTCTATTCTTGACAATGGCTTTCGGAGACCAATGTTTATTTAAAATTTTAGCTAAATTTACCTCAATGTGTTATAAGCAACCCCAAAAGTTTGGGAAAATCAACCTCCCATAAGCCGTACTAACCTAGGGCAAAGTTACCAGATACTCTCGTTGACCTAGCGAACAGCGTATTGGTATTTACGTACCCAAACACGATACTCTTACGTATCAATACTCTAAATTTAGCGTACCGAAAAATTTCTTAGTTATTTTACTTGTAACTGCACACATATCAATATTCTAACTTAGTATTGAATACTCAAATATTACATTTGTCCTAAATTATTTATAAAACCAACTTTTTGATTCAACTAAAAAATTTCTATAGAACTTATCTATAAGGTTTATTTCATTTAGATTTTAAGAGAATTCCTAATTATAAGAACTTATATAAAGATACCCTATCGTACCGCGTTTTAGCTATGTAGCGTACCGCGTACCATAACGAACCACGTTCCAGGTAACACTAACCCAGAGTTATCATTAATACCAATGAACAAAAGTGAGTCACCAATTCATCACTACTATAACAACCACATTGATTGACAGTTTTCTTTTAGTATAATCACTAGTAATTCCATCTTAGAAGGACACCCTTAATTACTTTGACTCACCTAGTAGCTCAGGCAGTTTGGAAAAAAAATTGTCTTCTGATCCACAAGAGAAAATTTAAAGTACCAGTAATATAGAAAGACGCGAATAAATTAGACAAGTGCAAATTAGGGGAGAGGTTAAAGTAAAGAAAGGCCTTACGAAGTCGAGTTGACGAGGTGTACCACTCTTTGCTTGTATGTGCGGCACTGTTCCACCAAGTCAACAATAACCTCTTGTCTAAGCCCCTGTTATCCAACAACATCCAAATAGATGAATTAAATATTACAATATCATATAAATTCACTTAAATAGAAAAATGCAGTTTAGAGAATTGTTAACAATGGAGAACGTGCTGGTTTCATTCATATTTCAAGCCAGATATGTATCCAATTACTATATCCATGTTGTATGCATAGGTCACATATCATTAAAAAAAATGCCACACAGCAAATAATTCTAATAAATTCCTCAGATGTTAAATTTACCTCTTTGTTCTCTGGAACCAACGCACTCAACATTTCTGCAAGCACATCCATAATACCACGTGCATTCTGAATTTCAGTCAAGCTAGAGAAGAAAAATTGATCAGCAAAAGAAGAAAAAGGAGGATACAAAATCAGCAAAAGCAAGATAAATTTTTTTTATAAAGCTGCTATGAAATTTAATGTGTCAAACTGCAGTAAATCAGTACATATTGTAATATTGATCACTTTTCTCAATATACAGTTTTTAAAGAATAAGGAAAGATCTCTCTGCTCAACGGCTCAATGCAAATCCATATCAGGGACCAAATATTGCCTCCAGCAACCACTGCCCTATATGTAATAAAGGATTTCACTCATGCATTACGAAATTATATAAGAGGATATTAAACCAGAAAAAAAGGCAAATGCACCTTCACTGCACTAACTGATCATCCAGAATGAATGTATACAAGCACATGATTCTCACAATAATGCTCAATAAGATTTGGCATTGGTTTCACATCAACTAAGTAAATTGACACCACACAACTTCTAACAATATAGCCAAATGTGACTGCAATACTACATATAGTTGCGGGCTGAGCCTATACTCCACCTTCACAATCCTCAAAAATAAACTCAAAATGACGACTGAAAATCAAAGTGGAGAAGAAAAGTATACTAGGTACTTGAAAAAATAGTGAAAAGTATACTAGGCCATTGAAAAAGGAGTGAAACTATACTAGTAAACTTGACACAACTTGCTAGACTTAATGTCTTTGCAAGCACAACAAAAGGAGTTGAGCAATGTACCTCAATGTAGGAAACTCAGCCTCAGCAGAAGGCTCAGCCGCTTCTTGTCCTGGATTACGCACATTTTGTGGATATGATGAAAGAGGCTGTGATTGTGGAGGTGTAAAAACAGGCGCAGAGCTCTCAGACCTCTTAGGGAATACTGCTCCCATACGCTGAAACATATAAGAATTGACGCAGAGGACTTTAAATAAACATCAACAAAATGGTGAACACAACACTGGAAACACAAACTGACAAGCTATGCTTTAAACTAGAAAACCAGGATACTTGAGCCTTAATTCATGTTTCTTGTTCTTCATTTTATCTGCTCAACTACAAAAAAATACGTTCAGAACAGTAAACTCTTCCAGAACTTACCAACAACTCCTGGTATGCTGCAAAGTATTGTGGATATCTTGCCCTTGATCCTCCAAAAGCTTCTTGCCAAGTATCTACAAGAATCAATATCTTCTCTTTAACATGGAAGTCGGGCTACAGCAGATCAAGACAACATATGAAAATTGGTATTTAAAGAGATAAGTACAGCAAAAAGAAGCCACAAAACATTCAAGCAATAAGCCTACCTTCTTCCTCACTATTTTCACCATCTCATGAAGCACATCCTTCTCAGCTACATGCATGTGGACAATGTCACCACAGTTCTTGACAATTGTTTCCAATAGCTAAAACAAGATAAACAGAGATAGTGAGCTTAGTTGAGCCCATATGATGCGGAGCAATACAAGGGAATTAAAGCATTATTAATTCCTTAATTTTATATTGTTATTAGAGATAAATTATTACAATTATTGATATATTTTAATTATATTAGGTAGGTAGAATATTCTAGAGTTTCTAATCACACAAGCATTTGTTTCCTTTTTAATTAGGATTTTATTTGGTCTCCGAGTCTAGGTAATCTTATATAAACGTTTTAATTCTCATAGGTTAATCAGATTATTGAATATATTGATTTGAGAGGTAAAAGCTTAGTCTTTGTGGTTTGTGTGTTCTTCTACTATTCCATGCGTGGAGGATCCTCTAGCCATTCGTTCTACTCCTTAATCTAAATTTCTAAAAGCCTCTACTAAACCTGTCCTGCATCACCATAATGAGATGTTAGTATGTCCAAACAAAACTAAGCACTTCTTTCAATAGATCCAGAAGGTTGATTGCTACTGTACACTTGCAATCAAGTTTCTCATAAATCAGAACAATTTGGTCACTCATAAATCAACTAAATTCATCGTTTAAACTGAGCATAATGATGTGCACATTATACATGTCGCAAAAAGGAGAAAAAGGTAATTATTACCAAACACAAAGCAAAAAACCTCTGGAACTTACTGTTAGGGCAAGAAGTTGGACTTTAGGATTCTTGCTACCAATCCGCTTTTTTATACCTCTCACAACATCCTTTGCTTGACTGTTAAATGAAAATTAATTTTAGACTATTAATAACTAACACATTATTAAACAAAAAATATCAGTGCTAAAAATATAGCTGTACAAATTTCTTAATAGAAAAGTGGAACAACACTGCCAACACAATACACTCAAACGAGCTAAAAAACAAGTTCTTGCATGATAAAGGATTAAAATGATTTTAACAACAGATCCACAACCGAGCTGAACCGGGCATGAAGATAACTCTTGCAACTAGAATCTAAAACCCACCATCAGCAATTATCTGTTGAGCTATCGAACATAAATGCATTTTGCCCTTATCTACACACAGGCACGCAGATAACTCCTTTGCCCAAGGGAAAAAAAATGAAGCAAAAATAAGTATCAATGGCTATAGACCATTCCTCATCTTCTAAAGTACATTTATTCTCTCTAACCAATATACACCAAAAATGATACGATGGCACGCAGATAACTCCTTTGCCCAAGGGAAAAAAAATGAAGCAAAAATAAGTATCAATGGCTATAGACCATTCCTCATCTTCTAAAGTACATTTATTCTTTCTAACCAATATTCACCAAAAATGATACGATGGTACTGCTTCACAAAGGCTGTTGTGGACAGTGCAAAATGCCTGAATCTTTAATGCTCATGATTGACTTTTCAACTGTTGTGGGGAAAATATGAATTATTGCTTCTTTTCGACGTCTATGATACAGGTATTTGGGTGCTTCAAAGCAAATTTATGAGTTTGGAACATTCTAGGTGGCCCAGCGTTCAGGTTCATTAGAGTCCCTTCAACATCCAGTTTTCAGGGAATAAAGGGCAGGTGGCAAAGTCATACTATAAAAATTTTCCTACACTAACACTATTTTGTGAGTTTTAAAAACGAGAGAAAAGAAAAGAGAAGGAAAATTTAGGCAAGAGACCAAAAGTCCTTGTTTGTGAGTTCTTTTAGGAGAGGAGAAAATAGAAGGGAGAAAAAATAAATAAATTTCTTTCCAAAAATTTCTACCCAAACTTGGGAAGATTTAGAAGGAAAATTATTAAAGACTTAGATGGCATAGTAAAATACAAAACCTATACTTATAATAGCTCTCAAATTAGTCTCATAATGGTAAAATAGTAATATACTCTTTTAAGTTAAAATTTCCTCTCAAAACTCACAAACACAAGACAATAAAGTAAATTTCATTTCCCTTACTCTCTTTTCTCTAATAAATTTGAAATTCTTATCTTTTCTTCTCTCTAAACTCAAAACACAGTGTAAGGGCTTCTTCTTTTTCTTTTTCTTTCTCTTTTCATTGATAAGTTTAAGTACTTAGGATAGTTCCACTTACGTTTTTCAGAAGCATTTCAAGTCATCATTGTCCTATATTCTCCTTCCCTACTTCCCCCCTCTCTTTCTAATATAATCATCTACATTTTTATCAGATGTCCCATGACGGAAAAATCCTTGTTTTGCTAACAAACATAAGCTAATAAAAGGCGGAAGTAATCGTATCAAATAAACAAAGTTTAATATAAGATTAGACGGTATAGGTGGTTGGTGGGATATTGCATGCACCTGGTGATTTATCCAATTCACTCCCTAAAGGTAGTGGTAGGTAGCACATTCCACCGTCATTAAAAAACCATGACAAAGCACTAATTACAAGCATCATATTAGATTTTGGTGTCAATCAACATACTAATTAATAGGATTTCTTTGCAGATAAGTTCAAATAATTCATACATCATGGACCTTGTCCGTCTCTCTACTCAAACATACGCAACTATAAAGCAAGACACTCTATCTTCCCTGATGTTTGGTAATTTTCTCCAACAATGTTTAACTATTACATGCTCCTGAAGAAGAAAAGGCTTGCATTAACCACGAAATCACAATCTTGTTATGGTGCGAGACTGCGAGTAAATCTATAAACCAAGCACAAAGTCACAACAACTACAACAAAACCCCTTCTAAATATCAATTTCATCCAATCAAGTATGAACTTATAACCAAAAACCAAAATCTTAATAACCATCCCCTGTAATGCTTGATTGGCCTCCAAATGCCCCTTCTTCAACCAAAAATAATCTAATCAAAATACCAATGGAATAGATTTTCACACCCTACAAATAAACACAAAGATACACATACCAACATGTATGGAAAATACGGAAATATCAAAGCTTGGTTCAAAATACACAACCAACAAAATCGATCAAAAATAAGAACCACCCATCAAGATAGAAAAACATACACAGGATCACGATTGCAAACGTCGCAGATCTCGATGTTCATGGCCCAATCTGGACCGATGAGCATGTCGCTCGTAGCTCTTTCCACCATTGAATTCACCATCTTTTTCCCCCCAAATCAAACCCTCCAAACGGCAGTATATAATAAATCAAAAATCCGACAACCGGCCACCCTTTTTCCGGCGAGATCACATAAAATTCCGGCAACTCTCCGGCCCTCTCTCTCTCTAGATACCCAGTATTTTCTCTCTCTAAAAACTCTGTTTTCTCTCTGTGATCGTTATTTTCTCAATGTTTTTTGTTGGGATTTACGATTTCGACAAATCCTTCAGAAAATCGAAAAAACAAGAGGAAAAGGAAATAGAGGTGGGGAAATTGGCCAATCGGATAATGCCAAGTGTATTATATATTACGAGCTTACGTACTGAGCTGTAGCCTATTGATGACCGACCATTTTGATCCGACGGTTAGAACTGCTTTAATCAAGCTCTGTTGTGCTTTATAATGGACCACGTCAGCATTCACCGCCAGGTGGGTAAATAGAAAAGGACGTGCTGTTTGGATACTCTTTTTTAACCACTTCTCTTGTTTTTATTTTCAACGTATCTATTTATATATTGAAAAATAGTCTTTTTATGCAAAAGTTTTCGATTGAATTATAATTATAATTACGTCATATGTGTATATATAGTATAAAATAAATAATAATTAAAAATAATCTCATCTTAATTTATTTTATTATATAAAATTTTGCCAACATATATATTATTCTTTATTAAAAAAAATTGTGTTAATGCCGATTTCTGAAAATATTTTTTAGATATCTATTTATTTATGAAATAATGTGTTTAAATTTGAATAAACATAAACTAAATTGAAAAATAGAAGTGCACTTAAAATGTAATGGTATTTTTTTCAATTTTTGTTGATAATTATAATTATGTATTTTTATAAATAATTGCTTACAATGATGACCATGGATGAACAAAATTTTGATTATCTTAAAAATATAATTTTTAATTGGTAGTTTATTTTTATTTTATTTTTTGAAACCAATAGCTAAATAGATTTACCAAAGCAATGTTATTACATAAAATTTAGAAAAATATATAGTCTGAAAATATTGCTTTTCTAGTTGTTGTTGTTGATAAGAATCAACTCATATAATGCGATAGCTTTGGCGAGTATAACATTTATTTTGGTTAATTTGTATTAATTCCTATTATTAGTGCAAGATTTAAATTTGGAACTTACAGTCTATTACGATCTTATGTTATATTTGTATTGAAATAATAGAATTGGTAAATGAATGTAATAGAAAAGGGTATGAAATGATTTGTTTCGTTCCTGGCCGAAATAAGTCATTTCATACATTATTTACACGAATAAAATTTATAAATATGGCAAAAATGAAAATAGTTCATTCTACTTCAACAGAGCAATCAAACACAATTTTTTTCATTATATGAAAATAAGTCATTCTATTTTTACCTTGATTCCTGCGATCTAAACAAAATTATCACATAATTTAAAAAAAACAAAATATTGAAAGAGAAAAAATAAGGATAAGATTATTTATTTACGAAGAACCAAGTATTATCTCTACTCTATAATATAAATGGAGAGAATATGGTTGTGGAATATATTTTTGATATTGAAAAGGATGAAGTGCAAACAAGTAGACTTGTATAGTTCACATTCTTCGGCTCTATCCATGAATTATTCAGTAATAAGTCTTTCACGATGAGATTTACTTATACAATAACGGTGTTTAATTATGAAAGTTGGTTAGGTAGCTAACCCCGTTAGTCCGTTCTTGCAAGAGGGGGCCTAATTTTTCTGTTTTTTAAGTAAGATTTCCTCCGCTTAATGGATAACTATTTGCGACCAATGAAAAATTGCTTCTCATTTTAAATTGAGGTGATTGAATTTGCACCAATGGTCACTTTCGCTTGGTAAAAAGAAAAAAAGAAAAAAAGGTAGGCATCACTTTTTGCAAGGCAATGACTTATTAGGTACCACACCTATAGGCTATAAACAGCAAAGCAAAGAAAAGATTCTTGCCTTCCTGAAGCAAATACTCCCTCTCAAATTAAATATTTAGTTTAATTATTAGATTAAATTGATCATTTTTAAAATTAATTTTAATATTATTTTTGTCAAAATATATATAAAAAGATTATAATAAAAAAAAGTATAAACAATTTACTATTAATTTTAATTTTTATAATTTTATATATTTATATATATTAATTATTAATTTTAAAAATAATTAATTTAATCAATATAAATTAAAACTGAGCATTTAATTTAGATCGGAAGAGTATAAAATAGTAATGGTTTGTACATACAGTCTTAGATCAATAATTTGAGACAACTCTTTAATTGCATTACTTATTTAAATATCTTAAAAGGACTTCCAATAATTTAGCTGATTGATTAACTCGGTACCAATGGGATTAGAGCATATATGCAAAAATCAATATGACAGAATATTTGATATGGCATGAAATTTCAACAATAAAAATAGTCAGCATCCAAGAATACCAAATTTCTCTCTCTATATACATACCAAATTTATCTCTCACTCTCTCTCTATATATACACGTAGGGGTGCTCATCGGTAAAAAACCGAACCGGTACCGAAAATACCGAACCGGTACCGATCCAAAAATACCGAAAAACTAAGAACCGGTACCGGTACCGAATTACCGGTTTCGGTACCGGTTCGGTACAAAATCGGTACCGGTTTTTTCGGTTCGGTTGTCGGTAATACCGCATGGTAATATATATAATTATTAATAATAATTAAATAATTTTTTTATATATATTAACAATAATTAAATATATAATTAACAGTAATTATTATTTAATAATAATTAAAATTTATATTTATATATATAATTATTAAAAATAATTATATATTTCGGTATTTCGGTATTTCGGTTTATACCGAATTCAAAAAATCCCTTACCGCTACCGGTACCGAAAAGTGTTAAAATACCGAAAAACCGATACCGAAAAAACCGGTACCGAAAAAAACCGGTACCGCCGGTACCGGTATCAACCGGTTCGGTAAAAAACCGAAAAAACCGAATTTTTTGAACACCCCTATATACACGCACACAAAGACGCGCGTGCACAGACATGCACACAACACTCGCGCACACACTCACATATACATATATATATATATACATACATACATATATGGTATCGATCCATAGCCAACATTGTAAGAATAACACGTTATAATCGTCCATCTAATGATCGATTAAATAATTATAATTACGTAAATTTTCTAGGCTCCGCAGTTTAATACTGCGGATGCCAATTTTATTTTATTTTTTAAAAAAAATTTAGGCTACACAGTTTAATATTATGGATGTCAAAATAACTTTTCAGACTCCGCAGTTTAAAATTGCGAACAAGAAACTTGTACAAGGAGTATTTTGAATATCTGTCTCGTTCGCAGCATAAACTGCAAATACTAGATATTAAACTGCAAACGGGAGCTCTATTTAACCGTTCGATCATTGGATGGACGGTTACGATGTGTCGTAAGAATAACTTTATTCTTATAACGTCAAGAATGAATCAATCTCATATATATATATATATATATATATATATATATAATATAATTGCGAACTTCGGTCATTCTATATCAAAGTACAATAAAGACGAAAATAGAAAAAGTTAGAATATGGACTAACTTATTGATGCTCTCTCTACGTCACCAAGTGTCGTTGCTGGCAAAAAGATGGTGGCGGGAGAAGCAAAGTGATGGTAGTGTATGGTGTGTGTATTCACTAAACTTCTCCCCAAGAAGATAGATGACAGTGTTTGGTGCGTTTAGATATCCAAACACTATGTTTATAATTTAAATAAATTACGTTTGTAATAAATTGTTGTTAAACAAACAAGATTTTCATACGCGTTTGGTGTGTTTTAAATCATAACGCCAATAGACGAACAAATACATATATAATATGACTAAATATATTGCTCTCAAGTAACTCTGTCCCATGTTCTGTTCCCCTCTTACTCTCTTCTTTATTTTTATTTCTCAAATGCCCATCAGTACATGCTCAGCCATCTCCACCTAGTTGCAGAAAAGTGCACTAGCTGTATACTTTTGACCCCACAAGAATTAGCCTACTACATATACTACAAAACAGAAGGAAGTGTAACCTTCCCCTATAATGGTATTGGATCCTCTCCAGTCCTTTTAATGGGATTTGATTCTAAACAGATCTTTTCTTCCCCATTTGATATAATTAATAATTCCACAGGATCGAGAGACGCAAAATTATACAGGAAGAAAATGAAGAGAAAAAGAACCGCCGAGGATCCAATTCCATATACAACATCAACAAAGTATCTGAAAGACTGAATGCGAAAAAAGATAATGAAACATGATTCTTTTTTCTTATTTGAAAAAGTGCAAATGACTGAAGTATATTGAAACTGTAACTTGTTACAAAATTACAACGCTAGTAAGACCACAAACAAAATCCTTTCAAAGAAATAACAGATATCAAATCACAAGCTTAACAACAACTAGTATCTAGTGGACACCAAAAATACCTGAAATACAGTCAAACTCCATAATAAATAGTAGAATATTTATTTTTTTTCCTTTGATTGGTGATAATTAAGTCAATTTGCTTCCTGAGAACTAAGAGGCCCCATTTCTGAACTGAAAGGAGTAAATGGCTCAACAAAGGCATTAGATTGCAACTGATAAACTGAAGTAACTTTATGGATTCATTTCTTCTTGAACAAATTAAATTAGTTCTACGAATATGCACAATCATATTTATAAACACAACTCAACTTTTCCTTGCTATAGAAAATTTAGTTTCTTTTTTTAACTTTTATGCATAGATATATTTATCCGAGAACAGATATTTGGCAATACAAGTAACCAAAACTCTAATTTATTTTACCAATATGAATTATCTTACAGACAATTTTCGATGAATAGAAACCCCTCATAGGAATCCAGAGCACGCAAGCATGGTGCAGTATCAACATAATTGTTTTCCCCTTGTTTAAACTTGTTTGATTCCACGTTCGCAGAAGGGGTGGAAGTGGCTCAATATGGAACAGGAACTCGAACTGTAGGAGGGCCATGTTTCATGTTCTTCAGTAGAAGATTTAGGAGAGCTTCAGTCACTGGACCTTCTCTGCCTACAGAAAGGAAGAAAAAGAATATTGCAAACATCAATACCCTACAGATATATAGTGAATGAAATAAATACGTTACAACATGGCAGTAAAATGATCATAAGTCTTAAGAATTATGATGATATTACTAGGAACTTTTTAAGAGAAATCGCAGCCAAAAAAAAAAACCTCGGTTTGGACATAGAATGATATCTAATGAGGTTACCCAAACATAACTTATTATTTAGCAAAAAACAGAAAAAAAGAATGATATTTAATATTTTGCTCAATCTCTCACATAAATGCAAGATTGTTCCTAAGACTTTTTTGTCTAAGTTGCCTCATTGAGAAACAGCATCAGGCCATTCAGTTGGATATTATAAATCATTAAAAAGCTAGTATTATTTTGGAAATTAATTAGAACACATTATTCCCTGAAGTAGGCGACCCTACGTCGGCAGTTTCTGAACCTAAATACAATATATGAAATTGAATAGACAAACAGCATGGTTGATCAGCCCTCTGACACTTGGATGCCATCATGCCAAGATGTATCTTATTTCTTTAGTTCAAATAAAATCTTCTCACAATTTTTTAGGTGTTCAAGGAATGAGAAAATTGCTGAAATAGTTTGTAGAGAAAAAGGAAAAAAAAAAAACTCTAAATTTTCATACCATTAATTTAATATAATTCTTTAATTACCAATAACTGCATGGAACATACTGTTGAAATGAAGACACTCAACTTACATTTCATATATTTTCATTTCTTAGATAGCTTACAAGGTTACCTACTTATACAATTGGAAGGAATAATCAAGACAAAACATGTTCCTTAATATAATGAAGAAAACATGGGGAAAAAAATATGGAGTAAAACATAAGGAAGAATATAGGGAAAAGGTGGAGGAATAATGGAATAAGGTGAAGAAAAATATTCTCCACTATTATTTCTAACACTCCCCCTCAAGCTGATAAATAGAAATCTCCTATTTATCAGCTTGGAAAACGAAAGGTTCAATTGGTCGGTCGGTACATGAACAAAACCGGTTCAAGTCGGCAATTGGACAAAACTCCGTTTGTGAATCACAATTCCGGCAGTTAACAGTACTCCGTCTATGAATAGCAATTCCGGCAGTGAACAGTACTCCGTTTGTGAATAGCAATTCCGGTAGTGACCAGTAACTCCGTCTATGAATAGCAATTCCGACAGTTTGGACAATACTTGTAAAAACCTCCATATCCTTACCAGCACCAATCGTCTTCTTCCTGAGACGATCCTTTACTGTAATAAACTTGGGATGGTTGTAGTGTGTTTGAGTTTTACCCCAATTGCAGAAGGGATTTCTTGTTGAAAAATCATCACAGGAGTAGAATCTAAAGTTTCTGATTTTTCACCCATTTTTTTTTTTTGAAAAAAAAGAACTGTGGGTAAGTTTAGAAAAAACAGGCTGTGGGGTACAAACTGTAATATGCAGTTTCAGAAAATTGCACAGTTGGCCGTTGAAAAAAGTCGCCGGAAAAGTCGTCGGAAATATGCAGTTTCACAAACTGCACAGATGGCTGTTGGAAAAAGTCGCCGGAAAGTCACTGGAAAAGGCGACGGGAAAAAGTCGCCGGAAAAAAGTCGCCGGAAAAAATCGCCGGAAAAAGTCGCCGGATAAATTCGCCGGATAAAAGATCAGGCTTTGATACCATGTTGAAATGAAGACACTCAACTTACATTTCATATATTTTCATTTCTTAGATAGCTTACAAGGTTACCTACTTATACAATTGGAAGGAATAATCAAGACAAAACATGTTCCTTAATATAATGAAGAAAACATGGGGAAAAAAATATGGAGTAAAACATAAGGAAGAATATAGGGAAAAGGTGGAGGAATAATGGAATAAGGTGAAGAAAAATATTCTCCACTATTATTTCTAACACATACCATACTTCACTTTGTTAATACATGTGAAACACGCACAAGCACAGGTACACAAACTTGCAAATAGAAAGTTGAGTAAATGCTATCTCATAAGAGAAGAAACCAGATAAGGTTCTGGCGCAAAAAACATGGCTCTTCCAGTTAAGTCGATTTGTGTTTTAAGTTTCTGAAAATATCAGCCTGATTTAATATGCACATATTCATGTAAATAGTTCGTATGGAATACATAAGAGAGTGCAGATTAGTTCTTACCGTCACCTATAACTTGTTCATCCCACTGCAATACTGAGCGAACAAGAACTCCACTGCCAATTAGCATCATTTCTTCTGCTCTTTTTCCTTCCTCAACCGTCACATGCTCAACTCTCATGTCTCGTAGCTTGCCTTTTCTCACCAGGTCTTCTGCAAGTACCAGAACCCTCTTAGCTGTGCATCCACTCAGAATTTTGTCAAAGGGAGGCATCAAAAGTTCTTTCTCCTTTGTTACAAAAGCTACATTCATGTTAGGCCCTTCAGCAATAAACCCATCGGCATCTAACCAAATTGCAGCATACCCACCATTTTCTTCAGCTTCCATCTTGGAAAGCACATTTGGGAGATAATTTACACTTTTCATGACAGCAAATTGTGGGGGTTTAATTGGAATTGATGAAGTTACTACTTTGATGCCCCTGTGATCTGCTGTTGATTTATCTTCAATTACGATGGCGTAAAGAGCTGATTGATGACAGCAAGCTGGAGAGAGTTGGAAATCCCCAGGTCCTGCTGAAAGCCAGTATCTCAGCGATCCTATCCTGCACTTGGATGCACTCACAGTTTGTATGAGTATTCTTCTAATGCTTTCCTTATCAAATGGTAGTTTTATTTTCGCCATTTTAGCTGAGTTCAGAAAGCGATCAAGATGCTGATCCAATTCATAGAGAAATCTGGGACATGAAAAACGTATAAGAGAGAAGTACCCAGAAAGGTTGTGATCATAAGCTGATAACCAAAAGATGAATTAACATCAGCCATTCAATTAAACTCCAAATATTGAATTTGAGTTCCCACTTGGTGGATTGAAGAACAAAAAAAGGTGGGGGGGGAGTGGTCTTGTGTCATACACAACTTTCAAGGTTCTTTTTACATAAAAGGAGAGTAATGTGGGATAAGAATGCTTGAAATAAAACAGAAACCAGTACATTAGGAGAGTTTATCACCAAAAAAATGGTCCATTTTTCTGCATGTTACTGATATTTTTAGTTGATTATACTGTAAGGAAAAGTCCTGTAATTTATTCAATGATGGATCCCTTGTTCTTGAACTGAGCTACCAGAAATCCTAATTCAATGGGACAACAAAGCTTGCAGATGCTGAAAGAAAATAGCTTAAACATTTCATTCTCCTTGAGGAATACATATAGTGCAGTTGGATATTTTCATGCAATGCTATTGCATTTGACAAATTAAGGGATGAAAATTTCATATTCAATAAACTAAAAGAAGATCAAAAGCTGCCTCAGAACCCACTTCATTAACAGAATAATGCCAACTGACAAAAATGAATGTATTGTACTAATAGAAAGTTAAATAACCACCACAAGAAGTCAAGTTACTAACCCATCCACTATTGCCGCGGTATCAAAAACTCCATGCCCTCTATGGACCATGTGGTCATCCATGGGAATCACCATGGCTGCTGGATCTGTCGTGATTCCACCAAAGCTGCTAGAATACATTGCTAAATATTGCTGCTTGCTTTCATAACTTTCCCGAGTTATCCTCATCCTTTCAATGGCCTAAAAAAATATAATTATCATCATGATTTATAGTTCTCTAATGTCTAAATGTTAGTTAAGAAGCCAAAACCTAGTCCATATTGTTAAATGTAAAAACAAGAACTTAAATACAAAAATGAACTTTTTTCAAAATTCAAAAGCATTTTTGTCACATTATCTACTTCATACTTCATCTTAATGATTTTATTTTTATTTTTTTTCAGGACATACAAACATCCACTTTCAAAATCGGTGCACAAATTTTCATTACATTTAAATTGATCGTGATATTAAACATTGATAATGTTAAAATTAATACCTCTGGGCCAGAAAGAAGCGGGACATCAGATATTTGAGTTGGCTCTGCCATAACAAAGTGCAATCGTAGTGTTATGAAAATCAAAGCAAGAAATCAGACCAGAGTTAATTAAACAATCATATCAAAAATTCCAAACTGTGCAAAATCATCAAAATCTATAACACCAGAAAATACTCGAAATGAATTAATTTTTTCCACCCAACACCCATGATCTTATATTTTATGACCTTGATTATCAAGTTAGTAATTTAGGTACAATTTTTGCAATCCAAAATACCAACTTGTAAACAAATTATATAAAAAGAATCCTCCTTTATTGAAAGTAAAATAAAATGACATTATGTCCTAAGTTTGCCATAAATATTTCAATATTATTTACTAATACTGAACGAACAACTCATTCACTATTATTAAATTAACAACTTATTCCAAAGGAATAAGTACGGAAAGAGAAAAAACTTTCTATACATAAATGAAAACTTACCAACCAACGCTTCAGTTTGATTTGAAATTTTGACAACATTGGATCGTCCCAATTGCCGGCCACCGAACCCAAGTCGATTTTGTGAAAGCCCGAGTCCTGAAATTGAAATATTTTGGGAAATAGAAAGAGAATTTGGAATTCGACCACTCAATCTATTTGAAAAAAGTGAGGTTTCTGAGATGGGTTTTGCGATAAATGATAGAGAAGCCATGGAAGTAAACTATGAGAGCTCTGTTTTCACAGGGGGATAAACAGTTTCAAATATCTATATAGGCCCCAAAATTTGGTGGTGTCTTTTTCTTTTTCTTTTTCCTTTTCGCATTTCTTGTGTCAAAGACTCAAAGTAGTTGGATTGATTCGGGCGTCAAAACATGTAAACAGAAGGGGAAAATAACAGAGTGGTGGATTTAAAAATGCACAAGTTCTAAAGCCAAAAGCTTCAAGCTGAAATTGTGGAGTTTATTCTATTCGATCTAAAGCAGCGAAATAGGAAGAAGCCAAATAATGAACGAAAGTGGCCTACTATTCTGTCGCATTTGTGGAATTTTTCAGTAGATATCAAAATTTAGGGTCGTTTGTTTGGAGCTAAATGATTCAATCGGTTGTTTGTTTTGAAAAAAAATGGGCAAAGGTGCAAAAATGCCCTTGTGGTTTATCCCGATATCCCACTTCCACCTTGAACTTTTTTTTTTTCCAAAAATGTCTCTAACGTTATAAAACGTAGCTCAAATATACCCCTTCCGTTTAAAAAATGCCAACTAGACAAACGGATCTTAGTTTATTTATTATGTGGCTGACACGTGGCGCTTTGATGCTTGTGCGTAAAAAGTTAGTCATTTTACAAATTTTCTTTTATCATTTATGAAAGTGAAAGAGCAAAATAATGCTAATAATTTATAATAAATTATCAATAAAAGTAAACTGACAATTAAATTAAATATTTAAACAAAATAAAAAAAAGAAATTAAACTACTCTTCTCTTCCCTTCCTTTTCCCCTTCCCAGTTCCCGGTATCCCTTTCCCCTTCCCCCCATTTCCCTTCCCCCTTTACCAGATATCCCCTTCCCCCCATTCCCTTTACCAGAAATCCTCTCCCCTTTTCTTGCCGTCTCTTGTTCCTTGTTCTCTCATCCATACTAGATAGCAACAAAATAGAAAGATCATTATACCAACACAAAATAAATCTTCTGCACCATCGGCAACGAGTGAAGACGTCGACGATCAGATCGACAACAAATGAAGACACCAACAAGCAGATCTACAAGCATGCTTTCATTTTCATAATATTTTCACAAACATACTGGTTCAGGAGTAATTGCAACAGGCGTTTGGGCTTGTACGTTGGTGATAATATTTTTGTTGATTTAGGTGTAAGGGTTTTGCTGCTATTTGGGGCCCTTTTAAATTTGATTTATTTTCATGATTTTCTTTGAATGGTTGATTTTGCTTTATTTCATTTTCTCGCCTTGTTAAAATTGTTGTTATTATTAAAATTGTTGTTAGTGTTCTGGTTTATCTTATTGTGGGTGATGGTGATGATGAAATTTTCCAGTGGTTGACTTCCTTCCATTTTCTTTTCTTTTATTTTTTCGATTTGGGCTATGGTGGTGTTGTGATGGGTGGTGTTAACGGTGGTGGGTTGTGTTAACGCCTTAATGGTAGGTGTAAGAAGTGGTAGATTGGGTGGATCTCGTGGTAGTGGTAGTGGATCTGTTGATGGCGTGATTTTGAGAGGCGGTGGTGCATGGCGGTGGATTTGTTGGTGGTGGATGGTGATGGATTTTGGATTTTGTTGGTGGATCATGGTGGTGTATGCTGCGGATCTGAATTTTGGTGGTGGCGGTGGTTCACAACATTGAAACCTGAAAGTAGCAGAAGAAATAATTAGAGAATAAAACCGAAAAAAAAAACTTATTTCACTGCATATTGTGATAATTACTTTAAAAAATAAGTTTGAAGAGAAATAATTACTTACATAAAATATAGTTACTTTAAAAAAATAAATGGGCCATTCCACATAATCATTTTTACTTAATACAATTATTAATAAATAAAACTAATTAATAAAATACATATAATAAATAAATTATAAAATACACACAATATTATTTTTATACACAACAGATGTCACATCAGTAATTTTTGTTTTAATTATATATCTCAATAAATTTATGTACAATAATTAATCTTGCCATCTTGCCATGTGTTCTGTCTTCATGCCTCGTCAGCAAAAAATGTCCACGTGTAAGCGGAGTTAGTCTAGGTGGCATGTCCGTTAGGGGTAGGGGCATAGTTGACCTAAAATTTGTAACGTTAAGGATATTTTTGGAAAAAAAAAAAGTTCAAGGTGGAAGTGGGATTTCGGGGTAAACCACAGGGGCATTTTTGCCCCTTTGCCCGAAAAAAAATTGTCTGAATGACTGAATCGGTTAAATTGTTGGGTTGAATGGTTAAGTGTACTTTTTTTTGACCGGATGATTACTGAATGAAGTATTTTATATTTAATTTTTTTTATAATATTAATTATTATATTAAGTAATATTTAATAAATTTATAACATTTTTAACTTCTTTCAAAGGAGTAAAACAATAAAAATCTGTTATTCAGATGTTTTAAACATGTCAATTATTAAACAATATTTTTCATTCAGTATTCAACCATTCCATTCAGCTCATTCAGATTACTTAAATATTCAGAACTATTTAATTCAGTTTTATCAAACACCCATTTTGAAGAATAATGAAAGAAGTATTTTAAATAAAATTATTTATAGAAAGAAACAAACTAAAAATTATGTAAGATCCCATTCATACAGGATTAAAAAACAAATAAAGATTTGTATTTGTGTTTCAAAATAATTAAAAAGAAGTATTTTAAATAAAATTATTTATACAAAGAAACGAACTAAAAATTATGTAAGATCCCATTCACACATAATTAAAATAAATAAATAAAAATTCGTATGTATATATGTTTATGGGTCTGGATCTACCGCGTAGACGCGTGTACCTGTTTAAGAATAACGCATGATTTACACGTTGCGCACACATCAGCGAGTACACAATCAGTGGTTGTCACATGGACCTTTTGGAGGTCACCACATGAACCTCTCACTGGCTGCCAGATGGATCACTCGTAGAGTGACACATTAACTTTTCTTGTTTCTCACTCGGTTCTCCTTATCACCACGACAACTATCGGATTGTATCACACGTACATCCGCTTACGGGATCAGAAATGTATATGTGAAGACTTCAAGTGTCGCCTAAGGCTTCCGGCAAAGAGTTTTAGGCCATCTTGGTATAACATTGGGATAAGTATGTTAAGAGTTTGGCCGGGTGATTAGGAGAACATGATTGTCAAGAGATTAAAGACTCGCGGGTATGGCATTGGCATCATTGTAGGACCTGCTCGGGCATATGACGACTCGCTTTGCACGTGACCCGCCACATGGCACGACTTACATGTGCTAAGTGGATCTAGACCCATGTTCACTATAAAATAGGGGTCATAATTTAACATTTGACAATTTAGTTTATCCTACATAGAGAGATAATTATTTTGCCTATTGTCGTGTCGTTCTTGCCTATTTTCCTCCCTTATACAGTTTGATAAAAACTGAATGAATCTGAATGAGTTGAATCTGAATGAAAAAAACTGTTTGATAATTGACATGTCTGAAACATCTGAATGACAAAATTTTATTATTTTACCCCTTTGAAAAAATTTAAAATTGTTGTAAATTTATTTAATATTACTTAATATAATAGTTAATATTTTTTTTAATTTTTTAATTTTAATTTTAATTTTTACTTTATTTAGTTGCTCATTTAGCCATTCAGCTAAAAAATCTGACTTAGCCATTCAACTCAATCATCTGATCGATTCAGCCATTCAGACCAAAACAAACGCACTGATTGATTCAGCCATTCAACTCCATTCAACTCTAAACAAACACCCCATTAGCCTCCTTAATCAGCCTATTTCTACATTTGTGGATATGTGATCGTAGATATTTCTTCTCTCCAGCTCACCCTCACCCATTAACTCCAGACTTGTAAGATTATTGTGGGAGTAAAAATTGATGTTAAAAAAAAAAAAATATTTAACTATATTTTTACAATCTAACAAAATAATTTTTAATCTCACAATATTATCCTAAAAAAAATCACATGAAAAGTCTTAAAACATTAATGATAATCTTATTATTACTGATTTTTTAAAATAATTTACCATCATATAAATTAAAATTAAATAAATTTATTATATCAAAATGTTTTAATTTAATTTTAATAAATCCAATAAGGCTGAATGACACTTATGACCCTCCAAGTTGCCACCCACTTTCAATGTCGTCCCTAAAGTATATTTTTTGTCAATTGAGTCCTTAAAGTGGCATTTTTTTGCGTTTTCGTTCCTTTTTCTTGATTTGAACCAAACCCGACCCATTTTGACCAAATTTTGATACAATCCAACCGAGTTTGAGCAGACCCAATTTCACTAACTATTTTTTTAAAAAAAAACTAAAACACTTTAAAATTATTTTAAAAATAATTATTATTTCAAAATTCTATTAAAAATAATATTTTATTTTAAAATATTAAAAATAATTATTATTTGAACTTTTTTTAAAAATTATTATTATTTTAAATTAATATTTTATTTTAAAATATTAAAAATAATGAATAATTAAACAAGATAAATTTCTTTAATTATATTTTTAATATTTTAAAATAAAATAGTATTTTTAGATTCATAAAATATAGATTGAAAAAACTTAAATAAGAAAATAAAACTTTATTTTAAAAAAAAGTAGATTTTTTTTCATTTTTTATGTAAAATACAAAAAACAGTAAAAGATAAATAAAAAAAATTGATTCAATCTTTTAAAAAAAAGAAATTAAAAAGTTTAAAAAATTATTATTATTTTCTGGAAAAAAATTTAGAAAATTTATTATTTTTAAAAAAATGAGTAAAGTTTCATAAAATTAGATCCAAAAAACTAAAACAAAAAATTAAACTTTAATTATTTTTAGAAAAAATAGAACTTTTTATTTTTTTTTTTTACAAATGAGTAAAATTTCATAAAATATAGATTCAAAAAAAGTAAGTAAAAACACTTTATTTTCATAAAACAAAAACTAGAAATATTTATTTTTTAAAAGATGTGTAAATTTTCCTAAAAATAATTAAGAATTAAAAAAAATTTAACCTTTAATTTTTTTGAATCTATATTTTATGAAATTTTACTCATTTTTGAATAAAATAAAAGTTTCTAATTTCTTTTCCTAAAAATAATAATTATTTTTAAAACTTTCTAAAAATAATATTTTATTTTAAAATAAAAAAATAATTATTATTTTAAAATTATTCTTAAAATAATATTTTATTTTAAAATATTAAAAATACAATTAAAGAAATTTATCTTGTTTAATTATTCATTATTTTTAATATTTTAAAATAAAATATTAATTTAAAATAATAATAAATTTTAAAAAAGTTCAAATAATAATTATTTTTAATATTTTAAAATAAAATATTATTTTTAAAAGAATTTTGAAATAATAATTATTTTTAAAATAATTTTAAAACATTTTAGTTTTTTTTAAAAAAAAATAGTTACTGAAATTGGGTCGGGTCAAACTGGGTCGGATTGTGTCAAAATTTGGTCAAAATGGGTCAGGTTTGGGTCAAATGAGGGAAAAGGAACGAAAACGTAAAAAAATGCCACTTTAAGGATCCAATTTACGAAAAATGTATTTTAGGGACGATATTTAAAGTGGGTAACAACTTAGAGGGTCATAAGTGTCATTCAGCCAATCCAATAATTATATACTACTAATTTAATGTACTTTGGATTCGGAGGGAGTATTTAAAACTAAAATTAGATATAAACAAACTATACCGGAAGTCAAAATCACTTCTTCATAGCGAGAGCCTTTGGCTCAGTGGCAAGCCCCTGAGCAAGAGGACCTCTTAGGTTAAAAAAAACCCCAAATTAACAAAAAAATAAAATAAAAATCACTTCTTCGTTGAAGTGAAGATTGAAGCTGAAAATCTGTAAGCTAACAATTAAACCCATTATCATTTATCAGCTAGACCTCAACTCCAATTTTCGTCAATCCCCAAACCCTAACTTTCAGAAAACCCAGGGTTTACAATAATATATATATATATATATATATATATACATATACATATATACACACACACATATACACGCAGTGGAGAAATGGCGATACTCGGCGACGCGCTTCGGCAAGCGTTTATGCCGAAGCACGAGTACGATAGCCTGCGGGAGGAGGAAAAAGCTTGGATTCGGCTTCAGAGACCACTCTTAATTTCTATGTTAGCGTTTGTAACACTAGCAATTGTCATTTCCACCTCGATTAGCTTGAAAATAGTGTTTCCCGGCGATCGGGGGAAGCGGCCGTTCTGCCGTGACCTGCTGATTCAGCCGCTGACTATAAATGTTACCGGCGGAGACGGGGTTGGCAGTGTTGCCGGCGATTCGGATGTTTTTCCTGGGGCATTTTATCTTACGGATCAAGAAACGGTGGATTATTACTGGATGGTTGTGTTTCTTCCTTCCGTTCTGGTTTTCTGTGCATCGGTTGTGTATCTAGTTGCAGGTGAGGTAAATGCTTAGCATTTGTTTTAATTAATTGGAAATGTGTATTTTAATATGGAAACAGATCTTAATTTGAGTGTTTTGTGAATTGGATGTGTTTTTGGCATAAGAATAAGCACCATGGAATTATTTAGAAAATTTACTGTGGTTTATTTATATCTTTGTTCATATTTTGGGTTGCAAGCATGTTTAGCATTTCTTTGTAGATGCATCATGCATGTGTCTCTTCAATGATTTGGTTTAATGGGTAATATAGGCTGGAACTTCAGTTATACTCCCTCTGTCCCAAATTAGAGGTGCATTTTGACTTTCGTCGGTCAATTTGCAAAATCCTTAAAATTCAAAATCCATACGAAATTTTTAGATTTTAGTACAATCAATTATAATTGCTATAAACAAAAAGTGCCACTAATTTTCGTATTTGTTGTTTCCAAAAATTTACGGGGTCATATCAATATTGAGCCATAGAATTTTGCAAATTGACTTTAAAACATCAAAATCTCTAATTTTAGGACGGGGTTAGTAGGAATTTGCTCTTGGGTTTGCGATATGTTTTGAGAAGATGATATAAGGTGTATTTTTATGATTGATTTTGCTAAACAAATTATTATTAGCTGTATATATTTTGTTTAAACTATCACATTAATATTCAAAGTGTGATTCAAGCTTTGAAATTCTCAAAATTTATCAGCTATTAGTGTAACTGAAAGTGCTTCACAAACTTTTAGTTATCTATAGAACAATTGCATGCAGTAATAATGTTAGTGCTGTCCAGCAATGATATATAATTGGTATACAAAATGTTGGATTGGGTCTCTAGTAATAATGGAGCTAATGGAAGTGCATTTTGACATATTTGGAAAACAAGATTGTGGAGGGTGACAGCCATTAGAATGGGAAACTCATAATATTTATGGTTCACTTGTGAGGAAGATATTGATGATTTTAACATTTGGACCATATGTACAGACATTTTACTACCAGAATGCTACTGTGCTGGAGGAAGTGTGGTTTGGAATATGTTGCCATAAATTGTTTAGTCTCATTATTTCCCTGTCGCCTATTGATAGTGGATTTTGTTCTTTTATCATTAACTCACTCTTACTAACAAGGATTGCATTATGTCTTAAAATGTGGTTTTCCTACCAGACTCCAGAATGCTCCAAAAAAGAAACAAAATAGATGTCACCTCTACTAGATGCCATCCTCCGATACATAGTACATGATTTGGGGCTATCAAATAATCACTAACTTATACGTGGAAGGAAATACACTATCATTTTGTTCATAGTTTATACTCCCTCTGTCCCACAATTATCGCAACACACTTTTTTGCACAAATTTTAAGAAGCGTTCACTATCTCATTTAATTTCCTAATATGTCCCTATAAAGTGAGTGGTTAAAAGTATCCCAACAATGTGAACCACACAATTTAAGTTAGGGGAGGGACCCACTTTATATTTAAATGATAAATTTGATATTATTATGGGTAAATTGGTCATTTAACTTTACAAAAGTTACTCTAAAAGAAAACATAGTTATCATGGCATCGCCTAGGCATCTCAGCTCTGGAGAAGGCAAAGCAACGTCTTGGACGTCGAGCTGCCAAGGCTAACACCTTGATAGCTGGCTCAAGTTAAGTGATTAAGTTGTTTTTTTACTCGGGACTCATCATAACCCATGGATTGCTATGTGGTGTAATTTTATTACTTATTAGACTTGTAAGGTGTGATGGACGATGATTTGGTTGATTCTTTATTTTATTTTCTACTTAGTGTTTATTGACTTGTTCTATTAGTTTTTAATGTCAGGTGTTTTATTTTTGAATTTTGATCGTGAAGTATTCATATGATTGTGTTTTTAATTGTATTACATAGTGTTAGTTATTATGTTTTGAGTTTTAATATATATAAAATTAAATTGTTCAATGTATTTTTGAAGTAAAATAAATAATGTATAAATTGCCCCTTGTTAATGATTTTTCGTCATATGGACATTATGGCAGGTGTCTTATAGCCTAGGGGCACTGGCGGTCAACTACCGCCGTGTTTCGCCACGCCATGGCGCCATGACAACTATAAAAGAAAGGGTTGCAATTTTTTAGGACTTCCTAAAAAGGAATGTGTTGCAATAAATTTGGGATGGAGGGAGTATATAGGCAGATATACAGGAAGAAGGAAGAGCTGTCTAACTGATGGATTTATAAAAAACCAAACCTTCATGTGTCTTGGGTATTTTATTTTGATATCTTAGTACACTTTGGGCTGTCGTCAGTCCGGGATATATAATTTTAGTTTCCTTTCGATATGCATTCATCAAATGAGTGAATGGATATTGCTTATATACATCTTACGTTTCGAGGGAAAATACTAATTTTGATTAATATTTCCGTGTTTTAGGTGAACTTGTTGTAATTTAGGTGCGACTATGTGGAGAGTTATTAAGTGTGTAATCTCTAGATTTGCATGATCTCTAAATATTTATGTAGACTCTTAAAGTGGTAAAATATAAGATATGAATGTGTGACATCAGATATTAGATTATTGTTCACCTAAGAGGCTAAGAAGTAATGTAGGGCGGGCAGAAATTATAATAAATTAGGAGAATAATAAGAGTGAACCTACCCTTGTAAGGGATTGGTAGAAGCACACAATCACAAAGCTTTACTCAAAACTCAATATCATTCATCTCCCAAAAATTAATATTACAACTCTATATATAAGACTAGGACTTCAATTTTTACTAGGAGTAAAAACTTAAATAATGGAAATAAATATAATTACTAAACCAACTAATACTAGGAACTTACCAATAAAATATTACTAGCTATGGAAAAATTTTAAACTACCAAGGATATTTCTTTGTGGACCAAGAAAAGCTTTGTCAATCTAGCTAGTCCTCCATCAGAAAGAGAGCAGGAAATTGCCTCGTCTAGTTGAAAATGAGCTTCTAACACTCTTTTTGTGTATAATGTATTGTATATATAAACTTAGGTAGGACAATGAGTGGTAAGCCTATTGTATGTTTTTTCCATGAAATTATATTTGCCTTTACTATATTTTTTGCACTTACATCCCAACATAATGATCAAATAACTAGTGTTCCTTTGACATACCAATCACTTGACCTCGTGAGAAGATATTGGTGTTTCAAAACATATTGTGTTGATTCCCGCTGTGTTTCAATTGCAGAAGAACCATTGACTAGAGATGCGAGCTTTTGGATATCTTCATGATTATTTCCGAAGTTGAAATATGTTATCGATTGTAAGCATATGAATTTGGTGGTCTATGCAATGAACCAAGCTATTTGAACTTAACCTGTGTTTCATTTTGTTTAGAGCTTGTCTAAGTCTCTGAGATCTCCTTTAAGATAATGAGCTAGCCTTAAACTTTTGAACTTATTAACAAAATAAATTTGGGCTTGAGCCCAGCTCGTTTAGCCACGTACTATAGCATAATCTAGAATATCCAGCTATTTGATCTCTGGTCAATATAACTCTTTGAAGTCTATCTCGTGATTGATTTGTAATGTAAATTGGCCAAGTAATTTTAAGTTCAAAACTCAGTAATTAAAACAAGATTAGTTCAAGCAGCACATAATGTAAATTGGCGAAGTAATTTTAATTTCAAAACTCAGTAAATAAAACAAGATTAGTTCAAGCAACACACAATTCGGCTCAGTTTGGCTCATTTGCACCTCTTTATATTAGTGTGATTTCATGACATCAATGGTATTCAGGCACAAGAAAATTGCAGTTACATTTGGTTGGTAGTTCAGTTGAAGAAATGTTATTTGAAAACTTTGCTCTGCGTCAATAATTTTTCTTAGCGTTATTTGTTGGAACTTTTGAGTTAGTTCTTGTTTTGTGTTGTTGCTTCTTTGTGTATTGCTTCTCATTTATCCGAAGCAGTTGTACGTAATAATCACAGCTGCTGTTAGGTTTCTAAATTATTAATGTATGTGTACAATTTTTTTTAAGCAGGAATGACTGTGGCTTACACCGCTCCAACAAGGCATGGATGCTTGAAGGTAGTTGAGAATGACTATTGTGCTTCAAAAAGGGGTATGTCCCTTATTTTTCCTTTTGGTGATGTGTTGGAACTATGTGATATTGTACTTTACAATGTGTGATTGCTCTAATACCTCTCTTTTTGGCTTTGAATAGAAATTGCAATTTCTTATTCTTCCTGTTCCACATCATATTTGTAAAAATAGAAAGTATTAACCATCATATTATACTCTTCGCTGAAATAGGCATAGGGTGTTGGCTTTGGTTTTCCCCTTTCTGCACAGCTCATCTTTGTTTAGTAAAATTAATATTGGTGACTTGAGTACGGAGAATTTTGTGCAAATATTTTGGTGCGCTAGTTTTGGAGAAAGTTGTGACGGTACTCGAGTATATTTAAGGTGGAAGAAGCTCCTTGAAAGATGAAGATTGGAAAGACTTTAGGTTTGTATGGTTTGTTCGTTAATTGTTTAGTATTGGTAGATTTGTATGTTCATCAAGGTTTCGAAGATTTTGGGGATTTTTTTTTTATGGAAGTCTGATTAATAACTTTGTTACCAACTTATCTGTCGCTAAGAAAAATATTGTTTTACGTCTGCACTAAATATTGTGGCATTATAGGTAAGATCACAATGTATATGTTGGCAGCAAGCGCCTCAGGACATAGAGATAAAATTTGGTTGAGTGGGTTACAATGTTGAGTTTAAGCTTTCAAGATAGAATGTGGAAGGTTTGTATTTCCAATGGTGATTATAGTGAAATTTATTTGGAATAGAGAGCTCTAATATGTGGTCTGTAAGAATGTATATGGGTCCATCTCTGTGTGCTTGTTTTGATGGCAATTTTTCATTCTGAAATTAGATTAAAATAGAGTCCTTATGGAGGTAGTAAGTGGTCTTCTAGTAAGAAAGAGAAGTGATATATGTGTTACCATATAGGCCTCGCAATATAAATTGAAACCCAACAGGACTATCATAAGAGATGTACTCAATCAACATAATGATGTCAGTTGTCACATCATTTGAGGCACTATCTGAGACAAAAAGAATTTGAAAAAGAATTTGAGATCCCTAGCATTACCCATTAAAATTTCCTGATCACTATAATATATCTTGAATCCCCAATTATTTAATAAAATATCTATGCATATGTATGAATTAAAGGGCCTAAAATAATGTGAGCTCAGTCTATATATCATATATGGCATCAAGTAGTTGTTCGCTTAGTTATTTAGACATTTTATGGGAGGTCGCTTTGGATGAAACTGTGAGTGCATGTCTACATGTAATATTATAATCACTAAAAATCAGGATAAGTGGCCACTGGTTGAAGTGTCTGGAAATGTGAAATGATGATTGAAGGAAGGTCTTCTTTTTATATACGTGGATTTTGTATAGAAAATAAAATCATAACTTTCTCGATCCTTCCAATGTAACAGATGCGGCATGAATTACTTTGATTTTTCTATTAAGGCTTACCAATAAAATAAAATAAAACTATATTTATCTATTAAGTGGAAAAGGTGTAGGTTTATTTGCATAGTTTACACATATTTAAATTAGGTTATTGATTATTTTATTTGCTTCTAAACTCAAAGAAGAAATGATGCTTTAATCGTACTCTAGAATTTCAGTGTCATTTTTCTGTTCTGTTTAATTCTTGTGAGGATTTTTTGTTTCCAGTAAGGGCAAATTGAGTTAAAAAGGCTAGCTTTTTGCAATCTTACTTTGTTTTCTTCTATTTTTTCGAATCCTTTTTCGGTCATGAGTGGTAGGTGTGTGTTTGAAACAAGTCATTCAGTTATAGCCATATCATACTACCCTATATAAGAATGGTGTGGAACCTGGTATAGTAGGTACTATGCTTTTGAAGGATCAGTTTAGTTATAACTATCGGTATAAATTTGACTTTTGTGCATCAATGTCTAATTGAGTAATTCATCTGATTGATTATAATCGTTCTCTAAAATGCTGAATTATGATGGAGTATGAGTTTCTGTTTGTTTCATTTTACCAAAACAACTTGTGGATGTTTTTTGTGCAACCAACAAAGGCATCCACTATGAGCTCTTAAAACTATGTATGCTGAAATATCTAACTTTACCAGGCGGTATATGAAATTGCCGTTTGAATTTCCAATAATCTACTCCAAAACAACTTGTGGATGTTTTTTGTGCAACCAACAAAGGCATCCACTATGAGCTCTTAAAACTATGTATGCTGAAATATCTAACTTTACCAGGCGGTATATGAAATTGCCGTTTTATTGAATTTCCAAAGGCATCCACTATGAGCTCTTAAAACTATGTATGCTGAAATATCTAACTTTACCAGGCGGTATATGAAATTGCCGTTTTATTGAATTTCCAATAATCTACTCTATTAAGGTAATTTTAAAAACTTTTGCTTGATCTCTTTTTTCATAATTTTGTTACTGTAATTTGCAGGTGGCGTTCGTTGCCTTTCCATTCTAAATGCTGTGTTTGCCATAGTTTTTGGACTCCTTGCACTTTTTCTGGGTTCTACGCTCCTCACGATCGGGAGCAGCTGCTCCTTGCCATTGTTTTGGTGTTACGAGATTGCGTCATGGGGGCTGGTTATTTTGTTTGGGGTCAGTTCTTTCCTTTTGAGAAGGAGAGCAGCTGCGGTTCTTGATGAGAGTGACTTCGCCGGTCGGAATATAGGACTAGAAATGTTGGAAGCAAACCCAGTTGAAGTGACTCCAGAAGTGGAGAGGCGTCTTAATGAAGGTTTTAAGACGTGGATGGGTACATCTTACCTATCCTCGGACGATGAAGATGATCCTGATAACTATCTGGAGGTGGCTCATCCAGTCCTTACGAACTCAAGCAGGCAAAGAGTGTGATTCTATAGTTCAACAAAGTCATACAAGATTTGGTGTTTGGTTTAGTTAATGCTTCCCGGACTTGACCCCCATTAGAAAATGAGTTCAACGTCAGTTAAATTGGAAAGGGTGGACGTTTTGATGGTGCAAGTGCAACCGATACATACAGAAGAACTCTGAGCAACTCGAATGACAGCAAATGATGAGCATAATCTCGATACTGAGTGAGAATGCTGTCATCTGTTCTTTATATGTGACTAAATAATTTGTAAATACAAACTACTTAAATGGAAATGGAATTTTTTTTTCTGTTTCTTTTTAAAGCATGGGAATGGACACAGGTAAGCATTTTCTGCTGTCTTGATATAGTTTGTTAATTGCTGGTATGGTCTTGTGCAGTGACCCACGCAGACCTTTAGGCCATGTTTGTTTACTAGGATAACGGGATTGGACTAATAATCCTTAATCTCTTGTTTGTTTTTTAAATTAGACTCCGGACTATTAATCCCGGGATAACAAAATGATTTGGAAGGAGGAATTATTTAATACCATGTCTAACTAGGTATTATAATCCCTACCATTTGAGACTAAAAATTTGTGGACTAAATTAGCCTTTAACTTTGTTTACATCACATAAAGCTTGTAATACATGATAAAACATTAATCATGCATTACGTACTGTACGTACGTAACTTTTTTTAATATCTTTTTTTTAGTGCTAATTAAATAAACTTATTAAATAATAATACATACATACAACACATTTTTTTTCCATACAGTACGTTACATACATACATCACCTTTTTTTTCCATACAATACGTTACATACATACATAATAATACATACAACACCTTTTTTTTCCATACAATATGTTACATACATACATAATAATATATACAACACCTTTTTTTGCATACAGTACGTTACATACATACATAGTAATACATGCACGTTGTTTTTTTTACATGCAATACATTTTTTTTGTTAAATTAGTATGTACATTTACATTGATCATATTTTTTTAATAGAAGTAACAAAAATAATAATTTTTTTTAATTTTTGATAAAAATAATAATAATTTTCGATTTTTGATGTATAAACAAGTTTAAATTATAGTTTAAAATATGTTATTATTGGTAAGGGTAAAAAAGTTAAAACGATATTTTTTTTATCCAGTCCTTTAAGTAATCCTGAAAAAAACAAACATAACATGAGATTATTTTAAATTATTCCATGAATAATCCATGAAAAACAAACATATGACTAGAACTATTTAATCCTAGGACTAATAGTCTTGGGATTATAATCCTTGCAAACAAACATGACTTTAGTATTTTAATCTAATTATTACAAAATGAATATTAACAAGCTGATTAACCCCGTGCGAATCACGGGCTGTAGAGATAATAATTTATTATATTAATAATTAAAAATAATAATAATTGTGATTTTGAGAAATATAATTGTAACTATTAAATAATCTAAATAAAATTATGAAACTCGTGTTTTAATAATTTTTAATTTAGCTATGACAATTAATTAGGAATGAATCCACTATAATTTTTAACTAATGTTACAGTTATTATGTTTCAAATTCACATATATTATTAATACAATTAATCATGTGATTTGATAAAATTTTAAATTTAAATGAATTAAATTAGTTAGGATATTTATTTAATATTGAAATTTACGACTAATATTAATATAATTAAAAAGCGTGATATATCTCTTTAGTGTGTTTAATTGATTGTTAGTATTGTTTTGTAGGTGATTTTTTTTAAGAAATATGTTTTACCAATTTTGTAATAAAATTTATAAAACCAAAAATAAAAATTCTTTTAGAAGTTACTTTTTCTATTACAGATTGGTTGGGTTTCTTTTGAATACTTTATAAATTTAGATAGTATATATTTAATTATTAATTATTATAAATTTGTATAGTACTTCTACTAATTTGAATAGAAAAAAAAACTTTTTTTTTCTATTCCTCTTAGAAATAAATTTGTATAGTACTTCTACTAATTTGAATATGAAAGAAAAAAAATCTTCTTTTTTTTATTCCTCTTAGAGACAAGAATATTTTTAAATTTGGATAGTATTTAATTGATACAAATTTGGACAGTACCTATGTTAATATGAATTAGGAAAGCTGAACCAAAAATTGGTGAAACCAAACCGAATCAAGTTTGTGCTTTTAATTATATAGTTGATAGTTGATATACAAGTTCATCAACCCCGTGCGAAGCACATGCATTATGTATAATGGTTTATTATATTATTAAATAGATAAAAATTAATTAAGATTTTGAAAAGATAATTATATTTATTAGATTATTAAATATTTATTTAAATAAATTAACATTGAATTATATACTATTTATTAAGCCAAACAATTAGAATGGAGTGTATATTTATTTAGTTATGATTATGAGAAAATAATTATTTTAATGTTATTTAAGTTTGTAATGAAATTATATATTAGTGTTTATATTGACAAAATTTACTTGAAATTCTAATCTGAATAGAAGTATGAAACTCAAGCTCTAATAAGTTTAATTTAGTTATAATAATTAGTTAGTAATGAATTCAATATAATTTTTTAACTAATTTTACAGTTATTATGTTTTAAAAATATTCACAAATATTATTAATACAATGATGTGATTTGATAAATTTTCAAATTTAAATGAATTAAATTAGTTAGGATATTAATTTAATAATAAAGTTTACGACTAATATTAATATAATTAAACCGCGTGATATATCTCTTTAGTGTGTTTAATTGTTTGTTTGTAATTGATTTGCAGGTGATTTTTTTAGTGAAATGTGTTTGCCAATTTTGTAATAAAATTGATAAAATCAAAAATAAAAATTATTTTAGAAGTTACTTTTTCTATTAGAGATTGGTTGAGTTTCTTTTGAATAATTTATAAATTTAGATAGTATATATTTAATTATTAATTATTATAAATTTGTATAGTACTTGTACAAATTTGAATAGGAAAGAAAAAATCTTCTCTTTTTTCCCTCCTAGAGATAGGAATATTTTTAAATCTGGATGATATTTAATTAATATAAACTTGAATAGTACTTATGCTAATATGAATTAGGAAAATTGAATTAAAAATTGGTGAAACCAAACCAAGTTTGTGCTTTTAATTATACTAGCTAAGTGTCCCGTGCAAATCGCGAGTTTATTTTTTAAATAAATTATTTTTAATTCCTTATTTATTCTATATACATAATGATTATAAAATACTTTTCTGAATTTTAATTTAACTTATTTTAAAATGATTACAAACTTTGCTTAAACAAATAATTATCAAAGACTTATAATTCATTGTTAGTAATATGTTTATTTTTTTTGTTGTTTTTAATTTAATATTCAATTTACATAGTTTCTAAATTTAATATTTAGTTTTTATTTTCAATCTTTTGACATAAAATTATTCTACATTAATAAGTTACCATCATGGTTTTTATTTTTTATTTTTAATGGTAACTTAAATTTTAATAACTATATATAAATGAGATTTTTTTTCTAAAGATCTCCTATCTGAAATAAAATTAGTAATTAAAGTTTAATAATTAATATATTTTGTAACATATATTACACTTTTTAATATTAATTATTATTTTCTCATAATATGTTTTCTATATTTTTAATATATAGTTATTTAGGAATAAAATTGTTGTAGAATAATAAGTTACCATTATGATTTTTAGTTTTAAAAATTAACTAAAGTTTAATCATAATATATAAGTCATAATTATTTTTAACATTAATTAACTAAATATCTCCTATATTATTTATTATGTAATCACAATATTTTTCCTATATTTTTAATATTTAGTTATTTAGAGTCTAAAGTTGAGTAAAATAAAATTCTAAACATGTTTTTAAAGTTAAAATTTATTGTAAGACTAAGTAATTAAAGAACTATAGAATAAAATTATTGTGGAATAATAAGTTAACATTAAAGTTGTAGGACCATAAAAAGAATTTTGGTTCTCTAACATTAACTATTAATTTCACAATTTAACTTATTAATTGCATATAATTTAGTTCTATTTGATTATTTATTATTAAAATCTTATAATGTTATGCCATGATTATATTCTTTTGGGGTCGGAAGACAATTACAAGATTCAACCAAAATCTTCATTGAACATATATAAATGAGTTCTATTAAGTTTGAGTTTTATTAGTAGTTATTTGGATTGTTTTAAAATAAATTTAGGAGATTTTAAAAAGTATTTTAGTTGTAGTTAAATTCTAAGCCCATACCAAAGACTAAAAAATCAAGTGCGAATTATGAGTTTATTTTCAAATAGTATAATTTTTAATTTCTTATCCATTTTATATTTAATGATTATAAAATACTTTTTAAAATTTTACAAATTAACTTATTATTACTATGACAATGTTTATAAACTTTGATCGAAAATGTATGATTAATGAGATAAAGGAATTTTATAAATAATAAAATTGTTCATAAAATAATATAATATTAATTATAGTAGACAATTGTATGTGGTTTGTGTTTTTTTTATTTTTTTAAGCAAATATTGTAATTATTCTAATACCAATAGTAAGTTAATTTATGGAATTCATTTTTTTTATAAGCATCACAAATAAAATATTAAAAATAATGTTATTTATAAAATAAACCTGTGTTTTACCTTCTTTAAAAAAACTACAATACTAAACACTCATAAAACACTATCATTATGTCTCTTTATAAGTTAATATCTTTATAAGCTATATTATAATAATTATGTTATTTATATTATAAATATTAATTCAAATTTCTCCAAAATAATAAAATAAAAAGTTATTTTAAAGTTTTTCAGGATCATAAATAGTGTTTTGGTTCTAATTAAATTCAGGATCATAAATAGTGTTTTGGTTCTAGTTAAATTCTAGGTTTAAAAGTGCTTTGATAGTAATTAATAAAATAAAATTAGGAAGAGAATAATTTTTTATATGATATATCATTG
This sequence comes from Aralia elata, assembly GCA_034770075.1. NCBI lineage: Eukaryota > Viridiplantae > Streptophyta > Magnoliopsida > Apiales > Araliaceae > Aralia > Aralia elata. Next base: position 20,120,745 of record CM068386.1, read on the forward strand.
TTAAATATATAACCAATACTAATTATATATTTAACAATGATTCGTAAGTATTTTAATTTAGGCTCATGAGAATCAATATTAGTAAATGACTTTTATAAGAAATAAAATTATTATAAAATAATAAGTTACTCTAAAGTTTTTCAGAATCATAGGTAGTGTTTTGGTTATAATTAAATTATAGGTTTAAAAAGTGTTTTAGTAGTAGTTAATAAAATAAAATCAGGAAGCTTTAAAAAGTGTGTTAGGTATTGCATGTTTAAATTTGATGATGTGATTATGATAAAGTATAAATGTTAAGTAGTTTTTGTAAAGTCTTTAAAATGTTTATATTGTACAAGGACTTAGAATAGAACGATTAAACTTGTTAGGTTAATTTTATGAGATGAAATGTTGTATAGATGATAGGATCAAATCGATCGTATAGTATTGTTAAACGATCGTAAAGCTACCCTGTCAGTTCGTAGTGTAAATGTAGATCGCAAAGTGAGCTTTTAGTTCGAAGAGCAACGAATGGAAGATTTCTGAGTCTGCTAAGCGTTCGCAGAGTTAAGTCAAGTTCGCAGAGTCTGTAGATACGATCGTAGAGCCTCTCTTGGATCGTAAAGTAAAGCTGAGATCACAGAGTATGCTTTAAGATCACAGAGTAAAGAGAAGTTCGCAGAGTCTGCTCAAAGATCGTAGAATGCTCATCGTAGAGAGCAGTTCGTAGAGTAAAACGTAAAGAGCACATCATAGAGTGTTTCTCAACTCGTAGAGCAAGCAATCGTATAACAGATTCGTAGAGTTCAGAACGTTGAGTAATTCAAGCCCAGACTCTACGTTTCTCACCAAACTTTACGATCAACCAAATTCGTAGAGCAAGTCAAAACTGACAGATGACTGATAATAAAGAGCGTTGCAGATTAGAGGACCCAATGTTCTTGCCAAACATCCTTGGTTGAAATCGAACATCAGAGCATGTTTGTGTCTAACACTTAGTTTGGTGAAAGCGACAACACCCATGTGGTTGGTAAAGTTACAAACTGATGTAACAGGTCAAAACCGTAAAGTAAGCTAACACAGCTCTCTTTAAAAGTTAACATCAGAAAACATCTTGGAGCAAAGTATTAACTGCACCAATGAAAACTCTGCAACGAGATTGTCGACGCCGGGTTTTTCTCGCTTCTTTTGTCCTTTTCCTATTTTAGCCTTTTGATTTGATTCTTTGGAAAAGATCGGCATTGATGTCGACGGGGTTTTGAAAGATCATTTTTTTATGATGAGCCAATTAACCAGAGTCGCCAGTTGGTATATTTGAAATGGATGTACCAACTTATCCGAGTTTTCGTTTTTTTTTTATTTTTTATAAATCGCTGGCTCATATGTGACTCCGAATTAATTGGTCTGCAAATCGAGATTCATAGAGTTCGGGGGTTTGCTTAAGCGAGGGGAAGGTGTTAGGCACCCCCCGACTTCCGTGAAACACGGTTACCGCAATCTTGATGCTTTTCCTATCCTTTAATTCACGAAATGTGTATGTGTGCGTGTGCGTGTGTGTGTGTGTGCCTAATGAATGTTGTGGTGAGTTTGTATGAAAGAATCATTTGGATTTTTAGGGAAAGTCGTGCTTTAATTTGAGAGTGCTTTGGAATGTCCTTCGGCTTCTACGAGAAAGCTTTATTCTTTATTAGGAAGGTTGGATTTTAATTGTCAAAACTGCAAGGTTTTTATTAGGTGTTGTTTTGGCAAACAAGAGTTTTAAACCTTCGTCAAAATAGGAATCGAGATCTATACGTTGCTTTCGTAACTCAAATGATGGGCAACTTCTAGAATCTCTTTAACCCTATGCACAACGGTTTAATAAAACGCCATTTATTTATAAAATCATTTTTTGTGATGTTTGAAAACGATTTTTCCTTTAGCCTTCACGTTGAATAGGAATCAACATTCATTAGCATTTCCAATTTTTAGCCTCGTGATTCTAATAACCTAGTTTGATTGATTTTTATGAAAATCTTATCGTTTAGCTTTGAAATCAATTTCGTGTCATAAATCAAATCAAGATTAAAATGCGTTGGGGCTACTCATGGGCATGTAAGCCATCAAAATAACCCCGAACGCCCACAATCGCATATTTTCACTATGACGGGGCCTTCAACGCGATTCTCGTTTTGGCGTCGTTTTAAGGCCCGACAATTACATCTTACAATAAAGGATAATCGATCCTATTACATCCACCAAAATTGTCCATCATCGGATTTGGACCACGGGGTCGCGTTCCTAGGCTCACATCCACAATTTCTACACACTCACAAAATGGATATTACAAGAATTAAACAAGCTAAAATCATCAAATGGATATCATCGGGTCATTCAGGAAGAATTTTGTTCCATTGGGAACCCTCACTAATAATCCTCAATCCTTGTATCCTCAATAATATACAAAGAAAATTACATATAATATAACCCAAATGACCAAAAGCTTAACAAAATGATATAACGAAAATGCTATAAAAGAGGGCTTTTCACCTTGCAAATGTTACCACAATTCGTACAAACTCGTATGTTGAATGAAGTAGAAAATATATATGCTACAATCTAATCAAAAGAGTATAATTTCTCTCTTTTTTCTCTTTTTTTTCTCTCCTTTCCCGAGCTATCTTTGTTGCTGTTTTTCTCTTCCTTTTCTTCCCAAAACTGCTGCTGTCCACCCCCGGATGAAATGAAGAAACTGAGCTGAAATAAGCTGGCCTAGGGCAGCCGCAGATTGATCTGCGGCTGGCTGGCCCACACCCCATCGCACTCAGCTGGTTTCCTGGTTTCGAGTCCCGTGCGCACCACCATTATTTTAATCGTTTGGCCGCAGATCAATCCGCGGCTGGGTGGGTTGATTTTCTCGAATTTCATGCTATACCTCGATTCTCATGTCGTGACCTCGGTTTTTGCCGACAGGCTTGTATTTTGCAGTCTGGGAATCACTGGGAGACGTGCCGCATCATTCGGGCATGCTCATTTCGGACGACCCTGCTGTCACGTCGGTTTTGATTTGCAAATCGTTGCGGTGGCGTCGAGTGTTCGCACTTGTGCCCATTCCTTCGCTCCCGTAAGCCGGTTCAATTGACGATTTTGCCCTCCTGTCACGGTTAGTGTACGAAACGCAAAATTTGGGTGTCTACAGCTGCCCCTCTTTATCATGTTTATGAAATGTTAAATGAAATGAACATGATAAAGAAGTAGACACACGATGCATGAATGACAGTGCATAAGAATGACAGTGCATACATGATGCAATACATACAACTTATGATGCAACGCAAGATGTAAGGCATGCAACACATTCGCAAAGGTGTCAATGCATCAATCCCTAACCTGTCGCTCGTCTCCTAATCGCCGGGTCTCGTATCCGGTCGATTGTTCTGTGAATGTCGGGTCTCATATCCGGTCACCCCTCTCGTAATCCCCTTATTCCATCCCATTGTCATCAAAGGAAGTTATTCTCCTGACTAGCTTTGAAGGGAATCCTTGGAGTTTGTCTTCGTACATCGTTCTTGGCAACCATCGCTTTTGACTCTGATAGGCTAGGACCTTGACACCTAACCTGCATGGATCACGTACAGAATTATCATATATTCAATGCATGTGACACAACATTTAAAATGTAAATTTGATGAAAAATGACCCCTGTACAGTCTTTTGATACGGTTCCACAGGTGTCACCGTTTGTCGGGGCCGGGTTTCGTCGCCGGTCACCCATCTCGTAATCGCCGGTTATCGTCGCCTGTCGATCGTCTCGTCGGGGCCGGGTATCGTCGCCGGTCACCCATCTCGCAACCGCCGGGTATCGTCGCCGGTCGATTGTCTTGTCGGGGCCGGTTTTCGTCGCCGGACATCCATCTCGTAATCGCCGGTTATCGTCGCCGGTCGATTGTCTTGTCGGGGCCGGTTTTCGTCGCCGGACACCTATCTCGTAACCCCCGGTTATCGTCCCCGGTTGGTTATCTTGTCGGAGCCGGTTTTCGTCGCCGGACATCCATCTCGTAATCGCCGGGTATCATCGCCGGTCGATTGTCTTGTCGGGGCCGGGTATCGTCGCCGGTCACCCATCTCGTAACCCCCGGTTATCGTCGCCGGTTGGTTGCCTTGGATCTCAGCCCTTCCCAGGGTGGTTAGTTGTTTGGATCTCAGCCCTTCCCAAGGTTTGTTGTTTTTTGTCTTTTTTCTTTTTGTGGATATCAGCCCTTCCCAGGGTTGCTCACCATCTTGTTGTGGTTCGCGTGGATCTCAGCCCTTCCCAGGGTTTGTTGTTTTTTGTCCTTTTCTTTTTGTGGATATCAGCCCTTCCCAGGGGTGCTCACCATCTTGTTGTGGTTCGCGTGGATCTCAGCCCTTCCCAGGGTTTGTTGTTTTTTGTCTTTTTCTTTTTGTGGATACCAGCCCTTCCCAGGGGTGCTCACCATCTTGTTGTGGTTCGCGTGGATCTCAGCCCTTCCCAGGGTTTGTTATTTTTTGTCTTTTTCTTTTTGTGGATATCAGCCCTTCCCAGGGGTGCTCACCATCTTGTTGTGGTTCGCGTGGATCTCAGCCCTTCCCAGGGTTTGTTGTTTTTTTGTCTTTTTCTTTTTGTGGATATCAGCCCTTCCCAGGGGTGCTCACCATCTTGTTGTGGTTCGCGTGGATCTCAACCCTTCCCAGGGTTTGTTGTTTTTTGTCTTTATCTTTTTGTGGATATCAGCCCTTCCCAGGGGTGCTCACCATCTTGTTGTGGTTCGCGTGGATCTCAGCCCTTCCCAGAGTTTGTTGTTTTTTGTTTTTTTCTTTTTGTGGATATCAGCCCTTCCCAGGGGTGCTCACCATCTTGTTGTGGTTCGCGTGAATCTCAGCCCTTCCCAGGGTTTGTTGTTTTTTGTTTTTTTTTTGTGGATATCAGCCCTTCCCAGGGGTCGTCTGTTGGTTGGATACCAGCCCCTCCCAGGGGTCATTTGTTGGTTGGATACCAGCCCTTCCCAGGGGTCATTGATTGGTTGGATACCAGCCCTTCCCAGGGGTAATCTGTTGGTTGGATACCAGCCCTTCCCAGGGGTCATTGATTGGATTTGAGTGAATTTTTTTTTTATACTCCCGGTAGGACCTCCATTTTTTTTTTTTCATTTTTTTTAATGGGATGTGTGATCGGCTTCATGTCCTGGATCACCCACCAACATCGTCCACGTATCATGCCGCAAAAGCCATCACAGTCTGATCATTTGTGAGGTTGAAAGCGACGTGCTTGTACTTTCCTGAGATTTTCATTTTGATCGTACCTGCATGCATGAAAAAGATGTTATGCAGGATCTGGCAGACATGTTATGGACAGATGCATGTGCACAACATATGTTTAGATAGAAATGACCCATGTTCAGTCAAATGATACGATTCGACAGTCGTCGTTGTTTGCCAACATTTGATTGGATCACGCCTCATCGGGAAGTGTAGTTCCTAGACTTCAACATTGGTTTGGTACTCTGCCTGTTCTTGGTCGTCTTCATTTCATCGAGTTGAGACAGTCTGTTTCGCTCTCTGTGATGATCGACAACTGTGTTGGGCTCTTTGGTCTTTTGATCATTGTTGCTGGCCGCTATGTTGTTGTCCCGCATTATATCATCCCTGTATATGCTCATGCACGCGGATCATTTAGATGTCGAGGCAATGATAGTCAGGATTGGGGAGAAGCCCAATGACGAGAAGTTCTGTGCAGCCTCAGCTTCGTTCCATTTCACGATTCTTAACTGTCCCTGCCTTGGCGCGGGTTGTTACCAGGAATTTCTATCGAAAACTCGCGATGCCGACCGTGTTGAATTATCCACAGCTCTGCAAGATCCTGCATATCAGATGACTAACAAATGCCAAAACTTGAAGGCTCGGGCCGTTAGTGTTAGTTCAACACAAAGATATTAAAATCTCGACAAAAATGCAGTTAAAGCACATGAAATTGAATATCTGTTGATCGCACAATCTAGCAAGTTGTAAACCGTGAATGTACTAGATTGGAAGTTTTTTTTTTTTTTTTTTTTTTCCTTTTTTCGTGACGGCTCCTTTTAATTTAGAGCGAAATTCCCCATAGCTTTGTCTTGGTAGGGCGCGATCCTTTTGAAGACTAAATCGTTTATTTTGAATTTTCGGGATCGTACCCTCTTGTCGTATGCCCGGGAGATGCGTAAGGGGTTGCCCCTGCAAATGTGCGAACTGAGGTTCGACCGGCAAACAGGGTGAGCGACAATAAATCCGGCCATCCCCGATGATTGGTGGACATTCCTCCCATGATCGTTTTTGTGTTTTATTTGCAGCCCCCACTGCCCCATTCATTTTGGGCCGGTAAATGACTGAATCAAAATGTTTGATCTTGAATTTGCCATATATCACCTCCTTGAGGGCATCGTTTCAGATTTCTATAGTCGATGCGGCCCCCTTACTTCTCCTCCAGGCTGTGGTATTGGGATTTTGTCGGAAAGCCACTCAGGGTAAATAGACATAGTGATGATTCCTGCTTTAAACCGCTTGATAATCTCGTCCTTTACTTTCAACCTCCATTCAGGCTTCAACGTTCTCGACTTTTGCTTAATTGGTCGGAACCCTCCTTGATGGGCAGTCAATGTCCTATAACGTCTGTGGACAATCCAATCACGTCGCCATGGGACCAAGCGAACATATCTCCATACAGGCTCAACAACTAGGCTATATATATATATATTTTCCGGTCGAATTTGCCCCTACTCCGGGTTCTTTGTGATCGTTATGGGTTCTGATGTTTGATGGCGATGGTTTGGCCTAAGTCGGGTTTGGGTTTATCTTCAACCCCTCCTTTGATCTCGTTAGGCGTCTTGTCGATATTTGTCTCGTCCTGCTCAATCCCCATCAGATCGAAATCTAGCTCTATACCAAAATCGTGGTCCTCCTTCAAATTTGGCCTATCGCTTGTCAGGCTAGAATGCCTCAAATCGGGGTACCCCCTTCCTGGATATCACCTGCTGCACGGTCCAACTGGCCACGGTGAGGTCAAGCAATGGAGCTCATTAGGAGGTGCATGGATCGCATTGGCATGGATCTGGCATTGATGACATTTCCTGACATGAGCATCGCAGTCAGTTCTCATGGTTAGCCAGTAGTGATCCGTTCACATGATTTTCTTTGCCAAAAATGTTCTGCTCATATGGGCTCTGCACACATCGCCATGTACTTCGTTCATTTGTTTGTGGGCTTCTTCGGCTTCCAGATATCTCAGCAGTCCCGTAGCTAGGTCCCGTTTATGCCCTTTGGTGCTGTACATTCCCATGGTCTGCCGGATGACCAATTCGGAGTCTCCAACTACTATCATCCTTTTGATTTCCATTCCCAGGGCTAATCTCAGTCCTAGGATGAACCCCTCGTATTCGGCCGTATTGTTGGAGTGGCAGAACTATAATTTCATGGCTATCGGCATCTGCCATTTGGATGGATGGAGTATGGATTTTACGGCCTCTTAGTTGGGTCGTAGGGGCAATCTCGCAAAACAAACAAAGGCCGTAGTTTAGTACTGTGCCAGTTACAAGTTGGCAGATGCATGTCAACACTGATGCATGATTATTATTCTTTCTCTCTTTTTTTTTTCTTCTTTTTCTTTTTCTTTTTTCCTTTTTTGTGGTCGAATATGCCCCTACTCCGGGTTCTTTGTGATCGTTATGCCACGCTTTCACGGTTCTCTTAATCTTATAAAACAAGGTCACTGTTTGATGACATGATAGTATTTAGAAGTTTTTAGAAAACCTTGGTACGTGGCACGGATTGCCTTCCTGCAAAAACCATGTCAGTATTCTCTTTATATGTGCAAGTGATGTAATCACATGATACATGACATATTTATTACGATGATGACGGTATGACAGTTGTATGCCATTTACATGACATTTATTTATTTGACTGAACGATAAAAGGGCATGAAGAAGCTTCCCTTTCGTTAGGTTTATCAGAGGCTGACCTATCCTAGGGTTACTCTCGCGGGCTTTTTGGCATGAAGGTCCCCAAATCTTCGCAATCTACTCGTCTGAATCCTTTCGATTGGAGCGGATTTGGGTGGTGCGTTTCCTGAGCCATCTCCGGGGAGCAGCCCCTTCGAGTCCAGTAATAAGCAACCGACAGGTTCGCCTCAGGAAGAGGTACTCTCTCAACATACATTCACATTCATCGTCCTCACCGTATGCAAATGATTACTTTAAAGTAAAATCTGCGGCCTAGCCGCAGATTGATCTGCGGCTGGCTGGCCCACACCCCATCGCACTCAGCTGGTTTCCTGGTTTCGAGTCCCGTGCGCACCACCATTATTTTAATCGTTTGGCCGCAGATCAATCCGCGGCTGGGTGGGTTGATTTTCTCGAATTTCGTGCTATACCTCGATTCTCATGTCGTGACGTCGGTTTTTGCCGACAGGCTTGTATTTTGCAGTCTGGGAATCACTGGGAGTGTGCCGCATCATTCGGACATGCTCATTTCGGACGACCCTGCTGTCACGTCGGTTTTGATTTGCAAATCGTTGCGGTGGCGTCGAGTGTTCGCACTTGTGCCCATTCCTTCGCTCCCGTAAGCCGGTTCAATTGACGATTTTGCCCTCCTGTCACGGTTAGTGTACGAAGCGCAAAATTTGGGTGTCTACAGAGATTATTTCCAGAAGTCTATAAAAGCGTACAAGGATTCAAATCCAAGTACGAATCACGAAGTACAAAGTTAAAATTCCGCCAATGTAAAAAGAACTTCACTCTACGAAAGTGAACTACTTGTTCAAGCTGTTAAGTACTGAAGAAGTCAAGCTTATTGTAATCTTAGCAGCACCTCACAACAACATTCTGAAAGTCCAATTATAATCTAGAAGGAGGGTTGAATAGATTATTATTGATTACAAAATTATCTTAGGCTTTTTTGAATTTTTTGTTAATTAATTTGCAGTGTTAGAAATTAATATGCAAGATAGTAAAAATTCAATCACATATCGCACAGAGATTTATCTGGTTCACAACATACATCTCGGCTATGTTGCTACGTCTAGTCTCAAGCTCCTCTCCAGGACTTGAGATCCAATTACTTCCCGTAATAAATACTCTTTCAACAGGCGGAGAAGTCTTTACAAAGTTTTAAAGACAAACTTTCAACTATACACAACTAACTATCTTGGACAACAAGCTCACAGCTCCCTTCTCAAGCTAAGTCTTTCCTTTGAGTTCAGTTCTACTTTATGATCTGGTCTTAAAACAACAACCTCTTCCTCACCTCACAAGTACACTAGAGACCCAACTCCCAGCTGACCTCTCTAAAACTCTGGTCTTGGTCAAAGAATTACTCGTTTTTTTCACAGATACATAAAATAAACTAACTCTACCTTTTCCTTTTTACAAAAGTTTTGAGAAAAATATGCTTCTAGAACAAGCAGATATAATTCAGTACAAATATATAAAAGTTTAAATAACTTTTATATTTGATACTTCTTAAATAAGAAAAATCAATTAAAGATCAGATGTATTTATAAAAGTTCAATGACATTTATATTTAAGTAAATGTGCTTCTATGTAAGCAAATGTTAATTTATGCTCAGTAATTATTAGTGCTTCTAAATAAACAAATGTGTGAATTTATGCACAGTTATAAAAGTTTATGTAACTTTTATATTTATGTGAAAATGTTTCTGAGTAAGCAGATAAATAAATTTAAGCTTGACTCAAATATGCTTCTGTATAAGTAAATTTGTGAATTTATGCACAGTTATAAAAGTTTATGTAACTTTTATATTTGTGTGAAAATGCTTCTGAATAAGCAGGTAAATAAATTTAAGCTCGACTCAAATATGCTTCTGCATAAGCAAATATTAATTTAATCCAGATTTATAAAGATTTATTTTTCTTTATAAATAAAAAATGTGTTTATATGTTAAACAGATATAACTTTAATTTCTGTTATAAAAGTTTAAAACTTTTATAGTGAGGGATATGCTTCTTTTTAAGCAGATATATTCACTGAAATTTGTGATATAAAAATTTAAATAACTTTTATATTATGCAACAAGTATTTTATGAAAAAATTAATTTTTGATCAAATACGTGTGATGACAGATATCAAGTATTATATATTAGTTAATTAAATAATACTTGATATAACAAATTAATTTGTTTAACTCAAAAATATATATAATAATATATTTTATCTATTATGTGAATATTAAATAAGGCTACTTAGAACTTCAAACACCGTTTGAATGATATTCTTGTTAAAGGAATACCTCCAAATATCGATATCTAAAACTGACCGAATTTAAAGCTTCACAATTGATATTTATATAAATATTTTCGATAGATCACTTAGAACTTCAAACACTGTTCGAATGATATTCGTGTTTAAAGAATACCTTCAAATATCGGTATCTAAAACTGATCTACTTTACGATATTTATATAAACAAGTAATATCAATAAAAGATCACTTAAAACTTCCAACATCGTTCGAATAATATTCTTGTTAAAAGAATATCTCCAAATATTGATATCTAAAACTGGTCTTTTAATTGATAAAAATAGATGAAATACAGATATATATAAATGTGTACAATAATTTATATTTGTATATCTATAATTATAAACAGGTATGAGATAATATAAACAAATTAATTCAATAACTTATCTCATATATTTTGACCAATTTTCTGTTCTTCAAAAGATTAGAACTTTGAATGGAAGAGAGATAGCTAGTTAGAGAGAGAGAGAGAGAGAGAGTATGTAGGCAACGAGAGAGTAAAATTTTTTTTTCTTGGAAATTGACAAATTGTAAATGAGGAAAAGCTTTCCTATTTATAGGAAAATTCTGAGTCGAGGGCATACTTTTAAATTAGGAATTTATTTTAAAATCAATGGCTCGGATTGTTTTGCTTTAAAAAGAGAGGCTCGCATGAAGGACACATAGATGGAAAGTAAGAAAATTGTCTAACAAAAATGGCCAGCACATGTATTCAATTAATGCACCCATTTTCAATTGGGAAGCAACGGACAAAAGGTGAAGGCCGGTAAAAGCCTCACTTTTTCTCTTTCCATACACATGTGCATACTAAATGCTCCAACACATGATTTCTCAAATCTTTCCATATCTCAGCATATTCACTTTTGGTCAAGGCATAAAAGACTTAAGTCTTTAAGCACATGCAAACATTAAATGCAGATAAAACAATAACAATTCCCAAGTTTCTAATTCCAGACTCATCTTTTTCGGATAAAGAAGGTTTAATGCCTTTTATTTCTTTTTGGCTCCTTTTTCAAAATTAGCTTAAATATATATCATATATAATTTTGAAAGTTTTAGTGAAGAAAAAATTATTTTAGGAATAATAAGAATTCTCTTTGCCTTAGGAAATGTTATTATGTGAATTAATCTCTTTAACACTTGATATTAAATTATCAAAGTCAAGAAAATATTAATTCAATAGAATTAGAAAAAAAAATTGGTCAAAGTAAATAAGATAATTAAAACAATTATAATATAAATCCTATGGAGAGGATTCTACCCTTTTAATTAACTTATTTACTAATTATTGTTATCATCAAAAAAAATTCCTAAAAGTTGGGGACCCAACACATTCAATAAACTATGATTCATTGTCTAAGTGACAATATCCCAAGTCTAAGTGACTTGAAGAGATCTTAGTGATCTTGACTGAGTGTTCCAGTCTTAATGACTATACCAAGACTTAGTGACTCGAAGGAATTTAAGTGGTTCAGTTTTAACAGATCTTAGTGATCTATATCCTTAGTGGATTTCCTACTCGTGGAGTAGAAGAGTGAACTATGAGTTATTCATACTCCGAACCACTTAAATATTTTGTGTCATTTACTTTCAACACTTATATTCTGTCTATTATCTGCTATATTTATTTATGATTGACATCCACAAAAACTAAATTCAGAGCTGTGATTTCTTTAAATCTTTAAGGGGGTTTCATACTAATATTCCGTTATGCTTAATTAACATTGATTAATTAATTATCTGGTAACTCATTCTTTAATCAAGTAAAAAGTTTTAAAAGATCTATTCAACCTCCCTTCTAGATCTCTTTTGCGCCTCTGGGAAACAACAAAGTATTTTAGTAGTAGTTAAATTCTAGTTCCATACCAAAGACTAAGGACCAAAAAACTTAGTTTTGTTTTATTATATATGTATATAAATAGTTGATATAGTTGATTATGATTCCATAAACTTTTATGTACAACTTTAATTATATATTACTCCTTTTCATTTATAGTGTTCTAAAATTTTGTGAAAAGCACAATTTTGGGAATATCAAAACTTATGACTAAGAAGATATGAGAATAAAATAAAATAAAAAGACTTTTGGGCTATCGAGTCACCAAACTTAATTGGCTGAGTCAACTCGGGACCAACCAAAACGACTCGGTACTTGTCTTATTATATTTTTGTATTGATAGAGTGAAAAATATAGATGACAACATATATGATCAAATTAAGAAAATCTAGATTGTCGACGCCGGTAGGAATCGCTTAACGCGGGGGTTGTAACCCTTTCCAATTTTAGCCTTTTCATTAGATGATTTTTTGGAAAAGGTCGGCATTAATGTCGACGGGGTTTTTAAAGATTGTTTTTTATGATGAGCCAATTTAACCAGAGTCGCCAGTTGGTATATTTGAAATGGATGTACCAACTCATCCGAGTTTTCATTTTTTAAATCGCTGGCTCATATGTGACTCCGAATTAATTGGTCTGCGAATCGAGATTCATAGAGTTCGGGGGCTTGCTTAAGTGAGGGGAAGGTGTTAGGCACCCCTCGACTTCCGTGAAGCACGGTTACCGCAATCTTGATGCTTTCCTATCCTTTAATTCATGAAATGTGTGTGTGCGTGTATGTGTGTGTGTGCCTATGTAAATGTTGTGGTGAGCTTGCATAAAAGAATCATTTGGATTATTAGGGAAAATTGTGTTCTAATTTGAGCATGTCTTAGAACGTCCATCGGCTTAAACGAGAAAGCTTTTATGAGAAAAGGATTGATTTTTATTTGCAAAAACTATGAGATTTTCATTAAGCGTCGTTTTGGCAAAACAAGAGTTTTAAACCTTCGTAAAAATAGGAATCGAAATCTATTCATTGCTTTCATAAAATGATGGGCAACTTCTAGGATATCTTTCACCCTACGCACCAAGATTTAATAAAACGTTATTTTATTTTTATAAAACCATTTTTGTGACATTTGAAAACGACTTTCTTTAGCCTCCTTGTTTAATAGAAATCGACATTCATTAACACCTCCAAATTTTTAGCTACGTGATGCTAACCTCCTAGTTTGCTTGATTTTAAGAAAAAACCTTCATCGTTTAATCTTTGAAATCATTTTTCGTGTCACAAAATCCAATCAAGCATAAACACGCGTCGGGGCTATTCATGGGCATGTAAGCCATCAAAATAACCCCAAACGCCCACAATCACAAGTTTCACTATTTCGGGGCCTTAAACACGATTATCGCCTTGGCGTCGTTTTAAGGCCCGACGATTACATATTTACAATAACGGATACATCCACCCGATTACATACATTCAAAAATGTCCATCATCGGATTTGGACCACGGGGTCGCATTCCTAGGCTCACATCCGAACTTATTGCACAACCGCCAAATGGATATAACGAAAATAAACAACAACGGGACGCCTAACACTCTAGGATATCTTACAATGACGATCGAAATACACTATGAATGATACCATACCATAATAGCTAAGATTTGCACCAAACGGATATCATCGGGCTATTAGGGGGAATTTCATTCCGATGAGACCCTCACTAATAGTCCCTAACCCATGGCTTCATAATAACATATGAGAAAAAACTACATTCAAGGTGATTCGGATGACCAAAAGATTAACAACATGGTATAACAAAATGCTAAGAACAAATGGTTTTTTCACCTTGCAATTAATCCCCACAATATGTATGAATTTGTGTATTGAGTAGAGTAGAAAATATGAGATATAATCTCACAAAATTGGTACAATTCCTCACTCTTTTCACTCTTTTCTCTCCTAATTATTGCTGTTTTCTTGCTGTTTTTTCTTCTTCTCCCGAACTGCTGCTGCTGCTGAATCCTCTCCTTTTTTCTTCCTGTATGCGAACTGGCCTAATATAGCACTGCCAAGGGCAGCCGCCGCAGATATATCTGCGGCTGGCCCTTGGTTCTCCCCCCAGCCGCGCTCGAGTCCCGTGCGCTTCGAGTCCCGTGCTGCCTCGAGTTCCGTCCTTGGCCGCGAATTGATCTGCGGCTAACTGTGCTGATTTTCTCGTTTTCCGTGCCTCATCTCGATTTTCGTGTCGTACCGTTGTTTCCCGCTGACGGGTTTGCGCTCGGCAGTCCGGAAACCGTCGGGAAACGTGCCACGTCATCCGGGTAAGCACAGTGATCAGTAACTGACTCTCGACATTCGCTTGTTGTCGTGTCGGCTTCAATATCATCCCGTCGTGGTGGTTTTGAGGGTTCGTCTTTATGTCCACCCTTTATTCTCGTGTGCCGGGTCAATTGACGATTTTGCCCTCCTGTCAGGGTTAGTATAGGAAATGCAAAAATCGGGTGTCTACAGCTGCCCCTCTTTATCATGTTTATGAAATGATAAATGAAATGAACAGGATAAAGAATAGACACTCGATGCATGAATGACAGTGCACAAGAATGACAATACATACGTGATTTGCTTGGATCTCAGCCCTTCCCAGGGTTGTTGTTGGTTTGGATCTTAGCCCTTCCCAGGGTTGTGGTTTGTTTGGATCTTAGCCCTTCCCAGGGTGTTAGTTTGGATCTCAGCCCTTCCCAGGGTTGTGGTTTGTTTGGATCTTAGCCCTTCCCAGGGTGTTAGTTTGGATCTCAGCCCTTCCCAGGGTGTTAGTTTTGGTTGGATGCCTTCCCAGGTTTGCTCACCACTCTGTCGCGGTTTGCTTGGATCTCAGCCCTTCCCAGGGTTTGTTGTTTTTTGTTTTTTTTTCTTTTGTGGATATCAGCCCTTCCCAGGGTTGCTCACCATCTTGTTGTGGTTCGCGTGGATCTCAGCCCTTCCCAGGTCTGGCTCTCCACTTGTGCGCGGTTTGCTTGGATGCCTTCCCAGGTTTGCTCACCACTCTGTCGCGGTTTGCTTGGATCTCAGCCCTTCCCAGGGTTTGTTGTTTTTTTGTCTTTTTTCTTTTTGTGGATATCAGCCCTTCCCAGGGTTGCTCACCATCTTGTTGTGGTTCGCGTGGATCTCAGCCCTTCCCAGGGTTTGCTCACCACTCTGTCGCGGTTTGCTTGGATGCCTTCCCAGGTTTGCTCACCACTCTGTCGCGGTTTGCTTGGATCTCAGCCCTTCCCAGGGTTTGTTGTTTTTTTGTCTTTTTTTCTTTTTGTGGATATCAGCCCTTCCCAGGGTTGCTCACCATCTTGTTGTGGTTCGCGTGGATCTCAGCCCTTCCCAGGGTTTGCTCACCACTCTGTCGCGGTTTGCTTGGATGCCTTCCCAGGTTTGCTCACCACTCTGTCGCGGTTTGCTTGGATGCCTTCCCAGGTTTGCTCACCACTCTGTCGCGGTTTGCTTGGATCTCAGCCCTTCCCAGGGTTTGTTGTTTTTTGTCTTTTTTCTTTTTGTGGATATCAGCCCTTCCCAGGGTTACTCACCATCTTGTTGTGGTTCGCGTGGATCTCAGCCCTTCCCAGGGTTTGCTCACCACTCTGTCGCGGTTTGCTTGGATGCCTTCCCAGGTTTGCTCACCACTCTGTCGCGGTTTGCTTGGATCTCAGCCCTTCCCAGGGTTTGTTGTTTTTTGTCTTTTTTTCTTTTTGTGGATATCAGCCCTTCCCAGGGTTGCTCACCATCTTGTTGTGGTTCGCGTGGATCTCAGCCCTTCCCAGGGTTTGCTCACCACTCTGTCGCGGTTTGCTTGGATGCCTTCCCAGGTTTGCTCACCACTCTGTCGCGGTTTGCTTGGATGCCTTCCCAGGTTTGCTCACCACTCTGTCGCGGTTTGCTTGGATCTCAGCCCTTCCCAGGGTTTGTTGTTTTTTGTCTTTTTTCTTTTTGTGGATATCAGCCCTTCCCAGGGTTACTCACCATCTTGTTGTGGTTCGCGTGGATCTCAGCCCTTCCCAGGGCTCTGTCGGGTCTTGCCTTGATTCGTCGTGTTCGACGTCCGACTTATTCAGAATTTTGTATTTTATTTTCACATAGCGAGTCATGTATGATGCATGCTTTTTATTCATGGATAGAGAATGACCCCTGTACAGTCTTTTTGATACTATTTTCTACAGGTGTCGTCGCCAGATGCCGTGGTATGCATGGATCTCGATCCTCCCACAGGATCGGTCGGCGGCTTCTCCGCTGATTGGACGGTTTGTTGCCGGTGACAGAGATATGGCAGATGATCTTCCGGAACGTTCCTGATCCTTATTATTCTTTCCGGTGTCGGCGGGGCTTTGCGGAGGGTATTCCGAGCCATTAGGTCCCTGTCCGTCCGGTGCTCACGCATCTAGATTACTACCGAGGCTGAGAGGTATGCTGCTCTTGTTGAGAGAGATGCTGCTATTCTGGCCAGGGATGTTGCTCATGCTGATAGAGACGCCATTGTATTGCAGACTAAGGCAAATTATAGATGGCTCACTATGAGACCGTTAGCCGAGCGACTGCTTATTGGATCGCGTCGACATGAATGGGGCAGCAGTTTGCAGGGAATGTCGATGCTTCAGATCTATCCACCACTTTATCCATCCTGCTTCGATTATTTTCAAATTGGTAGATCATTTTATTTCCTGCATGGACTGTGTCAGTTTCATCGGTTATCAAAAGAGAAACCTTGTAACAAAATGACTTATTTATATAGACAGGTATTTAAATTTAGTCGTTTTCCCCTTTTGTCGTATCGTTGCCTTTCATTGGACCCTCATTTTATCCAGCTAACCATGATTTTGATATTTCGCCTTCTTTCTCTTCTCAAGTCTTGATGGGGATTTGTCAGATATTGCCGCACATCCTGTCGATTTCATCGGCTGAGTCTTAGATTTGGGCTAACTGCTTGGTTAGGTTAGGGTTAGGTCACTTTAAGATGAAGCTGATCAGGTGGCTGGTGTCGGAAAAGTTTCGAGGGTATAGGAAGGTTTTTCTGGCTATTGGGAATCGGTTTGATGGAAGAAAGTGTTATTTGTAAGGAATGGGACCGTGCCATGATGGCTGCCTACGTACCCCCACAAGTCGGGAGATCAGGTCCTACGTAGTTCGTTCCTTCAAAGAACGAGGAGAAAATGATGAGGGATATTTTTTTTTTTTTTTTTTTTTTTTTTTATGCATAGAACCGCTTCACCGAGTCGGAATTAAGGGGTTGTGGAAACACCTCCCCATCCATTTCTTGCAGTATGAGGGCTCCTCCGGACAGCACTTTCTTAATCACAAAAGGCCCCTCCCAGTTCGGGGCAAACTTCCCTTTGGCTTCGTCTTGACAAGGCATTACTCTCTTTAACACTAGGTCTTTTTCTTTGAATTTTCGAGGTCTTATCTTCTTGTCGTATGATCGGGAGATCCTTTGCTGATATAACTGACCGTGCAACACAGCGGCCACCCTCCTTTCATCAATTAGGGCCAATTGGTCATATCGACTTTGCATCCAATCCTCCTCGTTTATCTGAGCATCAATCAAGATTCTGAGGGACGCCATCTCAACCTCAACTGGCAGAACCGCTTCCATTTCCGTTTATACCAGAGCGTACGGGGTTGCCCCTGTAGAAGTACGTACCGACGTTCTGTACGCCAGCAAGGTGAGAGGTAGCAGATCCGGCCATCCCCGATGATTAGCGGACATTTTCGCCATGATCTTCTTGATATTCTTATTTGCAGCCTCTACTGCCCCATTCATCTTAGGACGGTAAATGACAGAATTGAGGTGTTTGATCTTAAACTGGTCGCATAATCCCTTCATGAGGGTATTGTTCAAATTCTTGGCATTGTCAGAGACTAAAACCTCAGGTTGCCCGTATCGGCAAATGACATTATTCCTGATGAAACCGACGATGATCTCCTGAGTTACTTTGGGGAAGGAAGCTGCTTCTACCCATTTAGTGAAGTAATCGATCATGACGAAGATGAATCGGTGGCCGTTGCTTGCTTTGGGCTCTATTGGTCCGATCACATCCATAACCCACATAGAGAATGGCCAAGGGGAGGTCATTACAGTGCAGTTCATTGGGGGGCGCATGGATAACATTACCGTGCGCCTGGCATTGGTAACACCGTTTGACGTGATCATCACAGTCGGCTTTCAGCGTCAACCAGTAATGCCCCGTTCTCAAAATCTTCTTGGCCAGCATCGGCCCACTCATGTGTGGCCCACACACCCCACCATGTATTTCGTCCATAATCTTTTGGGCCTGTGTTTCATTTACACATCGTAGCAATCCCAAATTGGCATCCCTCTTGTACAGTGAATCTCCGCTCAGATAAAATTTCATTGCCATCTTTTGAATTCTCAACCTCTCCGCTCGGCTGGCTTGATCGGGAATGGATCTATCCCTCAGATATTCCCTTATGTCGCGATACCAAGGCTGCTTTGGGAGAAACCCCTCGTCCGATAGTACCGCCACATGCTCCTCGTATGCCGGGGCGTTCTGCACTGCTATCTCAATCTGTGGAACGTCCCTGCTCTTGATTGTGTGGATTAGGGAAGCTAAAGTCGCCAATGCATCGGCGAAATCATTTCGTCCCCGGGGGATATGTCGGAAAGCGATATCTTCGAACTCCTTGCATCAGTTGGATAACGCAAACGGTGGTATGGAAGCAACCGGAGCTCTTTAGTGTTGTACATCCCGATCGCTTGTCTGATTACCAGCTCCGAATCCCCGAACACACCGCTAACCTTTTCACTCCCATGTCACGGGCCAAACGGAGTCCCAAGATACACCCCTCGTATTCAGCGGTGTTGTTCGAGTTACTGAACTGCAATTTAGTGGCTACGGGGTATTGCTCTCCTGTGATAGAGACCAAGACTGCTCCGGCTCCTGCCCCCCACTCCGCATTCATGGCACCATCAAAATATAATTTCCAGAACTGCCCCTCGTCATCTCCTCTCGCGCGCAAGATCCAGAATACATCTTCGCCCGGCAGAGGAGTGTCTAAAGGCTCCATTCCCCCTGATGGCGCTTCTGCCAATTGATCTGCAATTCCCTGCCCTTTCATGGCTTTCTGAGTTACGTACACAATGTCGAACTGCTGTAAGATTAACTGCCATCTTGAAAGTCGACAGTTCAGCATGGGCCGTTCAAAGATATATTTCAGGGGATCCATCCTTGATATCAGATACGTGGTGTGCCCATGGAGATAATGCTGCAATCTCATTGCAGCCCAAGCCAAAGCACAACAGGTCCTTTCGATAGGGGTGTAATTCTGTTCACATCGGCTAAATCTCTTGCTGAGGTAGTAAATGGCCTGCTCTTTGCCTGATTCATTCTTCTGCCCCAGCATACAGCCCATCGCAATGTCATTGACTGATATATACATGAGTAGAGGGATCTCATCCTTCGGGGGTACCAGCACGGGTGCTTCCGTCAGCTGCTTCTTAATGATCTGAAAGGCTTCCTGGCATTGCTCATTCCATTCTTGGGAGACATCTTTTCTTAACAGCTTGAAAATTGGCTCGCACGTGGTTGTCAAATGGGATATGAAGCGGCTGATGAAATTTATTCTTCCCAGAAATCCTCTTATCTCCTTTTCAGTGCGGGGTGTCGGCATATCCACAATGGCCTTAATCTTGGCCGGATCCAACTCGATGCCACGATCACTAACCAGGAATCCCAAGAGTTTGCCCGATTGCACTCCGAAAGCACACTTTGCCGGATTGAGCCTTAAATTGTATTTTCTGAGCCGGTCAAATAGCTTTTGGAGATGGGTCACATGATCAGATTCTATCTTTGACTTCACGATAATGTCATCCACGTAGACCTCTATCTCCTTGTGCATCATATCGTGGAACAGGGCCATCATAGCTCTTTGATAAGTAGCCCCTGCATTTGTGAGACCGAAAGCCAACCGTCTATAGCAGAAAGTGCCCCAAGGGGTGATGAAGGCTGTTTTCTCCCGGTCCTCCTCTGCCACCATTATCTGATGATACCCCGCAAAGCAATCAACGAAAGAGTACATCTCGTATTGGGCTGTGTTATCCACCAATATGTGTATAAAAGGTACTGGGAAATTATCTTTGAGACTGGCCTTGTTCAGATCTCTATAGTCAACACATACCCTCACCTTTCCTCCAGGCTTAGCCACTGGGACCACATTGGACAACCATTCTGGGTAGGTGGACACCATGATGATTCCAGCCCTGAACTGTTTGATGATCTCCTCCTTTACCTTCAAGCTCCATTCTGGTTTTAGCTTTCTTAGTTTTTGCTTGACAGGCCTGAAACCCTCTTTGATGGGTAGCTGGTGTACCACAATGTCGGTGGATAATCCGATCATGTCCTCATGAGACCAGGCGAACACATCCTCATACTGGCGTAGTAACTTGGTCATTTCTACTTTCTGGTTAGGGGTCAGGTCTGCCCCTATCTTGAGCTCTTTGGGTTGGTCAGGGGTTCCGATATTTATGGTGACGGTTTGGTCTAAGTTGGGTTTGGGTTTATCCTCGACCCATCCTTTGATCTCGTCAGGCGCGTCGTCGTAATCTGTCTCGTCCTGCTCAATACCCATTAAATCGAAATCCAGCTCGATATCAAAATCATAGTCATCATTCAAATTTGAGGGATCGCTTGTTAAGCAAGGAATACTCAAATTGGTACACCTGACATTGAAACAAAATACTGTCATATATATAATTCATCTTTCCACAATGGTCGCTCTTAAAATAACATGACAAACTAACATAGTTATGCAAAATATAAAATAAAGAACCAAAACTGGTAGACATTCATCCCCCACTCTCCGGGGTCTACCACCCCGATACCGTGTTTTACCCTTGTCTGGATATTATTGGCTCCACCGTCCAGTTATCGGTGGTCAGATCAGCCGGGATGCGACATATGACAGGCGGCTGCGCACCAGAGACTTCCTTGACGACTACCGCCACATCGTATCGGTCCTCCCTCATAGCCTTGTTAGGGATAACTAACCCTGCCCAATCGATGACAGGCATACTCTGTTGGGCTCCCGACGTTGTGGCCGTATCCTTCCCCTCTCCAATGTTTATTGATGGTCCAGAGATATAGCATTTGGTTTCGAACTGCTGCATGACCTCCCGCAGGAAACTCTTCCTTTTGACTGCCTCATCATCCGCAGGAGTCAATTCTTTACCTTCTAATTCGGACACGGGCTTGTCCGTCCTTTGTTCATTGTGGACCTTCGGCATTAGGATTCCGGTCGATCGAAATGGGGTCTCCCTTTGAGAGTGTTTCCGCTCTATGCCTCCATGATATCCCAACCCTGCCCTGCCTGTCTGGTTGGGCAGTTGAATAGGCGTGGAAATTCCTTGGCTGTCTTTTCCCAACCCCTGCCCAGGTTGAAACTTCATCTTCATCATTTCTCTAGCAACGAAGGTGAGCTCAGGGGAGGCTTTCGATTTTATGACTGGCGCTCCCAGACCTCTATAGTGGGGAGTGCTGATTTCGAGTGCTTGAAAACTGGCAGGCGCCGCGGATTCGTCCACATTGATTACTGGCAGACCATTCTTGGACGGGAACGGGTCATTACGCTCTGCGGAGATTGTTACCAGATTCCCGCTGACGATGAACTTGATTTGTTGGTGTAGTGTAGAGGGAACTGCCCCGGCCATATGTATCCATGGTCTTCCCAATAACATGTTATAACTGGCCGAGATATCCAATACCTGAAAGGAAATATCGAAAGTACACGGCCCTATCTCCACGGGCAACTCTATTTCTCCCAATGTATCCTTCCGGGATCCATCGAAGGCTCGCACCACCACGTGACTGGCCCGCAAGCGCTTGGGATTAATGTTCATTTTTCTCAGTGTACTGAGGGGACAAATATTCAGTGCTGATCCCCCATTAATCAATACCCCATTCATGACATACCCTGATGAGATCACTGCGATGTGCAGCGGTCTCCGATGCCCCCTTCCCTCTTTCGGGATATCATCATCTGTGAATGATAGCACATTGTTCTCTAGCAGATGATCCACTAGGCGGCCGAAACTTTCTTGGCTAATTGTCTTGGGGATGTGAGCCTCCCCTAGGACTTTGGCCAAGATTCTGCAGTGGTTGCTGGATGATAACACCAAATCCATGATCGACGTTAGAGTCGATTCCTCGCTCACTGCCTTGATCCCCCTTACTTCAGGATGATCCATCTTTTCCAAGAACTCCACGGCTTTTTCCTCGGATATCCTCTCGTTCTCCTTTCTCTGACTCTTGAGGACTCTTCCAGGAAGATACAAGGGATTCCCCTTTGATGTTACGGAAGCACAACTGGCCGCCTCCTCTAATACACCCCCGTAGTTCCACGGTACTGTTTTTAGATTGCAAACAGGGATCTGTGGTCTTGCTGCGATGATGAGAGGTTTTGGAGCCGCTAACTTGATAGGCCCCCCTGTGATACTCCGGCTTGCACCCGTCAACCTAATCGGTGCCCCCTGCATATTCTCCTGACTACCCGTCATGCCAACCATCTCATAAATCCCTGTCATATAATTTCGCCTTGGCGGTCCTTCGGTTTCGATGGCTTCCACCATATTGACCCCTCCCCCATCATGCTTCGGTAGGGGATTGATTTTAACATTTGGCGGCTCGGGCTGTTCCACCACGATCTCCCCGCTATCAATCAGGTTTTGAATTATGTGTTTCAGCGTCCAACATTCCTGAGTGTCATGACCCGGGGAACCCGAATGATATGCACACTTTTTACTCGGGTCAAATTTTCTTCCCTTCGGGTTACTTGGAGGTGCCAAATCGACAATCTTCCTCTGTGATATCAATATTGCCAAAATCTGCTCAAGAGGATCCCCAAGCGGGGTGAATACCCGCCTCTGTGTGGTCTCAAACCTCCTTCGTCCGTCCGTTCTGGGATTATCAAAATTGGGTTGCCGGGGCGGCACAAATCTCTGTATTTGTACAGGAGGGCTATTCTCCACTTTCCTGGATGATCCCTGCAGCACGAGAGAGACATCTTCCTCTTTTCGCTTTTGGGGCCTGCGGGAAGTACTTTACTGCCATAATTCCCACTTTGGATTTGTTCCGCAGCCGTTTCAAGAGCTGTGAAGTCCCGGATTTTACCCGATTTCAACCCCATATCCACCATTTCTCCGTGTTTTATCATCTCGGCGAAAGGTCTTCCAATCCCTGATATGACCCGCTCATAATAAGGTGCTTCCTGTATATCCACAAAGGTCATCACCATCTCTGACTCACTCATTGGAGGATTCACTTGTGCGGCCATACCCCTCCATCGTTGGGCATAGTCCCTGAAGGTTTCCCTTGGTTGCTTCTTGATTTTCGTCATTTGATATCTATCAGGGGCCATCTGTGCCTGAAAGCTATACTGTGTCAGAAAGGTATGGGCCAGCTCCTCCCAATTATGAATCCGGGCATTATCGAGACGGGCATACCAGATCCTCGCCTCCCCCGTCAAGCTTTTCTGGAATAATTGCATCCTTAATCCTTCGTCTTCCGCATAGGACCCCCAGTTCTCCAATATATATTTTCAGGTGAGTGTAAGGATCCCCTTTCCCATTGTATTTCTCGAATTCGGGGATCTTAAATTTCTCTGGATATCTGGTTCCGGGGAAGACACACAAATCTGCATAATTAACCCTACCCAAGGAGCCTATGCCTTTTAGAGATTGGATGGTCTCCTCCATCTGCTTCATTTTTCTGCGAAGGTCATCAGTATCTCCCTCCTCTGGAATCGTGATTACTGTTTTGTTGAGGGCAGGAATGACCTTTGGGAGGACCGGCTCGTCCTTAAGCTGATGTTGGTTATTTTTAAATGGGATTGCATCATCCTTAGGAGGATTCTGGTCACCCCCCGGCGGTGGTACATTATGCGGTCCCTGGTTTGACGAATCCTGTCTGATTAGGAACTGTTCTTTTAGCATGGTGGCCATTTCCATCATCTGCTTTTTAAAATCATCAAACTCTTCCCGAGAGATGGAACTATGATTGGGAAGATCCGCCATTTCAGAGTTAGAGACCTGGGCTTTCTTAGACTGCGAACGGGTTTGAGGAGCAATCCTGCAGGCAAACGGTTCGAAGTTTCAGTCTTGGGCAATGAAAGGATGCGGATGCATGCTAAAGCTGTAAATTTTTTGTGTTTTGGGTTTTTTTTAATCTTTCCCTGCAAAAGAGAAAGTTAGTAGTCTTTTAGTGCAATAACAAATGCTAAACATGACTTTATTATGCTTCCCCAGCTGTTTCCTGCAAAACATGGAGGTCAGTATTCTCTTTTGACAACAGGGGAGGTATATATGAAATGGGATCATGACATTTTATACGCTTGAACGTAAAAAGGGCATGAAGAGACTTTTCCTGCGTTGGGTTTATCAGAGGCTGACCTACCCTAGGGTTACTCTCACGGGCTTTTCGGCATGAAGGTTCCCAAATCTTCGCAATCTACTCGTTTGAGCCCTTTCGATTGGAGCGGATTTGAGTGGTGCGTTTCCTGAGCCATCTCCGGGGAGCAGCCCCATCGAGTCCAGTAATAAGCAACCGACGGGTTCGCCTCAGGAGGAGGTACTCTCTCAACATACATTCACATTCATCGTCCTCACCGCATGCAAATGATTACTTTGAAGTAAAGAAAAACCCATTCAATCATTCATTCATTGGACAACAACACACATTTACACAAGAATAAATAAAAGACGTCAAAATGTCATACGCACATACACAATTATAAATTTTAAAGGATAGGATAGCATCAAGATTCGAATGCGGCTTAAGCCCTCTAATGTCCCCAGCAGAGTCGCCAGCTGTCGACGCCGGTAGGAATCGCTTAACGCGGGGGTTGTAACCCTTTCCAATTTTAGCCTTTTCATTAGATGATTTTTTGGAAAAGGTCGGCATTAATGTCGACGGGGTTTTTAAAGATTGTTTTTTATGATGAGCCAATTTAACCAGAGTCGCCAGTTGGTATATTTGAAATGGATGTACCAACTCATCCGAGTTTTCATTTTTTAAATCGCTGGCTCATATGTGACTCCGAATTAATTGGTCTGCGAATCGAGATTCATAGAGTTCGGGGGCTTGCTTAAGTGAGGGGAAGGTGTTAGGCACCCCTCGACTTCCGTGAAGCACGGTTACCGCAATCTTGATGCTTTCCTATCCTTTAATTCATGAAATGTGTGTGTGCGTGTATGTGTGTGTGTGCCTATGTAAATGTTGTGGTGAGCTTGCATAAAAGAATCATTTGGATTATTAGGGAAAATTGTGTTCTAATTTGAGCATGTCTTAGAACGTCCATCGGCTTAAACGAGAAAGCTTTTATGAGAAAAGGATTGATTTTAATTAGCAAAAACTATGAGATTTTCATTAAGCGTCGTTTTGGCAAAACAAGAGTTTTAAACCTTCGTAAAAATAGGAATCGAAATCTATTCATTGCTTTCATAAAATGATGGGCAACTTCTAGGATATCTTTCACCCTACGCACCAAGATTTAATAAAACGTTATTTTATTTTTATAAAACCATTTTTGTGACATTTGAAAACGACTTTCTTTAGCCTCCTTGTTTAATAGAAATCGACATTCATTAACACCTCCAAATTTTTAGCTACGTGATGCTAACCTCCTAGTTTGCTTGATTTTAAGGAAAAAACCTTCATCGTTTAATCTTTGAAATCATTTTTCGTGTCACAAAATCCAATCAAGCATAAACACGCGTCGGGGCTATTCATGGGCATGTAAGCCATCAAAATAACCCCAAACGCCCACAATCACAAGTTTCACTATTTCGGGGCCTTAAACACGATTATCGCCTTGGCGTCGTTTTAAGGCCCGACGATTACATATTTACAATAACGGATACATCCACCCGATTACATACATTCAAAAATGTCCATCATCGGATTTGGACCACGGGGTCGCATTCCTAGGCTCACATCCGAACTTATTGCACAACCGCCAAATGGATATAACGAAAATAAACAACAACGGGACGCCTAACACTCTAGGATATCTTACAATGACGATCGAAATACACTATGAATGATACCATACCATAATAGCTAAGATTTGCACCAAACGGATATCATCGGGCTATTAGGGGGAATTTCATTCCGATGAGACCCTCACTAATAGTCCCTAACCCATGGCTTCACAATAACATATGAGAAAAAACTACATTCAAGGTGATTCGGATGACCAAAAGATTAACAACATGGTATAACAAAATGCTAAGAACAAATGGTTTTTTCACCTTGCAATTAATCCCCACAATATGTATGAATTTGTGTATTGAGTAGAGTAGAAAATATGAGATATAATCTCACAAAATTGGTACAATTCCTCACTCTTTTCACTCTTTTCTCTCCTAATTATTGCTGTTTTCTTGCTGTTTTTTCTTCTTCTCCCGAACTGCTGCTGCTGCTGAATCCTCTCCTTTTTTCTTCCTGTATGCGAACTGGCCTAATATAGCACTGCCAAGGGCAGCCGCAGATCTATCTGCGGCTGGCCGCAGATATATCTGCGGCTGGCCCTTGGTTCTCCCCCCAGCCGCGCTCGAGTCCCGTGCGCTTCGAGTCCCGTGCTGCCTCGAGTTCCGTCCTTGGCCGCGAATTGATCTGCGGCTAACTGTGCTGATTTTCTCGTTTTCCGTGCCTCATCTCGATTTTCGTGTCGTACCGTTGTTTCCCGCTGACGGGTTTGCGCTCGGCAGTCCGGAAACCGTCGGGAAACGTGCCACGTCATCCGGGTAAGCACAGTGATCAGTAACTGACTCTCGACATTCGCTTGTTGTCGTGTCGGCTTCAATATCATCCCGTCGTGGTGGTTTTGAGGGTTCGTCTTTATGTCCACCCTTTATTCTCGTGTGCCGGGTCAATTGACGATTTTGCCCTCCTGTCAGGGTTAGTATAGGAAATGCAAAAATCGGGTGTCTACATAGATTACCACTAAAATTACATGAAAGTCCCTACAAAAACATTTTTGAGGTTTCATTTCTTGTTTTTTTTGGCAAGTGCTTCACAAGAGTATTTTTAACAAGATTGTCCTTTATTATCGTAAACTTGACACTCACAAGGGGTTTATTGGACTACATTAGTTGGCGTTACCAAAAATTTTCTTATATATGTAAGTATTTCTAATAGAGTATTTTATATTTACTTATGTGATGATTATACTTTGTAAATATCTTTAATATTTTAATTTTTAAAGGATGATTTTATAGAGCAGATTCTAATCTTTCATTAGATTTAATATTAGCAATTGGTTATATGACCCAAGGTTATATAAAAAGATGCACCTCATTTGTAAATAATAAAATAAAATTATAATCACAATACAATTTTAAGTAAATAGGGATTTTTTTTGGATCATTTGAGGTTTCTAAAGAAAATTTACCATGTTTTGAAACGTTCATACCAATAACACAATTTGCTATCATACTTGCTTGTGTTTTTTGATAAGCATGTCTTAGAAATTCTTCTATTAGAAGTCGAAATTCGATAAAGGAGATCCTCTTTTTGAATTACTCGTAGGTTACGGCTCCCATTTGGATGTGTTCTTAAATTAAAATAGAAGAAAATAAATGAGTTATGATCAATTGTATATGATAGGTCTCCAACTTTTATGGGATATTTTGATGATAACAATAATTAGAAAAAAGATTAAGTAAAGGGTAGAATCCTCTCCATATGTTTTATTTGTTATAAATTATTTTTAACTATCTTATTTATTTTGACCGAAAATGCTTTTCATCCTAATTGAATTAATATTTTTCTTGACCTTGATAATTTAATATCAAGTGTTAGAAAAATTAATTCACATAACAACATTTCCTAAGGCAAGGAGAATTCTTATTATTCCTAAAATGATTTTTCTTCAATAAAAACTTTCAAAATAATATATGATTTTTTTTATAAAGGAACCAAAAAGGAAAGGCCTTTGCCTCTTTGTTTCATCCGAATTGAGAAGGCTGGGAGATTGGGCATTGCTAAATACATTCGTGGGGCCCATAAGCTTTAATTGGACAAATGAGTTTTCAAGGCATTTGCCTTATTTGACCGTTGCTTGCAATACGAAAGAAATTGGTGCATTTATTATGCAACATGTGCTGACAGATTTTGGTTATTAATGGGCTGATTTGAAAAATTCTTTCCTATCCATGTGTTATTCATCCGAGCTTCTCAGTTTTAAACAAATCATCTGAGCCATTAATTTCAAAATAATTTCCTAAATTACAAGTCTGCCATTGACTGAAAAATTCGTATAAATAGGAAGGCTTTTCCTCATTCTCAAATTACTAATTTCCAAGAAAAGAAAAGCTTACTCTCTCCTTGCCTACATACTCTTTCTATAAAAACTTTTCTCTCTCTTCTACAAGTTCTGATCTTTTGGAGAGAAAAATTAGTCAAAGTATTTTTTGAGATAAGTTATTGAACTGATTTATTTATATTACCTCATATCTATTTATATTTATAGATATACAAATATAAATTGTTATATACGTTTATATATATCTATATTTCATCTATTCTTATCAATTAAAAGATCAATTGTAGATATCGTTATTTGAGGGTATTCCTTAAACAATAATATCATTCAAACGGTGTTTGAAGTTCTAAGTGGCCTTATTTAATATTTACATAATAGATCAAATATATTACTATATATATCTATATTTAAGTTAAACAAATTTATTTGTTATATCAAATATAATTTGATTGATTGATCTGTTATTCTTGATATTTGTTATTACAAGTAATTGATCTAAAATTCATTTATTCTCAAATACTTGTTACATTTAATAAAAGTTATTTAAACTTTTATAACTGAAATTAAAGGTATATCTGTGTTACATAGAAACACATTCTTTATTATAAACTTTTATAAATCTGCACTCAAAAGTTATATCTCTGCTTACTCAGAAGCATTTCTCACAAAAATATAAAAGTTATTTAAACTTTTATAATTGTGCATAAATTTACATATTTGCTTATTCAGAAGCAGTTTTTATCACTAAGCATAAATTACTCTCTACTTATATAGAAGCACATTTATTTAAGTATAAAAGTCATTAAACTTTTATATATCTGATCTTTAATTGATATATGCTTATTTTAAGAAACATCAAATATAAAAGTTATTTAAACTTTTATATACTTGAACTGAATTATATATGTTTGTTCTAGAAGCATATCTTTATAAAAAATTTTGTAAAAAGGAAAAAGGGTAGAGTTAGTTTATTTTATGTACCTGTGACAAAGACAAATAATTATTTGATCAAGACCAGAGTCTTAGAGAGGTCAACTTGGAGTTAGGTATCTAGTGAACTTATGAGATAAAGAAGAGGTTGTTGTTTCAAGAGCAGATCATAGAATAGAACTCAACTCAAAGGAAATGTGCAACTAAGCTTGAGGAAGGAGCTGAGAGCTTTCTGTCTGAGATAGTTAGTTGTGGATAGTTGTAATTTGTCTTTAAAACTTTGTAAAGGCTTCTCCGCCTGTTGAATGAGTATTTATTACTGGGAGTAATATGATCTCAAGTCCTGGAGATGAGCTTGAGACTGGACGTAACAATATACCCGGGATGTATGTTGTGAACTAGACAAATCTCTGTGCATTGTGTGATTGAATTTTTATTATCTTGCATATTAATTTCTAACACTGCAAATTAATTAACTAAAAAATTCAAAAAGGCCAAAGATAATTTTTTAATCAGTAATAATCTATTCAACCCCCCTTCTAGATTATTATTGGACTTATTAAATTCTTATCTGCAAGACACAAAAGCTAAAAATAGCTCAAACCAAAAACTCGTAAATGTTTAGTTGCCAGACCGTGCGACCGCTGAGTTCATCTACAATGCGAGAGCTTTATATCAAACTCGTTAGGGCCAACATAGAGATATCTACCCTTCTAAAGAAAATAGTGCATGAGCTCTCACGACAAACTCAATTAGTACACGTAGAGGTTACAACCCATAAACTTAGAGTACCTTAGACACATTTGAATTTTTATTAGGTCTTTAATCTCTGAGAGAGTCATACTTAACCATTTTTGGGCCCAAGTCCATTTTGTATCTCACTTATTATTATATCGCTATCTAAGCGCTATAGATGTCAACAATAAGTGCAGAACGAGGTGAAATCAAATTGTTTTCCCTTTGCCATAATACTACTCAGATATGAATCAACTGCTTTCTCAGAATCGATCCTTATAGTCTCATCAATTCTGAACTTCAGAATCGAAACCAAAGTAGCAACACTAATCCATGTCTTTGCAGTATAGTCAAAGATCACAAAGAGCACTTGATGTAGGAATAAGGATCTTGTCCTACAGGACTCACACGGTGAGGAAACATAGATTCATTCTCTCACATCCTTTACATGGTCGCTTAGCACATATAACACTCTCACAACATACTATTCTATAGCCTTGTTGTGCGGACCTCAGTATAGCCCCTCTCAGAGTGCCTAACTTAAACATTTCAAATTGCTCGCTTATCAAAGCGTAATATTTGAAATTTCGCATCCGGTTATCATGTCATGGTAGACAATTTCATCTACCTGAGCATATGTCCTATGGTCATGTCGTACGAATCTTAGTTCAGTCGCTTTATAAGCGCCTAACTCGAATTTTTAGATTGTTTGCTTTCCTAAGTGCCAACTCTGAAACTTCATATCCCGCTATTAATACAGGTTAATATAGATTGTGGGGCATACTATATTCGGTTAATCCAAATTAACCTCATCTTGGCACATGTCAAGGTGACATAATATTTCATTTTGCTCGCTACTAAGCGCAAATTGATTTCTATCTAAAACATCAATAACTCTCTACTCAAAGTGCCAATGAATGAACTATCTCATCTTTGCTCGTTTTTCAAAGTGCTAAGGGTGATTACTCGCGTGAGTGAACCAATCAACCTGTTGACATATATTTAGTGTGTGCATATCCAATATGCATAATAACTGTGTGAACTACTATTATTTATCATATACGCTAAAATAACATAATCATAAGTGGGAACAAATGAATCTCGTATAAATGATAAATGTCTCAAAACAATAATGAATATCTCTAATACAAGCCAAATAATGAATGATATACAAGAAAATAAGAAAGTACATCAAACCCTATGAAGCCCTAACGAACTAACAAGACTACAAAAAGCATCTTTGGGAATCGGCTTTGTTAAGGGATCCGCTACTATAAGGCCAATGGGCATGTACTTCAATATCATCTCATTATTTGCTATGTTCTTTCTAATGAAGTTCATTCTCAAGTCAATGTGCTTCGTCATGCCATGATACTTGGGGTCCTTAGTGTAATCCAGGGCCGCCGTGCTATCACAGTAAACAGTCACATGATCCGAAGTATGAAGGACGACTCCAACCTCGAAGAATATCTTTAGCCACGTGGCTTTCTGAACAATTGACGTACATGTTACAAACTCTAACTCCATCGTCGAAAGAACAACGCAAGTCTGTTTCTTGCTACATCAAGTGATGGCACCACCATATAGCAAGAATACATATCCTGAGGTTGACTTGTGCATCCCCTGGTTACCTCCTCAACTAGTATCAGAGTAACCTATTAATCGTAGATTCGATCCTCCATAGCACAACATATAGTCTAAAATACCCTTCAAATATTGCAAGATTCTCTTGATTGCCTTCCAATGAGCAATCCCAGGGTTTGACTAATAACGATCGGAATAATCGACTACATATGCTATATTAGGCCGAGTACATACAACTGCATACATTAGCTTTCCTATAGCATTGGCATACGGGTAATGAGATATTTTCTCAGGAGAAGTAGGGCATTGCTCGGGTCCAATGGCGTCGCCTTTAGCGATAAGAGTGTCTATAGGTTTGCATTTACTCATTTGGAATTGCTCTAAAACCTTCTTAAGGTAAGTCTCTTGAGACAAACCAAGAAGCTTCTTTGAATGATCTCTATAGATCCCCCAAGAACATAAGTTGCTTCCCTCACGTCCTTCATCTCAAAGTTAGAGGACAGCCACCCTTTGGTAGTGACAATCATCTCCTTATTGTTTCTAGCCAGTTGAATGTCATCGACATACATTGATAGGATAAGAAATTTATCTTTGAACCATTTGATATACACACAATGGTCTTCCTCGATCATCATAAATCCATCACTAATGACGGCTCGATGGAATCTCAGATACCATTGCTTGAACGCCTGTTTTAAACTATAGATAGAACATTTGAGCTTGCATACTTTGCTCTCTTGTCCTTCTACGATGAAACCCTATGACTGATCCATGTATATTTCTTTAGCTAAATTTCCATTGAGAAAAACTGTCTTAACATCCATTTGATACAACTCCAGATCCAAATGTGTGACAATCACTAGGATGAAGCGAATTGAGGCAAATCTCACAACTGGTGAGAAGGTTTCCTCTTAATCAATTCCCTCTTGTTGGTTGTAGCCCTTGACTATTAGACGAGCTTTGTATCATTCAATGGAACCATCCGCCTTGCGCTTAACTTTAAGAATCCACGTGTTCCCAATAGCCATTCGTCATGGTGGAAGGTCAACCAAGTCCCAAACTTAATTAGTCCTCTTAGACTCCATCTCTCTTCCATTGTAATCATCCACTTATCGCTTGTAGTAGATGATAGAACATCTCGATAAGATCGAGGTTCCTCATCATGCTGCACATCAGCCACGGAGGCATTCCCCTCAATCTCAAAGAGACGACGTGGAATGTTACCCCTTTGACTTCTACGCATTTGAAGAACAAGAGACTCCTTATTCGATGGAAGGGAATTGCTTGAAGGCATGTCACTCCCAATATCTACAAGAGTCTGAGGAATAGCATCTTCGATCTCTACTGTACGAGTTGGGGTGCCCAAATCTTCCTCCATCTCATAAAGGTTCATCTCCTTGCTCACATCACCTCTGTTAGGGAAATCTATCTCAAGGAAATTCGCATCTCGTGACTCTATCTCGAATACAGTTCCATCAGGCTGCTTTCCAACGAACACATAGCCTTTGGAGTGTTTATAATATCTTACAAAGATACACTTCTTACCCCTCGGACCCAACTTTCTATATTTATGAGAAGTGTTGTGCACGTAAGTTGCTGATCCCTAAGGTCGCATACCGCCCAATTCGGGCTTTCTGCCGGTCCACATTTCATATGGGGTGGACTGAACTGATTTTGAAGGGACACATTTCGCAGTCAATAATACATCACCCCAATAGGAATAGGAAAATTGGCCTGCGCCATTATAGACCTAACCATGTCTAATAATGTTTGATTCTTTCTCTCCGCCACACCATTTTGTTGCGGAGTTCTAGGAATTGTTAGTTTCCTGATTATCCCATTTTCTTCACATAGTTTTTTAAATTGATCAGATAGATACTCGCAACCTCGGTCAGTTTAAAGTGCCTTAACACTTTTATCTAGCTGTTTCTCGACCTCAATCAAATAACGTCTAAAGCATTCTAATGTCTCAGACTTATTAGAGATCAAGAAAGTGTACCTGAAATGCGTATAGTCATCTAAGTAGGAACGTTCATGCCTTTATTTTACATTCATAGGGCCACAGATGTCTGAGTGAATGAGTTGCAAGGGTGTTTTTGCCCTAGTGGCTTTACCAAATAGTTTTTTAGTTGATTTTCCTACTAAAAAATGTTCACAAGTGGGTAGATTGACCTTAGCGAGTGTGTAATACCCGAGAATTTTGAATAATATTAATATTGACTTTTCGATTTAAGTTGAATATTTATTCGAATATGAGTATACGCGATATGTCATTTTGGTAGTGACGAGATGAAATGATTTTCCTGTTTATTTATTAAAGAAATGATTTATTAAGAAAAGAATTTATTAATGCTATCTTAATTAATTATTGCGTGGCTAATAACCTCCACTTATTGAATTAAATAGGCACGATATTTTTGTGACATTAGCCGGTGTGAGTATTCATATAATTCATTAAATAAGGTTGGATATGCGTAACATTTAAATTGCATGATCATCCTATGTGACATCTTGATGTGTGATGTACATTTAAATTATATGGGGTAATTAATATTTGCTACATGATAATTAATTCCATACTTAAATGTTATTGCGATAAATGTATTATGAAATAATAAAGTATATTTGAGTATTAGCGATTAATTAGAGTTCACCTTAATTAATGTACATGGATTATATAATATGTGTACATGTACCTCTATTTGATACCATGTGATAGCATTTAAATTATTTAATTCACTATAAGTCCTAAGTTACATTTTAAATTAAAGTATGTTAATAAGCCTTGCTTGGAATACTGAGTTGCTCTTGTCCCAAATTGTGAGTCCCTTCCCTTCATTACGTGAATAGACCAATGGCCTATCCTCCCTATATTGCCTAAAACTCAGTAAACTCAAAAAGAGAAGAAAGACTAGCCTATAGACTTCAAATGATGATGGGGAGTGGCCTTCACAATAACTTGCAACTGTTCCACCAAACCAAAATTGGCCAGCAGCTTCTTCTTCTTCACGTTGGTTAATCATATTGGGTAAAGGCTTTGCATGGTCAATTGAATTGCTATAAATTAGAGTTCCTTCTTCTCCCAAACTCCAATTGCTAGAAAAATTGTATCAGTCAATATAAGTAGGGAGTGAGAGTGAGAAATTTGAAAGCAATCAGAAGAATTAGGAGTGTTAATCTGCTATTAGCTTCAAGAAGGTAATATTAATGTTATCATGCTTTTGATTTCAATTTTGGCAAATTCTTAGAAATGCATGAAATTCTCTTGTTAGCTAGTTGATAGTTGAGGCTATGTTGTTATGTGAGTTGATATGTATGCTAAGAACACAATGTGGTTGGATTCAGCTGCATCCAGAAAGGTTTAGCCATGTCCATTGTAGGATTACACTGAAACAGAGCCAATCTGGGCATTGAGTCGAAGTGGCGCAGCTGCGCCCCTTCTGTAGTACAAACCCGCGCAGCTGCGCCGGGTGTCAGCTTGGGATATATATATATATATATATATATATATATATATATATATATATATATATATATATATTTTTCTTTGCTTCTTCTGGTATTTCGAACATGTTAGTTTGACCTTACTAAGTTTATAAATGAGCCTAATATCCATGTATTAGTAGATTTGCATGCAATGAGCTATACTAGCTTGGTTGGGATGATATTAAAAAGGGAACTTAAAGTTTTAAAAGTGGACCTTGACAAACCTTGTAAACCTTGAGTTCTGACCGTTTTGTGATAACACTCCTTTCACCTTTAAACAAGACTAATGTGTGCACATAACTAGTGAGCATGATATAGTATATTCAAGCATGTTTCAAGGTAAATTCTTGAATGATGAACTATGCTAGCTAGGTGTAAATGAGTCCAAAGCATGTAAGCAAGTCATATACATATGAGCATGTGTAGTGAGAATTCATTTGGCATGATGATGTGGTCTAATGGTCAATGTATCTAGTCCTTGATTTGCATGAACCCTTAACCATGCTAGAACGAGAATTTTACATGTAAGCCATAGCTTGCTTGAAAGTGAAACCAAACCTAGTTCCATATTTCATAGCATGTATTCCTGAACTATATTAGCATCATAATATGCAAATCGGAGGTCAGTACTTAGGGCAAACCCATTTTGGCCTGGGTGGGGAGCAGCGCAGCTGCGCCACTCCTAGGGCAAAATTGGGCGCAGCTGCGCCCTCCTGCAGTCTGATCTAGTTGATTCTGGCCCTAATCTAGACCTTATGGATTGCTTGTATTGTTATTTTAAAGTATAGAGCAGAAGTTGTAGTAATATTTTTGGTATCCAAATATGATGTAGTGTTATTTGATGAATGAAATTGTATGACTAATGGAATTCTTATATATAACTATTATACAATAGGATTGCAACGTGTCATTAAGCTTTAAATTCGTAGACTGCGCTAAAGGCAAGTTCTCTAACCCAAAACTTTATTTGTTGTGCAAGTATTATCAAGGGCAAGTTTCCCTAACCTTACTCAAACTTAGATTGAGCAAGTTTCTTACCTTGAACCTCTTACATATTGCAAGTTCCTTTAACCCTACTCAATTTACATTCGAGCAGGATGTGGTATATTGTGCAAGTATTCGAACCCTTTCTCTATATTAAGCAAACATGTAAACTTGTATATTCATGTATCATACAAGTATGTGATAATGACTCTTATGTTGTATAAACTGTCATTCATATTCTAAGGATTGGTTTGAGATTAATATCCCTTAAACCTCATTGCGAGCATTGGTATTCGTTAAATCACTGAATACGGTTATAAAGGTTGTCTAAACCATTGTTTCGGTTAGACTAATATGCATGTGTTAGAAAGCAATTCCAAACCAATTGTCTTGGTGAGGACTCTTATCTACTGAGATGAACAACCCTCATAAAAAGGGGCAAAATTATATATTGTCGGGGGACCGACGTGCGCACTTACAAGCATGTGACAGTTATGCATAATCTGGAGTACTATGGGCTGATCACCTGTGTGCTCGTTTTTATTGGATTTTCAGTATATTAACTGTTAATTCTAGCAGGAGTTCTTAGTCCTTTAGTGACTACTCAGTATCCATATTCTTGGACTTTGAAATGATTAGACGCATGAATCTTATTGATGTTCTCCGGTCTATAGCGACTCTTATAATTAATTCTCTTTATTATCCTTGAGCTATCCCTTACTGCCATACTTTTGAAATTTGAACTTTATATTGTTCACCCTCCTCGTATATACTTGCTGGGCAAATTTGTTGCTCATTCTTGCTTTCTTTAAACCTTTCAGTTAAGGCAGACCGAGGTGAACCTTCAGGCAAGGATAAGGGAAAGGGCAAAATTACAGAGTAGCTTTGTTCTCCCTTAGGAAGGAGATTTTCATTATGTTGTTTAAGTCTTCTAAATTGGTTATGTAATAAGCTTAGCCAGGGATTATGTAGTAGTGCTATGTTTCAGTTAAATTAAGACTTTTGGATAGCATTGTAGTATCGGTTGCGAGACCTTGGGACGAGAATAATTATATTAAATCAATGTAATTTATTCTATCTTTTCCGCTGCATTAGTTTTATGTCATTATTGTATTAGAACGTGATGAACCAAATTCGAGACAGTGACGTCAAAATTTGGGGGCGTCACAGAGTGGGCTTGAAAGACCTACTCAAGCTAACCTGGTCATTCTGTCCTGTCCAATATGGCCTAATCTAGTATGCCATTGAATTGAACTATCATGATCATTTTCAACAAGCAAGAAATAAGAATCATTACTATTAACACTAGAATCAATAGTATCTAAAATCATAAAACCATATCCAAATATATTTGTCCCATGTGAAATTATTACAGAATTATTCTCAAAATTAACAAAGTATCCTAAGCGAAATACTGATAAAACAAAAAATAAATTTTATCGGACATCCGGCGCATAAAGTACATCATGTAGGGTCACTACAGAGCCTCCTCGTATTTCCAATTTGTAGTTGTCAATGCCTAGCACGTCCACACTTGAATCGTTCCCCATGATACTCTTTTACCAGTCAGAATGCGATGGTATTCCACGAATCCACTCCGATCTCTAACTATGTGGTTCGTTGCTCCGGAGTCTATAATCCACATATGGAGAGAATGAGCAACAAAACTAGTGCTTGATACTAAACACATAGATAGATTAGGAATAGGAATTACCTTCTTCGGCTTAGTGCATTCACGAGTGAAGTGTCCCACCTTGCCACAGTTGTAGCATGTCATCTTGGCCTTGTCATTTTTACCAGAACCTCGCTTGCCTCTTTTCCGCTTGCCGACACCCCTACTTGCAGCCCCCTTAGGCGTAGTAAGATTAGCAACTTTCTTCCCCTTCTTAGGCTTGGACCCTCTATGAGAGTTCGATTCAGTTACATATATCCTGGAGGTCTTGACAACCTCAAGGCGCTTAGCCTCGAGCTCTAGGTGACGACGAATATCATCAAAGTTTTTGATATTCTAAATATGGGTCATGTTGACCCGTATATGTTCTCAACTGTCAGGAAGAGAGCGAACCACGACTGAAATCTACTGCTCGTCTAATAGCTGAGTCCCACCGGATTTTAATTCCTGGATCATATTGGCTATGAATCGAAGGTGTTGTTTCATGGTGTGGTTATCACATTTTTTATAACCATCGAATCTAATAGCCAATTCTCTCAGCCTTGTCAACGAGGTGCCGCCAAACTTCGTTTTGAGAGCTTCCCACATTTCGTGCGCCGTTGAGTATTGTTCGTACTCAAACAAAAAGTCATTGTTCATGCAACTCAGCAACGTTATGCGAGCGATGCGGTCTTTTTTGCGCCAACTTTTGAATACTGTAACCTTGATCGAATCATTTGCATGTTCACCATCTGGTTTTGTCATCTTGGATATTAGGGTTTCTTCAACCTCTTGCTCCTCCAAGACCATGCTGACTTTTCGGTGTCACACGTCATAGTTATCTCCGTCTAACTTATTTCCTTGGTTAAGGTATGCGATAATATGTTTTGAAGCCATTTCTGTTTTGAACTAAAATATGAGAATTAATTAGATATATTCATTGTTCACCACTGTATAAAAGAGTCTTTGCAGCATGAATCAAATTAACACAAAAATAATATGACATAAATACAGAAGGGAGACTTGGCCAAGCTTAGGAATCACAATTCTTATAAATGTCCAATTATTTAAATTTAATTTTTCGGCGCATAAGACGTGTAATTTAGGGAATAATTTAATTAAATTACTAGTACCTAAATTATTCCCACTAGGAACAAGGGTATATATGTAATTATAGTATGATAATTTAATTCCAAGTACCAACAAGTAATATTACAAAAATATTAACAAAAGGAATTACATAACGACAATATTACTCAATTAATATATCCAGTATGCTATAAACACATTAAAATAGTTCCAAAAAATTTACAACAACAGTTTAACATCACAAAAGGTTACTGTAATTTTCTAGATTTTTCTGATAATTATGCTAATTATGACAATTAATTAACTATTACATAATTAAATTAGTAATTAACTAAAATTACTCAAATATATTAATTTTCCAAAAAATTTAGTGGAAACATCAATCTTATGCAAATAATTAATTTCTGTTAAATTTTCAGAATTTAATAATCGTAATAATTATTTATTAATTAATTTTCATGCATAAAATAATTAATAAATCAAATTTGTGAAAATTGAAAAAATAAAAATATACCAAAACGGGTCAACGCGCGGGTCAGAATCTGGGTTCGAAAGGCGGGTCAAGCTTGGTGGGTCATACTGCGCGGGTACGTGAAACGCACGCGCCCTGCATAAATAGTAGTCGTCCATTGCGTGCGCGTATGATCCATGTGCTGCTTTCCCGGATTTATTTTGCGACGTGACTTACACAGTTCTGATCGACTTAATTTTCTGAGTCCAATGGTATATTCAACCATTGTTATAGGAGCTGCCATGGTGAAGGTGTCATGAACGTGAATCCTACCGAGAGTGGGATTTCACTTCATCTTCAACTTTCAGAAACTAAATTTTTTAGAAAACCAAGTTCGCAACCCAAACTTCGACAAGCCATATCTCACTCAATTTTTATCCAAATCATAGATATAATATATCGTTGGAAAGCTTAGGAGATGTACTACGCATATATACTAATATCACATGAAACAGACAACTACGTAGAAAGTTATGACTAGTTAAAATTGGCAATTTGTCAACTAGGGTTCCAAATTATTTTCAAACTTTAAATCCGTTTGAACCCAAATTATGCAGATCATATACACTATATGTAGGCTACAACATACTGCAATATTAGCCCCTAACAATAAATGTGATGCAGGTTGCCATAGATGATGTTTTTCAAGTTTTTAAACATACATTCATGGCATATTGTGTAAACAATTTATACATAGCATACATATGATCGAAAAACACATGCTCTGATACCAATGAAGGAGTAAATACATGCATGCTATTACTTGTTTACACAAAAACGAGAACCAAATGACATACCTCTTGAAGCGTGTTAGCCTTTGGTGCGGAAGAATCTCATGCAATTCCACGTACTCTACAACCTAGCGACCTCTCCAAACTACAATCCTTGTGGGATGAGAATGGAGCTCAATTCCACGGTTCGAAGCAACTAGGATTTCACTCAGTATTTAGGAACTCTCTGTTTTTGGCAATATGCTATTATTCTCTATTGGAATTCTGAAAAACTTGATAAGCTGATAATCACATAGACGTGGGTTTTTTATGGCTTAAGTGGTTAAAATCACTTTCTTATTTTCTCTCCAACTCCCAGTCAATATAACGTTTAAAATTAAACGTGTACTGACTTGGTCAATTGGATAAATTAACTTACAACCAAATGGGTCGGACCTTCAATGGGCGCCCCATTTAGATACCCAAAATCTAACAGATATGCGCATCGTTCTTGTCTTAATTATCATGAACTCGAACTTAATAAACTGTCGTTAGATCAAAGATATTGCACGTATAATCTAATATATACTAGGCAATTAGTTATCGAGTTGAGTAAAACTATATTTAATAATAACTATTTCCCTTTCTTTCTTTCTTTCTATGATTTGATTTTGTTTTTCATTCTAATATAAAATTGGGGTTAAATACATTTTTTTCCACTCTACTCGACCTCGGTTTACAAATGCATCACTGAATTGAAAATTTTTGCAGTCAACTCATTGAACTATAATTTTTTTACAAAAATTCAAAAAATCGTCTACTCTGTTAAAATATTAACGGCAAATCTATGTGTCACATGTATGATATGTTGACAAGGAGAGAGAAGTTAAGCTGAATAATTAATTAAATTAAATTATACTCAATTCTATAACAAATAGCTAAACAAAATATAAATCAAATTAATATACATAACAAATAATTAAATTAATTAATAGTAAAATATATTAATGTATAATTTTTACAAATGTATTTATATAAAATTAATGAATTCATATTATTTTTTAATTTTTAAATATTTTAAGTTCACTTTAATAATATAAAATTATCTAATATTTTGAAATGGAGGAATTATTATTATTATTATTATTATTATTGTCTCTTCTTCTTCTATGTAACTGAGCGAGTTAAATATCAATCACGACCTGACCACCGAACCACCAAAATCAGTGCTCAACACTACCGTCACACATGCAAAGCTACCGCCTCACTACCACCACCACAACCCCACCTTCTTCTATCTCACTCATCTCTCCCTAAATCAAATCAAATCAAATCAAATCGAATTTTCATTTCCGATCTAAATGTAAGCCCAAAATTTCTGTTTCCAATCTAAATGTAAAACCTAGTTCGATCTTTCGTCAAAATCTACACCCAATCATGCTTAGTTCTAGAGTGATGGACGAATTGTATATGTCCATGGTCCTCGACCCCAAAGAGTTTGATGTGCACATAGTATATCATTTGGTTTTGTAGCTAAAGTCTTGATAATAATTAAACCAGGAAAAACAAGAAATAATCAAAGAGTCCTGATTTAGAAAGAACCAATTATGACAAAACAAATTCCTTGGATAACGCGGTGGCTATTTCATTTGAGGGAGAAGAAGCTGATTCAAATTTAGGAGAAAAATGAGTCAACTCAAAAAATAAAAAGAAACCGAGTCAACTCAATGACCTAAACCAGATCTATGAGAAAGAAACCGAGATCTATGAGAAGGAAACCAGATCTGTGAGAAGGAAACCATCACCATCGTCCCACACCACCATACCATGCCGATTCACAACATCATCCAACGAAACACCAAATTACAATATTAATCTGCTTTACCAATTGAAACAAATTTGAACAGAAGAGGCAAAAATTAAGATCTAATAATTAAGCAGATCCACCAGGACCACCACTACCATCGTTAGCTAACTATACTATACTATACATATATATATATACACACACACACACACACCCCCATATATACATATATATATATGTGTGTAATAAATAGGTAGTGTTTGTATATAAAAGTTAAAAACAAAAAAAAATCGATTTTGACAAGGTAAGGGGTAATGGGTTTTGTTCAGAGAAGAGAGAGAAGCGAAGATAAGAGATGAAGGGGTAAGGGGTTTTAATATACTTTTTTTTAGATTGTAATTCCACTATGGCACTATGGCAACCACATGGACGAATTTTAGAAACCCACGTGGATAATTGAATAAAAATTTTTATTTTTATTTTTTGCCATTAAAAGTCAACTGGTTTGGACGGATTTTGTAATGTTTTGTTAACAAAATATAGCACAGTGAGTCGAATGAAAAAAAAATCAATCCAGTGATGCATTTGTAAACTAAGGTCGAGTAGAGTGGGGAAAATAGATTTAACCCTATAAAATCATATCTAGTCTTATCTTTTTTGTTTGATTCTTCTACGTCATATAACTTGTAATTTTATAGGTTGCATGCAATGCCTGATCTTACGTACAATTTAATAATTATAAGTCGATTCAGTTATTCAATGCGCTCAACGCGTAAATCTCTATTAATAAAGCCTCTAGCTTTTATAACCATTTTGGTAATTTTGTGTCACACCATACTCCTATTTTATCTCCCTTAATCTTTCTACTCTTATTTTATCTCTACTAATCTCTCTCCTCTCTCACATAATTAAAATACGTCTCTTCTCACCATCTCTTTATTTTATTTTAAATACGATTTTTCTTTATTTTTTATTTTTTGTAAAAAGAATATTTTTATATTACAACAAAAAAATTAAAACACATACATTGTGTGTCAAGTGACTAATATCTATAATATAAGACTAATAAGCTCAGCCTTGTAAAAGTATTTCCAAATCACTTTGCCTAAATTGCTTTTTCCAAAATTTGGTTAATTAAACTATCACATGTATATACTTTGATAAAACTTTGTCCTAGTAAAAAGGAACTTGACAAAAAAAACAAAAAAAAAACCTCAACCAAAAACTAAAGCCCATACTTTATGGGCTTAAACCCCTTATTTACACCCACACAAATCACTCATTTTCATTCGGCCCATTCCCAAATTATTGATTCACTTCTATATTCTTTGAGGTTAAAACAAGCTCAGATCTTGGTCTCTTTCTCTCTCTTCTCATTATCCCTAAATCTCTTAATTGTCGTAAACTTGACACCCACAAGGCGCTCATTTGGCAGCATTAGTTAGCATTCTCAAGATTTTTTTATTATAATATTAGAATTTCTAATATAGTGTTTTATATTTACTCGTGTGATTATTATACTTTGTAAATATCCTTAATACTTTAATTTTTAAAAGATGATTCTACATAGTTGATTCTAGCCTTTCATTAGATTTGATATTAGCAATTGGTTATATGACCTAAGGCTATATAAGAGGATGCTCCTCATTTTTAATTCATAAAGTAAAATTGTAATTGCAATACAAGTTTAAGTAAATAGGGGATTTTATCACCACATTTGATGTGTGAAGTAAGTTGTATCATATTTTGGAACGTTTATACCAATAACGCAATTCGCTACTATATTTATTTGCATTGCTTGGTAACCATGTTTTAAAAATTCGTCTAAGACAATTAGCTTGAACTTAATAAACCTAAATTAATTAATAACTATTTTTTTCTTCTGATAATTTGACTTTATTTTTCATTCTTATATAAAATTGAATTCAAGTCTCGTTCTTTTACATCAAACAACTTGTAACTTTATAGTTATTAGTTGGAGGAAATCTATTAATTAATCGTCAAAGTTTCATTTATTCAATGACTTTTTTGTTATTAAAGCTAGGATGCATTCAACGTACAATTTAATAATTATAAGTCAATTTACTTGTTGAATACACCAACACCTAATTTAATATCGATTAATAAACTCAACCTCGTGAAAGTCCAAATCAGTTTACTACTTCCATGTAAACATAAATAAAACTTCAGTTTACTACTTCCATGTATACATAAACAAAACTTCGTCCTAGAGAAAAAGAACTTAACAAAA
Organism: Aralia elata; assembly: GCA_034770075.1. NCBI lineage: Eukaryota > Viridiplantae > Streptophyta > Magnoliopsida > Apiales > Araliaceae > Aralia > Aralia elata. Next base: position 20,164,889 of record CM068386.1, read on the forward strand.
AAGACTCAACCCAAAACAAAAGCCCATACTTTATAGGTACAGCCCTTATTTCCAACCACAAAAAACCACTCATATTCATGCAGCCCATTCCCAAACCATTGGTCCACTTTCTATACTCTTTAGGGCTAAAACAAACTCAAGGCTCTCTCTCTCCTCCCGTTACCCCCCAAACCCTACCCTCTCCTCTGGTCTGCATCAACAATGGCGTCCAATTACGAATTCGAAGACGGGCAACAACCAGATTCAGCTGGTTACGACCCAAATTTTGTGCCGGACTCAGTAAAAACCTTTTTGGTTCATCTCTACCGGCACATCAGAGAGAAAAATGTGTACGAGATCCATCAGATGTACGAGACCTCATTCCAAACACTAAGCGAACGCATGTTCAAAGACACTCCTTGGCCTTCCGTCGATGCCGTTGCTCAGTACGTTGATAACGATCATGTTTTCTGCTTGCTCTACCGGGAGATGTGGTTTCGACACCTTTATGCCAGATTATCGCCCACTCTTAAGCAGAGAATTGATTCATGGGACAATTACTGCAGTCTCTTTCAGGTGATTTTTCTGGATTTTTTTTTTGTTTTGAAGTATTTCTGTCATTGCATACGAGAGTGTATTGTAGCTGGTGCAATAACAAATTTTGTTGTTCTGACAAACTCACCCCTTTTTAAACTGAGAATGGGTAAATTTATTGAACACATTGTGCCTCATTTATAAACATCAAAATTTGATATTAAGCTGGTTCATTATTTTTGAGCAATTGATTATTTGACTGTAAATGGTACTTAGTTAAAGTGAGCATATATACCATTTCATATCTTAGAAGTAATAGACATTTGATTATATGAACTTATGCAATGCACCAAAGTCCTGGTAGTATGTATAATATAAATATATAATAATATAATAATATGATGTATTTGTTTTATATTCAGTATGGGGCTTACATTTGTTATACGAACAGTTTATAAATTCTGAAGGAAACATAAAAGTCACCTCTTTTAACGTTGGGGATTGGTAATTTTATTGAACTCATTATTCCTAATTGTTTTCTAGTCTTATAATTCATATGTTGAGGCAAGAGGTCACCTCTTATGGAAATTTGGAATTGGTAAATTTTATTGAACACATTATTCTTATTTTGTTTGTAGTCTTTATATTTCAATTTTTGTGGCAGGTTTTAAAAAAATTAATGTCATAAAATGTTCAAATTATCATCATTGACAACAAATTACTTTAAATATGTTTATCTTATCATATAGTGAACATGTTATTTGGGATTTGATTGGTTTTAGTTGAATAATTATGCATATGTAAACATTTATATATGTATGTAGGACAAATATTGTGGTTCCTTATTGATAAAAAAGGCCTTTGAACAATATATATAAATAATTAGTATGTTTATACCCGTGTTATCTGGAACGTGGTTCGTTTTAGTACGCAGTACGAATACAGGTAAGCAGTACGCAGTACGCTACATAGCTAAAACACGATATGCCAGGGTATCTTTATATAAGTTCTTATAGTTAGGAATTTTCTAAGAATCTACATGAAAAAAAGCTAAGTTTTATAAAAAAAAATTAATTGAATCAAGAAGTTGGTTGTCGATAAAAAGTTTAGGACAAATGTAATGTTTGAGCATTCAATACTAAGTTTGAATATTAATATTTGTGCAATTATAGGTAAAAAAAACAAAGAAATTTTTTGATACGGTAAATTTAGAGTATTGGTACGTAAGAGTATTGTGTTTGGGTACGTAACTACCAATACGTGATTTACTAGGTCAGTGAGAATATCTGGTAACTCTGATACATGTGTGTATATATGTATACATATTGTGGAACTGTGCCCTCTTAAGATGTACCGTCATGTGCCTTTAATTCATCAGTGTATTGAGAACTTTTACACAAGAAACATGTCAATTGACCTTTATTGCTAATTAGTAAATTATGTGAATGCAATACCATTTATTTAGTAGTCATAATCAAGTATTGATAGTAATTGCATATTCACCATTTTGTGGCAAGTCACATTGATTGGTTGGCTGGAAGTGTTTACTAAAAAGACCTATGTGTCTGAAATGTTAGAAATTGTTAAATGAGGCAGGCTAAATAGGTGCGGTAAATGTGTCAACACATTGGAACATATTAAGAAAACTCGTTTAATATTGTTGTTAATTATGCTCGAATAGTGTAAAATATGAACTTAAGTCTATCTCTCTCTCTATCTATCTAATACACATACACATAGCAACATTTGCTTTGGGGTTGCAGCAGTCTCATTCATGCAGGCACCATTCGTGATCATCACCTTATTTGTGTATCTATAGGGTATGATATACATTTTTGATAAGCAGAGGATGGATATATATTTTTGTCTCAGATTTTTTTGGCGATTGAACTTGCTGTAGGTGGTTTTGCATGGGGTGGTGAACATGCAGTTGCCAAACCAGTGGTTATGGGACATGGTAGATGAATTTGTGTACCAGTTTCAGTCATTTTGTCAGTACCGGGCAAAGATGAAAAGCAAGACTGAACAGGAGATTGCGCTTCTTAAGCAGTCCGATCAGGTAGCCATGGTGCATTTTAAATGTTATTATTTTGTTTTTTTTCTTGTTAAAAGCGAGTCTCTTCATTTTCTGCAAGAAACAAAACTACATTTTTAATGGCAATTTTGTAGTGCTGTATACATCTTATTTCCTTGATCTTCAAATTTGCATATTTGGTTGAAGTTGGAGGTCCTTTCTGTGGTCATTAACTGTTGGACCACAATTAACAAGTTTTCTTCATAATTTCTTTCTCAGGCTTGGAATGTGTATGGTGTGCTCAACTTCTTGCAAGCACTAGTAGAGAAATCTATGATTATTCAGATTCTGGAGCAGGAGAAGGAAGGGCTTGAACAGTTTACAGCCACTGATGGGTATGATTATAATGGTGGAAGTAATGTTTTGAAGGTTTTGGGTTATTTCAGCATGGTTGGCTTGCTAAGAGTGCATTGTTTGTTGGGTGATTACCACACTGGGCTGAAGTGCTTACTTCCAATTGACATAAGTCAACAGGGTGTTTACACCAGTGTAATTGGCAGCCACATTGCGACCATATATCATTATGGATTTGCCAATCTTATGTTGCGGAGGTATGTTGCTCTTGAGCCATAATATATCATTGTACGTATTTGTTCATGGGTTGCATCCCGTTTCCACTCTACATTGATTAGTTTAGTATTAGAAAGAAAAAAATGGTAATACTTTTTAGAATGTGAAATTCCCTTACGTAAATTGACTGCAAAGGTAGAGTATAAATATTTGAACTTGTTTATACGGTGATGATATTGATTATTTATTTATTGTGGGGGGAGGGGGTATCTAATAAGCTGATGTGAGATTTACAGTTGTCCTTGCAATCTTTTCATGAAAGAGCCCTTCTCATTTCTCGTCGTGAAGTTGACGTCATGCCATTTTAAGTTTTTTTCTGAAAGTAAATTTAAAAGAATGTGTATTTTATTCATTTGTTTTTTCTTATTTACAAATGCTAGCTTATTTTTAGTTGCAAGCTTACCTATCTGGTAATATAAACCAAGCTTATTCCTAGTGTTCTTACAGATATGTGGAGGCTATAAGAGAATTCAATAAAATTCTCTTGTACATTTACAAGATTAAGCAATATCACCAGAAATCCCCACAGTATGAGCAAATTTTAAAGAAGAATGAGCAGATGTATGCTTTACTGGCAATTTCTCTCTCCCTTTGCCCCCAAGTGAAGCTTGTTGAGGAGACTGTAAACTCTCAATTGCGGGAGAAGTATGGCGAGAAAATGTTGAGAATGCAGAGATATGATGATGAGGCATTTGGTCTCTATGATGAGCTCTTCTCATATGCATGTCCCAAGTTTATTACTCCATCTGCTCCAAGTTATGAGGAGCCTCTTGTTAATTATAACCAGGTATCATATTTCCCCCTTAGCCATGCATGTGGACCTTTCAAGTTTTAGAGTGATAAACAGATCGGCTTTACTTTTTGCCCTTGTCTTTTTAAAATTGAACACTGTTTTTATACATATTGTTAACTATTGTAGACAGCGAACTCAGTCTAATGATTTTTATTCAAAGGTAGTGACACACATGTTACATTTGTATGCACGTGTATTTTATCAAAAAAAGAAAAAGAAAGGAAAGAACATTCATATGCACATGTATTTTATCAAAAAAAAATATAAAAAGAAAGAACATTTACATGTACATGTACATATGTATGTATGTACGTATGGTATGCATTTACATATGTTGGAATATGAGAGCAAGTGATATGATGATTCCTAAATCTAATACCAATTATGTATAACTTATCCACATTTGGCGTTGCTTGGCTGGGGTTTTTGGAACTGCTTCCCTATCTCTTTTGGTTGGATGATCTTCCCAGCTTTTATTTGATGTAGGATGCATATAGACTTCAGTTGAAGCTCTTCCTTTATGAAGTGAAGCAGCAGCAATTACTATCTGGTGTCCGGACCTTTTTGAAAGTTTATTCAACCATCTCTCTTGGGAAGCTTGCAACCTACATGGAAGTGGATGAACCCACTTTAAGGTTAGAGATCACAAAGATTTTGGTATAGCTTATTGTACTTTCATGCACACAACATATGACTTCCTGAGGATCCTTGGATTTTATGCTTAACAGGACTATTTTGATGACTTACAAGCACAAAACACATGCTGTTGATTCAGATGGAAAAGTCATCTCTAATGCTGATATTGATTTCTCAATTGATGATGTATGTGTATATGCTCTCTTCAATCTTAGCTTCTTGGTTCCTAAAGATTTATATGTTGGTGTTTTTTTTCATTTCGAAAATCAAGAAATTTACTGTGATGAAGCACGTTTTTATATATTTTATCATCTTATGGACCTCAATTTTTTCCCTACACAGTTATTTTATAGTTATGTTTCTTCGAGTAAAAAGATTAATATTTTTGTGGTAATGATCTGTTATTCAAGAAACTGTATTAACCATTGACAAATATTCACATCCACGTGTGTGTTTATGATAATGTAGTATATACGCGTATTTGTGAGTAAATATTGACCGGATTTACATCAGAAAACGTAACATAACATATAGTCATATAACTATATAGTCATATAACTTGTTAATGCGACTTCCGAATTGATGATTTACTCTAGAAAATGTAACATAGCATACTTCCTAGTTAACGCAATATCCAAAACTATGAGAAGGATATGAAGTAAGGTAGTTGCTCAGTGTTTAATTTGGTTTGCTCCCTGTGAATCTGATTTCCCCATTTCTATTACTGCAGGACATGATTCAAGTTGTTGAATCCAAACCAACTAAACAATATGGAGATTATTTTCTCCGTCAGATTGTTAAGGTAATCCTATCTTGCTTCTGTCTGATAATTTTTTTTGTTAATTTTTTTGTCATGCTTAAGAAATGTTATCTATAGAGCTTTTCTGACATTTCCAATGGCGTGATGTTCCTGTACAGCTTGAAGGGTCGATGACTGATATGGACAGGGTAAAGCTGGAATGAGTAACATCACATTTAGAATTCAGTTTTCTTACCGTCTCTTATGTTCTTATGATACTTAGAGACAGAATTTTGTTCCCAGTCTGTTACTACTGTTCTTTATTAGGACCTTTTGGTCGGCAAAACGAGGCTGCTGGGCATGAATCTTTTTTTTCACTTATTTGTATTGTAGCCGAAGAAAAGATTATTTATTATTTAAGCGGAGGCTTCATTTATCTTTACAATTTATAAGCGATTCTAGAGGCTTTGTAAATTTGAATTGGTATGTTATATGGGGGTTTAATTCATTACAAAATCTACCACAAGAAGTTTGTGTTGTGTGCATAAATTATGAAGATGGACATTGGACGGCAATGTTCTATTTTTGGCTCACTTTCTTTTAAACCCTATATGAGGATAATTCCGTCTTTTAAAGTGGCCTGGTAATACGGTCTAATAGACAGACGCCATTATGACACTTCACGGGCCACCAATTATTGACCAATGGAGTAGACAATTGGAAGAAGTACAAGTATAGACATCCGATTGGTACACAGTTAATTTTTAAAATCAGAAGAAAGAAAATAAAAAAGTTACTGTTAATTATTAAAAGATTAAAATATAGATTTTCAACCGCATTTATTTTATCCCTGATTTAACCCATCTAAGGAAATTGATATTTATTAATGACCATTTGATTTATTAGTATAACTTATTTTTATTAATATAAAAGTCGAACATTGTTAACAATAGAGTTTGAACACATTTTTTGATTTATTGGTATAAATCACTTCAAGGTCGAACCTTGTTGACAACATGGTTTGAAGACACCTTCAAAAAGGTAGCAGGCAACATGATATGAAGACACCTCCACAAAGCAACAACACATTTTCAAAAGGTAGCAACGCGTGACAATAGGTCCAATAGAATCTGACGACACCTCCATACGAAGGCAACAATACGTTATTAAGATTGAAGACAGTAAGTTATTTATTCTCCTAATTAGATCCCCTAAATTAGGATAAATTATCTTAATAAATTAGAATATTCAAAAAAAGAAGAAGAATGAAATTGATATTTATTCAAAAAAAGGGTAAGATGAAAGTTGTCATCTTTATTTCGCAAAATATTCTATAAATGGTAAGTAACTAAATAATCTGTATAATTTATTTTGACAAAATTTAAGTTAGCTGAACTTCAATTTTTTTTTAAAAAAAAATAAAAATTATTATGCAAACAATTCTTATTTTTAATTATGATAGTATAAAATGACATAATAATTTTCCTAATTTTACCCACATTTACTATCACATCATAATTATTAAAATAAATATTTATTATATTTAAAAATAAAAATAGGAAAAAAAAACTTAAAAATTTTAAATTAGTTTTTTATTTTATATATATATATATATATATATATATATATATATAATATAAAGAGCAGGGGGAGTATATCTTTTTCCATCATGCATTATCCACCTTGAATATGTGACCAAGGCCGGTAACGTAACCATAACATAACATAGGCCTCGACTTACGTGCCCATCAAACTAAACCCTTACCCTTCCTTACTCACATCTTCTCCCTTCTATTCTATTTCTAGGTAGTCGCACCCCAATACTTATCGCCACGTATTGCAACTGTTCCAGTGGACCCCACACTCCACGTCACCCTTCCCGCCTCCCAATATTACTAGTACAGGAGTATTATGTACTACTACTACTCCTAAACGAAGAAAGAGATCATCCTGTCATCTGTCAACACCGAAGAAAAACGCGCATAATAGTATCAAAACCTGTAAAAAGGCTAAAATGAACCACCCGGGATTACCGTCACTCTCCTCGGCTGATCGGCGATTATCCGCTCTGGCTCGTCACCTCGAAGGCTCATCGTCGGCCATGGAGTCGACCGTATCTGCTTCTCCCACCTCGGCGACCTCCAATGGCAACTCTGTCTTTGCTCACCTTGTTCGTGCTCCTGAAGATCCTATTCTCGGGGTACCTTTCATTCCTCTTTTCTCTCTGCTTAAAGTTCTAGTTTATTTGTTTATATGGATCAATTTTTCCTTTACATTAGGCAAATTGATAGTAGTTTCATTGTCCATATATTAAATTCCTTGATTTTTTTTATTTTCTATTTATAAATTGGTGGCAATTTATGGAGCTGGATTAGCTATAAGTATATGATATTACGTTGTAAAATCTTGTTATTCAAATTCTATTGTATGTATTTTTTTTAATTAATTTGAATATTATTTTAAGATTCCAAGTATTAGGGAATGGAACCTTTGGGCTTTCATTTCTGGTGCTCTCAGCTGTGGATCATGATCTTTTTTTTTTTCTTTTTTTTTGTTTTTTGTTTTTGTTTATAATGGTCTGCTTTCATTATTGTTGTTGTTTGTAATGGATTATGATTATTATTTGATTGTTGTGCGTTCAAATCATTTCATTTCTTGTAAGCTAATACTCCCTCAGTCCCAAAATTACTGATACATTTTTAAAATGACGCCCCTGACTAATATTAAGGAAGAATTTAGGAGTGATGCTAGAAATGATAGTGAATAAATAATGACAAGATTCGGAATATCACGTTACTTTATAGTTCTAAAAAAAATGTATCTCGACTTTTGGAACAGATTAAAAAGTTATCTCTAATTTTGAAAGAGATGGAGTAATACCTATTAGCAATCGATAACTATGCCCCTCAATTCCAAAATGAAATAAATGGAAGCTTACTTTTAAAAGTCGATTCTTTTTGTGATAAATTGTCATCTTCTAGTTTAACCTCCGAACTCAATTTAATAACAGTATTCCTTCTTAAAATTAAAGGATAAATTTAATCACTTTCATTCAATTTAAATTTGACATGGTGTGAAAATTTCTCTCTTTTTTCAGAAAGTGGACTCTCTTTTGGGTCGTACTTATATGTAAAGTGAAGTTTCATATATGGATGGTGGGAATATTATATACTTGGCTGCTCGCTAAATTGGGGTTTTCCCTTCACCCACATTCCCATGATAGCTAAAATATAATGCTTATGTATAGTGAAATATAAATCAGAGAAAGAATAATTGCGGAATATCCTTTACGACTACTATTATATATATATATATATATATAATCCTTATTCCTTCATTATAAAAAGAATCATCTATACTGTGCATGTGCAATATTCTAAATTTAAAATGAAATAACTGGTGCATGTAGTTCTCTAGGAAGTAATTTTACCAGAAAAGTGATGAGAGAATGAACATGCTTTTTTCTCCTTTCCCTTTCTGTTTTCATTAAGCTAAACCTGTAAATATTTTTCCCCAGTGAGGGGATTGATGTCTTTGAGTAACATTCTGTCAACAAAATTCGTAGTCCATGTTTTCAATTCATAGTTTATGACAATTTTTCTTGTGTAATAATAATATACTTTAAACAGGTTACTGTTGCATTTAACAAGGATCACAGTCCACTGAAGTTGAACTTGGGAGTTGGTGCTTATCGAACAGAGGTAAAAAAAAATTCTTATTTAAATGGATGTGTTTTATGACTGAGCAATCAATGTGAAACCTCATAGTTGCACATACGCATTTTGTTTGTATGTTGTTCAGAGAGAGATGAATTAATTCATGGCATACCTGTCTCATTTGCACCTTTTCGCGTCTTTACACGCTTATAATCTACTACATTGACTATTACTAGCAGGTTAAGTTTGGTTCTCAGTTCTTCCATATATGCCGAACTGCTACAATTTCCTGTATAATATCATGCCATACCATGGTACATAGGGTTATTGTTGTTACCTAACTGCTAGATTTTGGGTTCTCTAGCATAATTTTCCCTTCACTTTGTTGTCGTTGAATGCTACCGTCCTTACCTTTGTTTCACACTTTATGATGCACAATGTGTTGGTTGCAGTCATGATTGTTTAAATTGACATATTAAAAGACAGGATTGAATCTAACTTGCGTTTGGATACCATATTATGCCTCTAATACGAAACCATTTTGCCTCGTCTTTTTCGTGGCATAACAGGAAGGGAAGCCTCTTGTCCTGAATGTTGTAAAACAAGCAGAGCAGCTGCTTGTTAATAACAGGTGGTGGTTTATTTATTTATCTTTCATCTTTTTTCATAGAGAAAAATCTTTTAATTATTGTAATAGCTCGTATCATAATTTAGAATTACCAGAGATTAATCTCAAACAGTCATTACGTGCAGCTCTCGTATTAAGGAATATCTCCCAATTGTTGGACTGGCAGATTTTAATAAATTGAGTGCTAGGCTCATACTTGGTGCTAACAGGTATAAAGGTTACAATGCTACATCTCATATTCTTGCTAACATTGTTGTTGATAACATATCATTTATGTCCCTGACAAAAAATAATAGTCTCTTCAACAATAATATATTCTTGAAGATTTCTTTTTAATATTGGACTTTTAGTAAACTATCTAAAATATACTTTTTTTGTACAGATATAAAAGAGACTTGATGATTGATCATGTGTTACATAATCTGCATAGATCAAACTAAAAAGTCGTAATTATGGAAAACTAGCATTTTAAATAAAATTTTGATCAACCGGCATAGGGGAACTGTCGAAGTGCATAAATGTTAATTGTGTAACAACTCGCTTCCCAAATAGGAAAGGGAGGTCACAAGCAAAACACAACAAACCTCAAATAAACAAACAGAACACTAATAATTTCCAAAGCATTTAATAGCTAATAATCCATACATGTCGAATTAAATAAAATTCCCCTAAATTTACACAATAATCAAAATTAGTCAAAACCTAAAATCAAATTAACCTAGATGGTCAAAGGCAAGCTCTTCTCACACAACCTTGAATTACCCCTGCAAACCTGTAGGAAAAAAAATACAGCATGAGCCAAATGCCTAGTATAGATATAAAGATACACAAATATACCACAATATACATAATGCAATCAAATGAGTCGAATGGATAAACGAATACGAACTACTAATGAATTATAAATATATCAACGTTATGTCGGAAACCAAGAAAATAATGGGAACATAAAATCACAACGTTGTCCACAATAAGATAGTTTCAAAGAAGAATCAAATATAACATAGAATGGTAAAATCACACATTTAATCCCGAAGGATTAACCGAACTCAAATATGCCAATAATGTTCCTCGTCTAGCCACCTTATCACTCCTTAATGGCTTCAACAAGCCTATGTGCACAAATGAATATAGCAAAAGTCTCATAGGCTCCCTTTAACAAAGGTCAAAGGGTTGTTAAAATATGTATGATCTTACACAAGAACAAGATATAACATCACATTAAATGACCCCAAGTCTGATATACTAATTACATACGAAAAACAACATAAGGATTATGAACAAAATTTGTCCTGTTTTACTAAAGCTGAAATAAACCATGCGTGAATATCAAGGATCAAACTGATATTGCAAGAAAGTTTTGGATGGCCGGAAGAGCTTTTCAACAAGTCAAGAATCACTCAAATCCGAATAATGAAAATGAGTTCTAGGTGAATTTTACAATGAAGATATTATGTTGCTGGACAGATCGAACATGTTTTACAAATCATAATATAAATCAAGTTTAGAGTCAGAATTGGACAAAATACTATTTCACAAAACATGTAAATAATTAGCAGAACTTTCTAGGGAATCAAAAATCAAGCAATTTCGTTATGATATGAAATTTATATGAATTTTAGAACAAGGCTGATCAATTCCCGTCACTGGGCAGACCAGATTTTATAAATTGCCAAATTGATCATGTTTGGAGCAAAATGGATAATGAAAATTAAAAGAGTATCGCTGAAGGAGTACGGAATCCGTTCCTTATAGCCAAATCCATTTATTGCACACTCCACAAAATCTTAACCTCAAACTCCAACGATATCCGATATGAAATCTTATTTACCACCTAAACATATTCACTCCAACTTAAGTATGTAATTCAACCTATTAATTTTAAAACACTTTTTAAACTATTCAAGGTGCCTTTAGTTATTCTTCTTGGATCATTATTAATACCTCCAAAGCATAAAAATCAATAGCGAAAGTTAAGAAATCTTAAACTCCAATATGACAATTTATTTTTAAAACCTCAGTCCATTGTATCGCTCATACTAATTTGATTTTATCCGACATCGGATGAATTAACTATGATTTTTCTAAAGTGCTGCAATGCACAAAGAAATTTTAGGCGAAAATTCAACAGAGATTAAGAAAAGGATTAGGGTTACATCTAACGCCCTTTAAATATAACTCTAACTAATATAGGAGTTACCAAAACCCTAATGGACTCCTTAATTTTAATTAAATGGATTATTTAATCATCTACTAAAAGAATTTAACTTTCAAAACGAAATAAAAAAAAATAACTTATATTTTTTAATTCAATTATGCTTTTATAAAATAAAATCAATTAATTATTTAATTATTAAAAAAAATCCGGGTTATTACAAATTGCCCTATACTTTGTTTTCCTTACATAGAGTAAATTTTGGCTAGAACCTTGATTTCAAAGAAAAAGAGCTTGGAGTTCAAGGATTAACTATATTTTTTGCTATACTCTTCATGTAATCTATGGAGTATTTCATGCAACAAGATTGATATGCAAATATTATAATAATATTCTCGCTCCTTTGTGTAATCTTCTCTCCCTTTAAGCCATTCTAGTTCTTTTCCATAGTGATCAGATATTACTCTCAGTAGCACCTGATCTGGAGCACCAGGCAGAGATGAAATGTTCCTGATGTTAATCAGAATATTTTTCCTTTGAATTTTAGGATTAGGTACAGCTGACAAACTTTTGTGGTGTTTTGGATTCTACAATGTTTTATAATGATCTCCGTTCTCAACCAATTTTTTAGTATATATTATAAATTTAAGTTTCTTGCACTGCAAAGTTGCTAGAGCACATTGCATTTGCTGAAGTGATGGCATGCACCTTTTTCTCGTATATAAGTTTTTCATAAAAAAAAGATTCATGAGTGGAAAGAAACAGGAAAAGAAGTGAGCCACAATAGAAAATCTGTTAATACCCTTTAAAATAGTCGAAGATAAAAAAGAACGTACTTTTTTTTTCCCAAAAAAATTATTCACAAGTGGAAACAAACAAAGAAAAGAAGTGAGCCACAATAGAAAATCTGTTGATACTCTCTAAAAATAGTCAAAGATGAAAAAGAACTACCACGATTGCATCAGTGTTACTATGTCTCTTTATCTGTTAACTGAGACAATCAGTGTAAACTATATAGATCTTAAAGAGATTACAGATGTAGGTGACAGCAAGGAATTTAATTTGATTCTGTTTTCAAAGAAAAGAACATGACCCAATATCAAGAAGCATGATTGTTATGCAAGGTAAGTTACTCACAAGAGTGTGATAAGTGTCCATGAAACTAATTCAGTGCCAGTCTAATAGGAACCGAGCATCTTTTGAAAATATGATATTACTGCTTGAGCCCCATGTTATGCCTATATTATCGATTGCTCAAAAGGTGGCTTTAACTTCTGAGTTATAAGTCTCACGGCTTAGCCATGTAGAACTGGTTCAGAGGTTTATTTCTGCGGGAGAGTATCAATTATTTTACATCTAATTTCCACAACAGCGGAAAAAGTCTTATGAAATTCTATTTTACTTTTGCATGCAATAATTCTTTTATTGTGGTTAACACATTTCTTACTGTGCTTGATTGAAAACAGTCCTGCTATTCAGGAGAACAGGGTAACAACTGTTCAGTGTTTGTCCGGCACTGGTTCCTTGCGAGTTGGAGCCGAATTTTTGGCCAGACATTATCACCAAGTAAGGATTCACTCTCTTTTTCCTTTTCCTTTTTGTATAATTTTTTTATATATACTTTTTGGCTTTTGTGACTAGTGTTAGAATTCAATTGACCACAATTAATCTGACTTTGCAGCGGGTGATATACATTCCCCAACCAACATGGGGAAACCACCCAAAAGTTTTCACTCTAGCGGGTTTGTCAGTGAAGACTTACCGATATTATGATCCTGCAACTCGTGGACTCAACTTCCAAGGTGGGAACAGTCCACCAATAAAGTAGTGACTTCAATAGGACTAACGATATATATGCTTTTCCCATTGACGTTATTTGTGTGACTTTAATTTATTAGATTGTTTGAAATGATATTGATGTGCCTGTTGTTCTGTTGTCTGGAGTGTCCTTTATCTACAAAGTTGCAACTTTTTATAAGATTAATTCGTTTTGATCTTATTGAACTCTGGTTTTGATTCATTGATTTATGTGAGCCTTGTGTACCCTTAATTTTGCTTCTTCTTTTTTTCTCTTGGATATTTGGTGTACAATCTCATTGATTTGGCTTATTAGAGTATTCATGTCAATACATGTATGTGTAATGTGTGTGTGTGTGTGTATATATATATATATTTATAACATATATATATATATATGTCTAATATATGGTTGTGGATGTTAATATGTTATTAATGTTCAGTACATGATGTTGTTATTTATGTCGTGCAAGCCTTTTTTTGGTGACTGACAGGCTTGTTAGAAGACCTTGGTTCTGCATCATCAGGAGCAATTGTGCTTCTTCATGCATGTGCTCATAACCCCACTGGTGTTGATCCAACTTCTGCACAATGGGCACAGATGAGGCAGTTGATGCGATCAAAAGGATTGTTACCTTTCTTTGATAGTGCTTATCAGGTGACTTTGTGCATTTGCTGAAGGTCAAAGCAATTATTCCTTAATTGGACAGCATCTGAATCTGAGTAATGAGATTTGTGTACTATTTATTCTTAAGGATTAATTTGATGGATTCTCATTATTCTAGGGTTTTGCGAGTGGAAGTCTAGATCGCGATGCAGAGTCTGTTCGCATGTTTGTTGCTGATGGTGGTGAATGTGTTATAGCTCAGAGTTATGCAAAGAATATGGGGCTCTATGGAGAGCGTGTTGGTGCCCTAAGCATTGTAAGTCATATCTGAATGAAGTTGTATCTGCCAATTTGATATGTATTCTCTATTGACGCCTTGACTTCTGCCTAGTATAATTTTCAGAAGTAGGAATGCAAGTATAACTTTATTCCCTTTTCCATGTACTCATTCATTACTTTATTATTTTGTGTCACTGTATGAGACAAGCATCTACTTCTGTTCTTGGTATTCCTGTTGGCATTTTTACTGGAAAGATGTTTTCCAAACCTTGTGAAACAAAATTTAAGAAATTTTCACTTTACTGTTATCTAAATTCCTTGCAGAAGCTAGTTAGAGAATCTAATAAGTTTCACTATTTTTTTTTTTCATAAATGTTATGTAATGTTAGTGTTAGAGTATTAACTTTTGCTGCTTTTCTTTTATGCCTGGTGTGACTGCTTATGAGGCATTGGTCCTTTTCTGTATTGAGAGAAATAATATTTTTATATTAATTTAGCAAATTAAATTTAATATATTTCTGGAGTATTTTTAACTGTGGCTGTGGTTTAGGCCTTTAGGGAAGATGTTTCATCTTTTTTACTTGAAAATTCTTCTCCATTTTCTCTCCTTTTTCTTTTTTTGTCTTTTTGTTTGTGATTTACCTAGAATTTCTTTTATTTTTATTTTTTTTAAATAATATTAAATTTATGGTGTTGGAGAGAGGCTACTGCCAGAGTACCAAGTCTCTCGTGGAAATACGAATAACAAAATGTAAGGTATTTACAAATAACTTAAATCATGGAGGCGGTGATGACTGATGATCCCCTAACAAGGACTGGAATTTAATAGCTCAAAATGTCATATGTACATTGTTATCTTCTGAGTGCAAAGTTTCACAAAATCCTCATTTTTAAGGTTTGCAAAACTGCTGATGTGGCAAGTCGGGTTGAAAGCCAGTTGAAACTTGTGATCAGGCCAATGTATTCAAGCCCACCCATTCATGGAGCGTCTATTGTAGCTACCATACTCAAGGACAGGTATTGTCTTATAGCCTGCCTTATGCAGTCTGCTAAAGAATTGGAAGTTGATATCTTTTATTTCAGGATTTTTCTTGTCTTTTGTTTTTTCAAGTATCTTTATTTAGTTCAAGGATGAGTAGATTTCAAACAGTAAGTCTTAGCTGGTAGAATTTGTCTTTTGAATTTGTTTGTGCTCTGTCTGCAGTAACATGTACCGTGAATGGACAATTGAGTTGAAGGCTGTTAGAAGTGCTGCACTAAGGAGGAAAACATGTTCCTTGTTTTCCTCTCCCCATTTTATGCTCCTTGTTTTACTCCTAGAATAGAGCACCAAACTTGTATAAATTGTAAACTCTTGCAATATGAAATCATAACATTGTGTATAGATTTTCTACACCTTCTACATGGTATCAAAGCTCTGATCCTTTATCAGGCGACTTTTTCCGACGACTTTTTCCGGCGACTTTTCTGACAGTTTTTTACCGGCGTGGTTCTGATCATTTATCAGTCACTTTTTCCGGTGACTTTTCCGGCGACTTTTTCCGGTAGCTTTTTCCGGCAAATTTTTCCAGCAGTTTTTTCCAGCGTGTTTTTCCCAGGGAATTCTGTCTCTAAGTGTAGTGCAATTATTTGATATCCTTTGGAAAGTTTATTCTCCTCGGATATATATTGTATTCATCTTTTACATGGCGGAACAAAGTGGTGCTAGCAGTAGGGTTCATAACAGTAGCATGGGACAACAAGGTTCCAAATCTATTTCTCATTATGCACAATCAGGTATACACTCTTGTGCTCTTAATGTCTCATCTACTGGTCCTAGTTGGATCATTGACACAGGTGCTTCCGAGCATATGACTGGGTCCTCCAATCTCTTTACCTCATACACGCCTTGTTCTAGCAAAGACAAGGTCCGAGTAGCTGATGGTTTTCTTTCTCCTATCTCTGGGAGAGGTTCAGTAGTTTGTACTCCTTTATTAACATTATCATCCGTTCTTCATATTCCTTCGTTTACCGCAAACCTATTATCTATCCAACGTCTTACTGAATCCTTACATTGCTCAGTCATTTTTTTTCCAACTCATTGTATTTTTCAGGACTTGGTGACAGGGCAAAAGATTGGTAGTGGTAGTGCAGTTGGTGGTCTATATTATTTGGATGGTGTCACATCTAACATGCCTTTGATTACAGATGGAACTGCTACTCAGGCTCTTCAATCTACTTTTGAATCTAACCTGACTTCTCTTCATCAATGGCATCGACGTTTGGGACATCCTCCTTTATCAATACTAGGGTCTTTATTCCCTTCTTTAGTTAAGCAGTGTCACAAAACTCCGTTTTTATGTGAACCATGTGAATTAGGTAAACACAAACGTTCTACTTATTCTGCTATTAACAGTCGACATTCTGAACCTTTTGCTATTATACATACTGATGTGTGGGGACCCTCTCGGGTTGTCTCTCGTTCTGGTCATAGATGGTTTGTTAGTTTTATTGATTGCTATTCTCGTACAACTTGGATTTATCTTCTTCATTCCAAAAATGAGGTGTTTGACTGTTTTCAAAATTTTCATAAGATGATCCAAACCCAATTTGAAGCTAAAGTCAAGATTCTCCATAGCGATAATGGTCGAGAATATAGTAATAATAATACTTTTGCATCCTATCTCTCTCAGCATGGCATCATACTTCAAACCTCCTGTGTCACAACCCCAGAACAAAATGGGGTGGCAGAAAGGAAAAATCGACACTTACTAGAGGTAGCACGCACTCTTATGTTCACTATGAACACACCTAAATTTCTATGGGGAGATGCCGTTTTAACTGCTACATTTCTTATAAATCGGCTTCCTTCTAGAATTCTTGGGAATAGAAGTCCCATTTCTTTCCTCCAACACATGACAAGTCCTTCTCCTTCACCTCGAGTTTTTGGGTGTGTGTGTTATGTTCATGAAAAATCTCCCACTCGGGGTAAATTAGATCCCAAAGCTCTTCGGTGTGTTTTTATTGGTTATTCTCCAACCCAAAAAGGTTATAAATGTTATCACCCCCCTTCTCACAAAGTGTTTGTCACTCGGGATGTAACTTTTTGGGAGTCTGAACCTTTTTATTCTTCTTCACCGTCTCCTCAGGGGGAGGAACATGTTATTGATGAGGAGACGTCTTTTGAAACTAGTACAAGTACAGGTATTATTATACCATCTTCTTCTACTCCTGTTGTTGTTTCTGATAATACTACACAGGGGGAGTTCGAGCCATCTTCCTCTACTCCTGTTGTTGTTTCTGATAATGCTACACAGGGGGAGTTACAGTTACAGTCCGAGCCTGAGTTGAGGACCTATACTCGAAAAGGGAAGAATAAGGTCACCATTGCTGCACCACTACACCAACCTTGCCCTGAACCGAGTCTTGGTAATACTAATGGTATGAATCCTGATCCTATTTGTTCTCCTGATGATACTGACATTCCTATTGCTCTTAGAAAAGGTGTCAGGTCTTGTACACAACATCCTATCTCGAACTTTGTTTCATATGATAAATTATCTGCATCCTACCATTCCTTTGTTTCTTCTCTGTCCTCTATATCTATTCCTCAGGGGTGGAAAGAAGCAATTAGCAACGAGAAATGGAAACATGCTATGATAGAAGAGATGAATGCCCTGAAAAAAAATGATACTTGGGAACTAGTTACTCTTCCTTATGGGAAAAGACCAGTTGGTTGCAAATGGGTATATACAGTGAAACAAAAGGCAGATGGGACAGTTGAAAGACTCAAAGCCAGGTTAGTTGCAAAAGGGTACACTCAGACTCACGGGATTGATTACCAGGAGACTTTTGCTCCCGTGGCAAAGATGAACTCTGTTCGTACCATAATCTCATGTGCAGCAAACTTTGGCTGGGATATTCAGCAATTGGATGTGAAAAATGCATTTCTTCATGGTGACCTAGAAGAAGAGGTATATATGGAAATACCCCCTGGTTTTGCTTCATCTGCAACTGAGGGTAAGGTCTGTAAGCTGCGAAAGGCTCTGTATGGTTTGAAGCAATCTCCTAGAGCCTGGTTTGGTAAATTCCACAAGGCAATGATAAGGTTTGGGTACAAACAGAGTCGAGCAGATCATACTCTATTTGTCAAACAAATAAAGGGTAAGACTACCATTCTTATTGTTTATGTTGATGACATTGTGGTGACAGGGGATAATAGAGAAGAAACAGTTAACCTCAAAGCAAGACTAGCCAAAGAGTTTGAGATCAAGGATCTTGGTCCTTTGAAATATTTCCTTGGTATTGAAGTTGCAAGATCTTCCAGTGGAATTTTTCTATCTCAAAGGAAGTATGTACTTGATCTTTTAACAGAAACTGGCATGTTGGGATGTAAGCCTGCTGATTCTCCTATTGAAGTTAATCATCATCTAGTAGGTGGCACAGGACCTACGGTTGATAGAGAAAGATATCAACGTTTGGTGGGACGATTGATATACCTTTCTCATACTAGACCTGATATATCTTATGCTGTTGGTATAGTCAGTCAATATATGCATGATCCTCGACAAAGTCATATGGAAACCGTGTACAGAATTTTGAGGTATCTCAAGTCTGCTCCTGGCAAAGGTTTATTGTTTGCACCAAATGGTCATATGAGAGTTGAAGCTTTTTCCGACTCAGATTGGGCTGGCTCTATAGAGGATCGTCGATCTACATCAGGTTACTGTTCATTTGTTGGAGGTAATCTTGTTACTTGGCGTAGTAAAAAACAGTCTGTGGTGGCAAGATCTAGTGCTGAGGCTGAATATCGAGCTATCGCATTGGGTATATGTGAACTAATGTGGCTTCGAACCTTGCTAGAAGATTTGGGTGTTACAACTAAAGGGCCTATGCAGTTGTTTTGTGACAACAAGGCAGCCATTAGTATTGCAAATGATCCGGTACAACATGATAGAACGAAGCACATTGAGATTGACCGACACTTCATCAAAGAAAAATTAGTCAGTGGTCTTATTTGCTTATCTTTTGTAAAAACAGAACATCAGCTAGCTGATATTCTGACTAAGGGTCTTAGTGGTAAGATGTTTCATCCCTTGTGTTTCAAGTTGGGTATGCGAGATATCTATACACCAACTTGAGGGGGAGTGTTAGAAGTGCTGCACTAAGGAGGAAAACATGTTCCTTGTTTTCCTCTCCCCATTTTATGCTCCTTGTTTTACTCCTAGAATAGAGCACCAAACTTGTATAAATTGTAAACTCTTGCAATATGAAATCATAACATTGTGTATAGATTTTCTACACCTTCTACAAAGGCAATGGCTGAACGTATTATTAGCATGCGCCAGCAACTGTTTAATGCTTTACAATCTAGAGGTATCATGTTATTTCTTCGAGTTTGGCAGTGCAAGTTCATGTTCATGTTTGTTTCTTTCCCAAGTTTACAGCTGGCCATGGATCTACCTCAGGCTCATGCATTAACAAAAATAGCCAAAACTTGAATCTTGTTTAATAAAAGAGAAAAGTCCAACCAACTTGATATATAACCTAACTTAGAACTGCCTAAAGAAAGAAAAAATCTGAACTTAGAGTGGACAGACTCGAGGCAAATTATAAGCTCGAAAAGTGGAGTTCCTGATATCTTTCTTATTAGTCTGGATTCTTCAAGTTTGTCTTATACAGTTTTGTCTACCTTCCCTGCACCCTTTTATTCCCTGCTACACTATTGTTATCAAATTCTAGTCTCGAAATACTCAGGTACTCGAGCATAATAAGTTGATTAATCTAATATTTTAATGCTATAACTCAAATTTTTATTCTTCTTTCCTAATATTTTTTTTAAAAAAATTCTTTGTTTTCCCCGTGTTCTCATGGTCCATGGTTCCCTTTGAACAAGTCATCTGTGGGAAATTTCCCTCGTCTTTGTTGTGATTTGTCTCTTTAAGCTGCATGTGAAAAACCATATCAAATCCATAGCTGGATTTGTGCTTAGTTAGAGTTCAAAATTCATGAGCTGAAGCCTTACGAGTAGCAGGTCAACTGGTCAAAACACCCTTTGTGCAGACGTCTAACATCTTGGGTCGAATGCACTCATGTTTCTATACTTCTCTTTGTTTTGTAGGTACACCTGGTGATTGGAGTCACATTATCAAGCAGATTGGAATGTTTACTTTCACAGGACTCAACTCAGAGCAAGTCACCTACATGACTAAAGAATACCATATTTACATGACATCTGATGGGTAAGAAGATTCTGCATTATTTTATTATATTTGATGTTCTTGAACTATAAAGAATAGTGATTTCCTAAATGCTAAAACAAAATCCTTAGCTTATGTTTTTTGTAACTTACAACTGGGATTTATGAGTGGAGGGGGAGGGGTGTATTTTTAGGTTGGAGGGGTGGGGGGTGTTTCCGTACATAATAGAGCCAGTTTCTTTGCATATCTGAATTTAGCCAGCCATTTTGTTCATTCCTATTTCCAAATATAGTTTTGCTCATTCCTAGTCTTTAATTAATTCCATAAGAATCAAGTAAATTTGGTTTTTACTAGATCTTAGATTGGTTGAGTAAATTCTTCATAAAGATCCAAGTTTTAATTAGCATTCATTGTTTCATATATTGGCTTTTCCTATTCCTTGTTTTGGATGCTGACTACGACGCAATGTCTATTGAAGGGCTACTGCAGAATTTCATGTTTCCACATGAAACCATTTGTATAGTAACTGCTGTGTTGTATGTACACATATTTAAGATATGCTAATATACACAATGTGTGTGCGTGTGTAGTTTGTTATGTTTTATATTATGCTGAAGGATATAATCCACTTGCTACTCATTGCCATACAGAGATGTCAAGAAGGATTAGATATAGAGCGTTATTGCAGATCAAATGTGAAATAGTTAGGTCACAAGTTTTGAAGACAAGTCTCTTCTGTTATGTACAACAATAAAAACACTATGGCTTAGTATCATCACATCTTCTAGCCCGGCTTAAGCCGCATCAACTGCAACTCACCAACCATTGATGAGTTCTTGAGTGAATAGCAGTCATAATTCCTACACCACTTATGTCTTGAAGGCTACTTTGAAATGTAGAGCAAAAAGTAGAAATCTCTCTTCTACATATAGAAAGGAAAACTGTGTTAAAGGGTGAAGGGAGAGACTTATCTGAAATCGTTGGTCCAAAAGGTGGATATCAGCAGATATATTAGTATGTAGACTACTAGACTGGCATTTTACATATTCCATCTCTTCCAGTTCGTTGAAGATTCCCAAAACTTAAGTTATTTACCTATTATATGGATTCTGGTATCTATGACTAAACTCATAATTATATTCTTAGGAGTACACATTGCTCCCCTACTTTCCCCCTGGGTAGCTAAGGGTTTGCTGGTGGAATAACATGAAATAAAAGCAAAAAGAAAAACAAAATGTCTCTTGATCTCAGTATTGTAGGAACGTAACAGTGATGAGCTAGGATAACTGCAAGCAATCTTAGTAAAGCAAGATGTCTTGCAAGCAGTCTAATATCTTCTTACTTATTGCGTGTCTTCAAACTTTTTTCATGGAAATTCGGATGCATTGTAATTTTAGAAAGCAAGGGAGATTCTTTATAAGTTTCTAATCACTTGAAATTTTTTATTGTGCAGGCGGATTAGCATGGCAGGTTTGAGTTCTCGGACAGTCCCACATCTGGCAGATGCAATACATGCTGCCGTTACATGTGTTGTCTAAGTAGGCAAAATTTGGACAGTACTATGCTCTCCTCTTCCCCCCCTCTTTAGTAGCAAGCCCCTTACAGCCTGATTTACTCCTAGTGTTTTCATATGGCATTTTGATGGTCTTTTGAAAATAATTTTTACCTTGTGTATAAGAGGTAAAAAAACTAAATGCCGGGTTCCATTGAGAAAGTTACATGTATTAAAATCGGAGGGATTTTCTGGTTAGCAGGGTATATACTGAAATGTATGTGCTTTACTGGTTATAATGGAATAGTGTATAAATAATGAGGCTGGATTGTAATATTTTCATATTTAACATTTTCTCCATCTTCCTGTTCATGTCTCGATATCACTCGGTTAACAAAGTGTCTTGCTCTCGTCATTAATTGTTGCTATGTCAGCTAGCTACATTGTTGTAGGAACGAAGGAGTTAATGATCGAAAAAGTCACTGAATTCTTGTCACGTAATTAAAAATATATATATATAATTATTATTATTATTATTTATGTTGTATCAAAATCATTGAACTTTCAAACATTTTTCAAAATTGACCGTGTGAGTTGATGCATCTGTTGATGTGTACATAAAAAAATGTCCAAAAGTTGATCATGTAAGGCGTGCTGATGGATAAGCTGTTGTATACATCTTAAACAATCAAATTTTAGATATTTTTTTACAAGGGTTTGAAAGTTTAATGAATTCAAAAAATAAAATAAAATAATTTGTATATTTTTTTGATAGTTTGATAAAAGTTTAATATTTTTGAGTTATGTTATGTATTGCGATAAATTTATGTTGAATTACAATTGCAAAATTTATCGAATTTCACTTATCACACCCCTTTCTCCAAAAAGATTCCCACTATTACTTATTCATCCAATTAAAAAATTGACATAAATATTCATAATATATATCATTTTTCATTTTTTTTTTGTCATTTAAGTCTGTAGTTACAAGATTTGATAACGAATCATCTCAAATTGCTATAATATTCTATTATGTGATGGAAACTTGAGGTAAACACATGAAAAAAGACTAGTTAAACTAACATCATGGCAAACAAGGTATAACCTTTTTAAATATTTAAAGATAAAAAATCACAACATGATCATAACTCCATTCAACAATTTATCCATCCCTCTGGACAATAATAGCTGTGCTAGGAGGTGAAATAGAAAACTCAGGTGCCTGTATTTGAAGTTCTTCATCTTCTTATGGTGGCCCAGGAAATGGAGGGTGGTGGTCCACCAGAAATTATAACAAAGAAAACAGAAAAAAGACATTAAACAACAAATTAAGAGAAATAAAGCCTGAAAAAAGTTTCAAAACAAAAATCAGAACTCTGAAGAGGATGAGAGACCAATCTTTGCCTTGGAATAAATGGATATTCCCAATGTACAGAAAAGGAAACCACCAGCTATCCACTAACAATACACTCCCTCAGTTACCACAAAATTAGAGAGAAATTTACAACAACAAAAAACACTATATTCTCTTAGCAGTTGAAGAATTAATACATGCTTTTTGTGCCCGTATCATATTGCAACTTCTATGATCATTTGCTTAGTAACAAGAAAATGAAGAAAACGGGGAATGTATTAGGAATGAGCTTTCATTTATAAATATATATATATATATAAAGAATCCGAAATCCATACATAAATACCAATTGGATAAAGAAGGAATATATATGGAGGAATGCAAAATAAACACATGTATAAACTTAAATTTAGTTATAACACAAGTCCAGCCAAAGAACCAGCTACCTGCAAGCCTTCAACAAGTAGGAAGAGGGACTTGAGAAGGTCATGGCAGTTGAAAATCTCCCACTTTCTGTTCCCTTGCCAGGAGTATCACATTCACTAAAATCAAGTACCCGTCGCTCCGTCTGAAGAGATTCCAAGGAATAAAAAATGTTAAATGCTTGTATAAAATTACAGAAACTGATTTTCATGACAATTAATTTTTTATGGCGAATGTGAATTGCGACTAACGTTCCCCTCTAAGCGATAAAATAAAAGAGTAATGTCCCTTCCTTACACCTTCCTATCTCGTGTGTATTTACATCGACATAAATTTGTCGTTATAAATAGCAACACTCTACAGATATATTCAGTAATTTGGCCAAATTCTAGCTAGCAAGAATATATTTAAGTAGCAGCTAGTTCAAACTGATCATACCAAGACATTTGAAGTTGATTCTGCTTTTTCTTTTTCATTGCTGGAGCATCTATTCTTTAATATCGTATCAGGAGTTTCGTCTCCCAAAACCTCCTTGGCATCGGCTAATGCCGCTGCAGTATGCTCACTTAACTGTTTCATTAGCCCAATAGCATCATAGCTTTTGCTGTCGCCTGGGCTCATAAAATAACCAATATCCTGCAGAAAGTCCAAACACAAATGGAGGTTAAATAAAGCAAAGAAAGAAAATCTTAAACACGAAAAAAAACAAAAATAAATCTATTTAGTACCAGAACTCAGATACCTCAATCGTTATGTCTGTATCAACCCTTGGGCCTGGCACAAAAGAGTTGATAAACCAAGGAGATTTCCAGGCTGAAGGGGAATCAATACTTCTCTTGAAAGGAGTTTCACCAAAACTGCAGAACAAAAAAACCATCAGCAAGCAAACCGTGAAAAGCAACTGGCTACAATACTTGAAAAAGCTGTAGGGTGAAAATAATTTTGCATGACACCCATAAAACATATTTTTTCAAGCAAAAGAAAAGATAACTTGCCAAACAAATTTGTATAAACAAATAACAGGATCAATAAAATTCTGAATAAATAGAATATATCGTACATGTTTAAATTTTCAGCACCATCAGTTTTTCCAGAATTAGGAATGATAATCTCCAGGGGAGCTGATGACCGATCAGACTGTATGGATGTAGTTGCAACAAGATGATTTCCACCCTTCTTTCTGTAGGCGGTACTAGGGCTTAAGGCGGATAAACATGGGTTCTTTGATGAGGATTCTGAAATAGCAACTTGACTTGATGCAGCTTCTAACCTTCTAGTGTACTGACTTCCAAGATTTCTTGCACTTGAACTCGTGACTCTGTTTGATTTGATTCCAAGCCGATCAGGAGAAAAGAAGAGCAGATCATTCATTTTCTGTTCAACAAGGACTCCAGAAGGCTGCTGTTCCTGAGAAACAATAAGGATGAGAAGTTTCATCTGACAGTTATTTCTAACTTTACATGTAAATGTAATAGTTAAATTACATGATTAAGTATTCTACACCTTTATTCTAATAGAAAGCAAAAGAAACTAATCAAAATAAGCATGTAAAACTTATTTCTGTCCTTCAATCTAAGCATCAACACAGAAAATTGACATCCAACAACAACAAAAAATAAAGTTGTTTAATAGCTGGACTTTAGAATCCTGATCGACAAAATTCCAAACACTTGGACAAAAATTAATCTTCCCGGTTTTGCATGTAAAGTTTTACCCAAGGTAGTAACTGACATTTTTTCCATTTATCTAGTTCCATTGATATCGAAGAAATCTCCCTTCAGTCAGCAGACCCACATTACACGTAATATCCCGACTCCCGATTAATAAAAATATAATAATGAAATAAATAAGAGAGAAGGAGGGAGGGGGAGAGAGAGAGAGAGAGAGAGAGGAAAAGAACTCACGGCTTGTGCAGCAGCAGCAGCGTCACCCTTAGTTTTAGCATCATTATTAGTAGTCCCTTGCTTTATGTTGTCCTGTGGATTGGTGCTATCAAACTCTTTGTCTAACATTGTGTTTTCTGATAGTGCAGTGCAATTTCTGAGCTCCTTTATACCCATTGCAGTAGCATCACTCATATTTTCTTTATCTTCGTCAGAAGCACCAGAGGATCTTTTCATGTTTGCTGGTGGAGACGTTACAGGTGCTTCATGGTTGCCTTTCTCATCAAACATGACCTCTAATCGAGAAAAATCTCTGGCCAAGTTGGAGAATGACTTCTGATTCAGGCCGCTTTCGAGCTTCTTTTCACATCTTTTTTCGGATAAAGGTGAAACCAAATCTCGGTGTCGTTTCTTCAATATGGATGGCGTGCCTGTAAAACTCTTGGCAGCACTTTTCAGCACAGCATCTGGACTGTCATCACGTGATGGTGAGTCCCACAACCTAAATGGAGTAAAAGAATTCATAGAAGACGTCATTAGCTGTCGGATACCAAGAGGGCTATACTCCTGCTGCATGTCTGTACCAGTCTGGATTAGATCACAGCTGAAGAAAGGAACATCCAAGCTTGGAAAACGAGGCGGCTCATAGAATAGAACTCCAGCATCCTTCAGTTCAGCCGGTTCAATTGGCTTTTCATCCAGTGAAGGGCAGTTTTGAATATTGTTTGTTTCTTCGGAAGCATCTGCAGGAACAAAATTTGAAGAATTCATTTCCTGATCAGGTTGCTGTTGCAGTCCTACATTATCTGTCCCATTATCAAAATGAGAATCAATGGTCTCATTGTTATAGATGAAGTCATCATGTGTTCTTGTGAGCAGCTCCTCGTCTTGATTTTCAAGTGGGAGGTCATTAAATTGATTGGGATCACTACCTACGATAATTGCACCATCATCATCTGAAAGTTGTGAAGGAATGGAAAAAGGCTGACACCATGAAGTTCCCAACATGTCAGAGTTGAAGGAGTAATAAGAGCTTGAAGCTAGAGGGGCAGAGTCAGGGATCTGATAATGTGATGACCGGTAAAGTAACGAATCTGTGAACCCATCCGCGTTGGTGATATTTGAGCTCCTAGTAAGGCTTCCCATGGAAAATTGATCTTCATTTCCTGCCTCTGGGTAGCCATCTTCAGATATCAACAAATGCTCTGGTTTATCACAACCCATTACCATGTTTGTCAGCGGAGTGGAAGTACTTGTAGCCACAGAATTTTGCAAAGGAAAAGGTACCCCTTCGTGGTTTTCATTGCCAGATATGCAATGCAATAACCTTGAAGATTCCTGCTCCAAATCCAGCGAAGATATGTTTGGTAAACCATTTGAATCAAGCAGCCATTTTTTTTCTGGAGAAGTCACCCAATCATTTGAAAAATTATGTTCAAGGAGCTTGGCTGAACTACCAAATTCATAAGGCATTTCTGGCATAGAAAACGAAATTTCTTGATAGGCTGTTTGAATATTATCAGAAGACGATGCTTGACTGCTCAATTCCTTTCCATGACTAGATTCTTCAGTCAATTGAAAATCCTCTCTTACAGCTGCATTGGCCATGTCAATATTATTTTGAGAACAAGCCAACATAGTAGAACCTTGACTACATTCTGATGCTTCTTCCGCTTCTGTTCCATCTCTGAGAATATTATTATCATCACCACTGTACTGCTGAACCCTTGATGAAGAAGAAGACATTGATTGGTTTGCAAGGCTGTCATGAGGCAAACCTTGAAACTGTGCAAGTAAGCCTGACGCCAAGTATGAATCCAATTTCTTTTTGACAGAACTATTCCAATGGTTTTTAATGGCATTGTCTGTCCTGATAACCATGCAAGCAGACAGATATTCAGTACTCATGCTAATAATGACAGTTTCAACATAGAAAAAAGATGAATATGCTCGGTGAATAAAAAAGTTGGAAAATAAAAGAAAATAAGAAAAATCTGCTGATGATGGACGCCGGCCAAGGAATTACATGTATAAATATTTAGAATTTTGACTAGCTAATCAAGGAAGAGTATGCTGCACTTGATCTTATAAAGAAGGAATATGCTACACCTGATCTTATCCAGACGACCGATAAAGGTATGTGTGAAACCCGTATTTCAATAACAATATCAAATCTTCCAAATGTATAAATAAAAAACATACCTTCCAGGTAAGTATTTTGATAACTCTGCCCACTTGTTCCCATAAGCTTGATGGGCACGAATCAAAGCCAATTCTTCTTCTTGTGTCCAAGGATCCTTGTTTATGGCAGGATTTAGATGATTGTGCCACCTGGAAAAATGTATCCTTGACATAAAGACAATGCAGAATGATATTTGCTAAAAATTAAAAACAATTAAGCAGTGTAAGTGATCATCTTGCATTCACTAATTCAAGAAAGTCACTTGCAAATTGCAATTGATTGTCATTACACTGGCAAAGATAAAATTCAATATTCCAAAACATGAATGTAACTTAAAAAAAGTAGTCTACAAAACCAAATCTCCAATAAAAAGAGGAGATACTG
Source organism: Aralia elata (assembly GCA_034770075.1). NCBI lineage: Eukaryota > Viridiplantae > Streptophyta > Magnoliopsida > Apiales > Araliaceae > Aralia > Aralia elata. The sequence continues at coordinate 20,193,233 of CM068386.1, forward strand.
GAACTATAAACAAAACAAGAAAAATATAAACAGTGGATATTGAAATTTATTTTGCTACCAGAGAAGGTGGATGAAAATTCAGTCTAAAAGACCACAAAGTTAACTTCGTAAAAATTTGAATCACAATTCAGACAGGACAAAGTCTAGACAGTGGTAAAAGAAGGTTGCTTGCAGTAATGAATTTTTTTACTTCACTGTCTGATGAAAGCAATTTTAAAATCGCAAAATAAAACTAGTAATAGGCAAATCATGAAACTAGATGATTAAATGAAAATAAACATATCCAGGTGGCAAATTAAGGATTCGACAATTGTCTCAGGAATAACATGTATAATTTGAAGTAAGGGAAGATGAAACATAAAATCGCTGAATAATATAAAAGAAATTAGATGCTAATAGCAATTAGCAATTAAAAACATGTATGAAAGACAATGCCCCATCATACAATGACTGTGCATTCACAACTCCAAGAAAGTCATCCTCGCATTAACTTACATTTGTAATAATGACTCTAAACATCAGTTCAAATGCACTGTCAATGCATAAATGTGAAGATAAAGACATGTAAAAAAGCAAGTTTAGGCTAACAATGAAAGGAATCTATAATTAAAAATAAATAAATTTCTCAGTAACAAAAAAAAATTAAAAAAAAATTAAATGATCAGCAAAAAACCTGTATACTGCTATTTGAGGCCTCAGTGAATTGCCTAAGGTAAGGGTTAGAGAAGAAGATGTGGAGGCGGAACTTTTAACAAAATTTGAAATTCCCTACTTTGAAGGGTTAAAGACGAAAGGTTTTGTTAGGTGCTAAGCCACTAAAGGAAGGTTAGGTTCTCTAAACAATGTTCTATTTTTGCTCGGTTATAATGTAGTGGTTATTTACAAACTTGATTAGTATATTTACTATAAGATAATTTGATTAAGTTCGCTCAATTTATGCAGAGAAATGTCAAGCTAGCATTTGAGAAGGGTTTCTAACTACAGAAAGGCAAAGTAAACATCATACAGAATCATGAACAGGCAAACACCAAAAAGTCCAACTTCGGCGCTGTTTAGACATACATTAATCAATCTGGCAGCACTTGTACTCATAAAGCTTAAGTAAGGAAATACACAGCACTGAAATTCAGAGGTTGAAGCAGTCATATCCAATCTTACCTTTCTCGACACTGCTTACCAATACGTCCAGGTAGATGTTGTGCAATAGTAGACCATTTTTTTGGCCCATAGTGGTCCACCATTTGTATTATTATTTCATCCTCCTAAACATATGTTACAAAAATAATAGCAACAATGAAGTCAGAATATGGAAATGCTCAACAAAATAGGGAAATTCGAACAATCAATAAACAATTCTTGCCTCACCTCTTTAGACCATGGACCTTTGACAAGCTCCGGATTTAAAACTTTCTGCCACCTGTGTAAGCACTGAACATCTGTCCGTTCTTTGAAACAATCCGCTACACATAGCATGATGTCAATTTTAAATATTAATCTGACATTGTTGTGTAAAGCATTCATGAAATATAGGTAGCCTCAAAACTAATTAAGGACAAAATCAGAAGCAATGGTGATGGTGATGGTTTGGTAGTGTAAGTCAAAACGTTTGCAGCACAATAATGACACAAAGATGTACAACTGCAAATCGAACAAAACCAAAAAAAAAAGTTGTGCATAGTAGTGAGGATAAGAAAATTAACCATGATGGAGATAAAGTCTGCCTAGATAGAGAGGTCGGTACAAAGTGAAATTGAAACGATGTTAGAGACTTGAAAGGCTTTAAAAAAACCTTAGTAGAGTATGCAGAAGACTAAGTTGAGTTATAATTACTACAAAGCTATTCTAGCTACAAATGATTCTCAAATATTTCTCTATGGCATTAGCGGGTTTCTCCTTCCCAAAGAAAAATCGAGGAAAACACTACAAAGTCAATAGAACAATGGGCGTATGGCATAGAAAACAAAATAGCATGAACCATGAAGTCACTAAGCAATGATCCCCCTGTAGATTTCTTGCCATAATAGCCTACTATAATGTATCAGAAGAACTCAAGAGCTATAATCCCTAAAATAGACTAACTCAAATAGCCAGCGGCCCAACGCGCTTAAAAAAGTGAATAAGGATTGCTTGCCTACTGTACATGTTGAAGTTACATATCCATTCAAAAATCCATCTAGTGGCCCAGAGGCCAAACTTAGAGCAGCTATACTTAATTATGTAGATAGTCACGTGATCATATAACAAATCCACACATTTCTTTCTAGCATTTCATACCAGATTACATTCTACACAACTCTGGTCGATGTTGAGTTCACAGAAATTATCAATGATAATAAATAAAGGAATAGTCCCTCATTAATTCTATATAAAAGGGAGAGAGAGAGAGAGAGAGATCTAATCCAAATTGCAACTCCCGAATGCATTGAGTAAAGTTCCCATATTACTTCCTAATGCCTAGGCGGCAAAGCAAGAAATTTAGTTCTATGCTCACGTATGCCTGATTTTTCTCATGGTAACAGAATAACTGACGCAAAGCGCATACAACAAACACTGTCATATAAATAGTTTATTCTACTAACCACGTTCCTCCTCTCATCGTTCAAATTCTCAGTTACACTTACAACAAACTAAATTCCTAGTAAAAACTTTTTGCTTACCTTGACAAATATCAATTAAAATTGATAAATCAAGAATACTCTATTAGAAACCATAATACGTACAAAAAGATTCTACTGAATGCCAACTAGTGTACCCCCAATGAGTGCCTTCCGGGCCTCCTCAATAAGCGGTTACATAACATAATCTACTTGAAAATGCTCATCTTCTGATACTACGCCTGAAACAACTTAACCGGTTTTAACTATATCTCAACAAGTTTTAACTATATCTATTAAAAAGTCTACCCCAACGTAACACGTTCCAGATAAACGTATTTGGTACGAACCAAGCGATCCAAAGAAACTTACTCCTACCATACTCCATGTCACAAAAAGTGATACATTTCGTTCCTGTTTCTGTTCCATGTACCGTATTGAATCCAGGTAACAATGGTCTCATCTATACTAAATTGAAAAAACAAAAGGGTCTAAATCTGAAACCTCTAATCTCTCAGTCCAGCCTTGAAAGAAAGAAAAATCACAACTTAAGAGTAGACTATAAAATGTTCCTAATGAAAAACTTTCGATTTTTTAATTTTAAAAATTCTATTCATTTACAATTTCGTTTTAATCCAACGCTGTTAACAAAAAATTAATATAAGTTGCACAAAAAGGAACCTTACTATAGAAATAAGCAGATGTTAGTTACACATTAAGAAATTCATCTCTTAATGGTTATACCAGGAAAAAATCTCTTTGTATCAAACTACATAAAAGCAAAACTGTTAGAATGTAAAATATTCTGTAAATCTGTTAGAATATTATTAGAATCTAGCTATTTAGGGAAGGTAATATTTAGCCTTGATTACAGCTCTAATTAGAGCCTTAATTATATGTAACAGAATATAGTATATATACAATGAAATAATGAGAAGGATTTAACCTCTCATATTCACAAATTTCTTTGTTTTCTCACAACCCTAAATATGGGTTTCAACTTGGTATCAAAGCTTGGTTCATCGGCACTGTAGCATACCACTATTCATCAGCACTGTAGCAAATTACTGTTTATATTGGTATTGTAGCAAAGTACTGTTCGTCGGTGTTGTTCATCGGTACACGATAAGTTCTAGAGTGCTCACCTCTCTCTCCTCTTCTCATCTACAATAGCCGTGTGTTGTTTGGTTCAGGTTTCCTCAATTTTTTCTCATATACAGTGGTATTATCTCTATTTTTTCCGCTGCCAATAACTATTTTGTTTACCTTACTGTCATATAGTGTTCCTTAAGCCTTTGAATCATCCTTGTTGATATTTCCTTGGATATTCGTGTTGCTTTTGTTATAACTTATCATGGCAGAATATAGTTCTATCAATAGTGGTGATCCTAGTGGTCTCACTTCTGAGGAAATATTAGCTTTTCAGACACTCTTGTCCAGTCCTAGCTCCGCTCATCACATCCAGTCAGGTATATTTTCTCATGCACTTAATGATTCTTCTACATGTACCTCTTGGATTATTGATTCAAGTGCTACAGAACATATGACTAATTCATCCAAATTATTTACCACTTATACTCCCTGCTCCGGCAAAGATAGCCGATGGTTCACTTTCTCCTATCTCGGGGAGGGGTTCCGTAGTTTGTACTCCCACTATATCTTTATCCTTCGTTCTTCACGTACCTTCTTTTTCTGCAAATTTATTATCTGTTCCATGTCTCACCAAGTCTCTAAATTGCTCGGTCACTTTTTTTCCTTCTCATTGTATCTTTCAGGACTTGGCGACAAGGCAGAGGATTGGCAGTGGTAGTGTAGTTGGTGGCCTCTACAATCTAGATGTTCCTCAGACTAGTCTACCTTTGGTTGAGAAAGGGACTTCCACTTAGGCTCTTCAATCTATCTATAACTCCAGTTTGGCCTCCCTTCATCAGTTGCATTGTCGTCTGGGACATCCTTCATTTAGTACTTTAGAATCTTTGTTTCCTCATTTAACTAAGCAATGTAAAAAAAATCGTTTTTTTATGAGCCTTGTGAATTAGCTAAACACAAACGCTCAGTTTATCCTGCTATTCATAATCGTCATTTTGAACCATTTGTTGTTATTCATTCTGATGTTTGGGGACCTTCTCGAGTTATTTCTCGTACTGGTCATCGTTGGTTTGTTACATTTATTTATTGTTATTCTCGTATAATTTGGATTTATCTTCTTTGTTCCAAAAATGAAGTTTTTTTCTTGTTTTCAAGAATGTCATAAAACGATACAAACAATTTGATGCTAAGGTCAAAATTTTACATAGTGACAATGGTCGTGAATATATCGTTGGTGCTTTTGGTTCCTATCTTACTAACCATGACATTATTCTTCATACTTCTTGTGTTAAAACTCCAGAACAAAATGGCGTTGCCAAGAGAAAAAACCGTCACTTACTAAAAGTTGCCCGCTCACTCAGGTTCACCATGAAAACACCCAAATCTTTATAGGGTGATGTTGTTCTTACTGCTACCTTTCTCATCAATCGGCTTCCTTCTAGAGTTCTCGGTAATCGGAGCCCAATCTCCCTTCTCAAACATTTTCCTGGCCCTTCACTTTCTCCACGGGATTTTTGGTTGTGTGTGCTTTATCCATGATAAAATTCCTACTCGGGGAAAACTTGACCCCAAATCTCTCTGTTGTCTTCATTGGGTACTCTCCTACACAAAAAGGGGTATAAATGTTTTCATCTTCCTTCTAACCGAGTTTATATTACTCGTGATATCACCTTCTTGGAATCTGAATCATTCTATCTTGCTCCCTCATCTCCTCAGGGGGAGAAATCTACTAGTGCAAAGGAGTTGATGGACTTTGAGCCTAGTTGTGGCATTCCTTCTGCTATCACTTATCCTATAGTCACTGATATTTCTTCACAGGGGGAGTTATATGATAGATGAAACAGACCTGATTTGAAGACCAATTGCCGAGGAGATTAGCCCTGCTCATATCCTAGTTCTCTAGCTTGCTCTATTGATCCTAATGGTAATAACTCAAATATCCCTACTGAAAATTGTGATATCAATCTTCCTATTGCCCTTATAAAAGGAGTTAAATCATGTACTCAACATCCTATTTCTAACCTTATCTTTTATAATAATTTATCTACCTCCTATCGTGTCTTTGTTTCCTCGTTGTCCTCTATTTATATTCCTTAAAGGTGGAAGGAAGCAATCCAAGATGAAAAATGGAGGAAAGCTATGATAGTGGAAATGGATGCCTTAAGAAAGAATGAGACATGGGAGTTAGTTCCTCTTTCCATGGGAAGAAACTGGTTGGGTGCAAATGAGTGTATACAGTGAAGCAAAAGTTCAATGAGTCGATTAAGAGACTCAAAGCCAGACTAGTTGCAAAATGATACACTCAAACTCGTGGAATTGATTATGAGGAGACATTTGTTCCAGTGGCAAAAATGAATTCCATCCGCACTATTATATCTTGTGCAGGAAACTTTGGGTGGAACCTCCAGTAACTTGATGTGAAGAATGCATTTCTTCATAGGGACCATAAGGAGGAAATATATATGGAAGTCCCTCCAGACTTTACCTCATCAGCAACTAATGGAAAGGTTTGTAAGTTACGAAAAGCTATGTATGGGTTGAAACAATCCCCTAGAGCATGGTTTGACAAATTCTATAAAGCCATGATGAGATTTGGGTACAAGCAAAGCCAGACAGATCACACTATGTTCGTCAAACGTGGAAATGGCAAGATCACCATTCTCATTGTCTATGTCGATGACATTGTTGTAACTAGAAATAATGAAAAAGAGACGGTTAATCTTAAGGCAAAACTTGCCAATGAATTTGAAATCAAGGACCTTGGCTACTTGAAATATTTTCTTGGCATAGAAGTTGCAAGATCTTCCAGTGGCATCTTCCTGTCCCAACGGAAGTATGTACTTGATCTGTTAACAGAGACGGGCATGTTAGGATGCAAACCAGCTGACTTTCCCATTGAGGTTAATCATTATCTTACAGGTGGCATAGGACCCACTGTTGATAAGGAGAGGTATCAACGGTTAGTGGGAAGACTAATTTACCTCTCCCACACTAGACTTGATATTTCCTGTCGGAGTAGTAAGTTAATATATGCATGATTCACGGGATTGTCACATGGAAGTTGTCAATAGAATCCTGAGATATCTAAAATCTGCTCTTGGAAAAGGAATATTATTCTCACATCATGGCCATGTGAGGATTGAAGCTTTTATCGATGCAGATTGGGCTAGTTGTATTGATGACCGCCATTCCACATCTGCATATTGTTCATTTATAGGCGGCAACCTTACCACTTGACGCAGTAAAAAACAGTCGGTTGTGGCTAGATCTAGTGTTGAAGCCAAATATCGAGCTATTGTCAGGGGGTGTGTGAATTAATGTGGTTGCGAACATTGTTAGAAGACTTGGGAATCATAACTAATGAGCCAATGAGAATGTTTTGTGACAATAAAGCAGTCATCAGTATTGCAAATGATCGATACAACATGATAGAATGAAGCACATTGAGACTGACAGACAATCAAGAAAAAGTTAACTAGTGGTCTCATTTGCATACATTTTGTCAAGACAAATCATCAACTTGTTGATATCTTGACCAAAGGTCTCAGTAGTACTACGTTTCATCTCTTATGTTTCAAGTTAGGCTTGCGAGACATCCATGCACCAACTTGAAGGGGAGTGTTAGAATGTAGAATATTCCATAAATTTGTTAGAATATTATTAGAATCTAGCTATTTAGGAAAGGTAGTATTTAGCCTTGATTACAGCTCTAATTAGAGCCTTAACTGTAGTTTGATTGTAACAGAATGTAGTATATGTACAATGAAATAATGAGAAGGATTTAACCTCTTATATTCACCAATTTCTTTGTTTTCTCACAACCCTAAATATGAGTTTCAACTAACCAATATTTAATGTCATAAGAGAAAAGATCAAATGTAAACCAAGCATATCATGTTGTCCAAAAATTGACAAGCATGAAAGCCTTATACATTTAAAGAAGATGAAATAAATAAAAGAGCAAAGTAATACATCAAAGCTAACATCAAATTTCTTCGGATGTTTACATAACCAAACAAGAAGATTTGAAAGAGGTACCTATTTTTTTCCAGTTTTTTCCATTAAAACGATGAACAGCCTGGCGCAAAATCTCATCCTGGGTAAAAATAAAATTTGGCCACATCAGGAACACAAATGAAACATTGAAGTATATAGTATTATACATGATAATATATATATATATATATGCGCTTTTTCAACACAAGGCAGAAATATATTTTATGCAAAGCAATGAATAGAAGATGAGAAGAAATGAAGATTGCATGATGGGAGACAAAACAATAAGTTATAGGTGTCCATTTACCTCTTCAAAAGTCCATTGTCCCTTTGTGGAGCGTCTGGTAGGGCCACTAGTCCTCCTATAGAAACAGTTGCATAGTGTTATACAAGTTCAAGTTACACGTCATTCTTTCATACCAATCAGATGCTAGAGATACAAAAAATTCTTTTCTTGATTTACACGAGTTGGTCAAACCCAACTGTGGGAAAAGAAGGATTTCGGAAGCAATCCCCTCCTATGGTTTGATGATTGCTAATGTTATAGATGAAAGGGGAGATCTAGATACTATATTTAGTATTTGTAAAATTATCAGTCTGGAATGTTATAGTGTTGGTGGGGGTGCGAAAGAATTACCAAAATCAGTTTCAAAAGGCTTTCTTTCATGTCTCCCATAGAAAAATTCAGCCTCAACATCAATGTAACAGGTTAATCAGAATGAAAAAGATACATAAATGCCAAGTTTTCCATAAAAATAACTACTTGATGTAGTTGCAGGATTTAAATATAATATTGCATGGTGCAAACAACAAATCTAAAACAACTACTAACCTACTCCCTCAAAAATTGACAAGATGTTTAATGCATCAGGAGAAAAGATGTTATTTCGTAGATCATATAAACCTTGAAACATATTATGAAGGCCGTGAAGGAATATAGCAAGAGCAAGGTACATCAAGGAACCGACAATAGAAATAATGAAAGGAATAAGCATACCCATGTAAAGGCCGCGCTCTCTGACGACGATCAGTGATCCCATCAGACGAGTTGTTGTTTGTCCTCTCACTTTCCATAACTGATTGATCTACACACAAATTTGCACACCCCAATTTGTTCTTTCCAATAATTCTCTCTCAAATATCTCCCCCAAATCATTATCAATTACCCTGTGATGTACCAGGACCCAGCTCCTTGCCTGATGAAATCTGAAACTAAAAACATAAATTAAAAAATACATGCGAAATTAAAACTAAAGCACAATTGAGTACTGAAAAGAAACAAACAAAAATATGCAGTGTCAGGGGAAAAAATTTAAGGTCTGGACAAGCAAAGCACCATTCTTCAAAAAGATTCCCACTCCACTAGACAGATTTTTACCCTCCTTAAACTTACATTACACACTGCAGGTACAAAATTAAGTATACAAAAAAAACCCATCAAGTAGTATAACTAACAAAATGATTGGGAAAAAGCACACAAACACTATCCCTCAGAAAATAAATTAAAGCCAATTTGAATTCTGACCAAATATAATTAAGTAAAGTAGGGTTTGTACAAGAAAATTGCAGAGAGAAAATTCAATGAGAGAAATTGGGAAGAGAATTCAAAAACTAAATTAAAACCACTGATAAAGTACAAATTTTGATCGAAATAAAAGTGAAATTAAAGCAAAAAAGCAATAGAACGATGAAAATGGTGACTTACCGAACTAAACTTGAAGGATTGCGATCGGAAACGTGAGAAAATCGAGGGTTTATTCGATAATACAATCGGCTCAACGCGCATTGCAGATCGAATTGGTGAGGGAAAGATCTGCAAATACCCTGGGAATTTCCAGCGACAGAGATTGAGAAATTTTTTAGAGAGAGAAAGTGTGGTTTCTAGAGAGAGAAAGATGCAAACGGTATAATAAGTTTTTCAAAAAATGGAAAAGGGGCGGACTATGTATTTCAAACCCTATGCTTAAAGGTCGAGCATCTTTTGAATTGCTTGACGGCGACATTTTAATCTACGTCAATCCCAACGGGAAGCTTTGAGTGTTAAATACCGGCGGCATCCGGTAACTACTTTTTGGCAAACATTTAATTACTACTATAAAAATAGTAGTAATAAGAAATTAAGTGAGAAAGTCGCAAATAACGCTAAAAATCAATGAATTTTTATTTATTTTTTATTTTAATTAACTAAGTACAAAAATTTTATATTAAACTTTAAAGTCAGAAGAAAGAATTTATTTTCTTATTAAAAATTAACAGTCGTGAGTTGACCAACATTGACCGTTAAAAATATTATATGTGGCAACAAAATTAATGACATGGCTCCAAGAAAAATAAAAGGTAAGATAAATAAATAAATAAATCTTTAATTCAATAAAAATAATACAAATAAGAGATAACTCACATTTAACTCATGTTCATCTTCTTTTCCCCAAAATCGTATTATATAGAGAAAGAAAGATTCAAGTTTGAATATGCGAAAAGAACAAATCATATATCAAAAGATAAATATCCAGATTTATTTTCTATTCAATAAACACAAATGTTTTGATTTATAATTATCTCTCTTTGGATATGAGATGCGAGATGAAAAGTTAGGGCTATCATGGAAGGGCCAGATAGGGACGATTGGAACAACCTTGTCGATTGTTAACGTCAAGATTTGTCTATTCATCCAAATCACCAAACAACAAGTCAAAACATACACGAAAAAAGAGCAAACACATTGAGAAGCTTGACGGTCGGGGACGTCGAGGGATAGCTCTGGTGTAAGAGTAAGTACAAGCTAGAAAACGTCAACAATACAGACATGTAATTGATTTAGTGTGCAAAAGTAGACAAAGTGTCATTACCTGTAACCTAGATTATAATCGTGTATTTATAGTTTACCCAAACCGCCTTGATGTACTACTTCCGTCCCCGAGCAAGAATATGAGTCTTATGTAAAGATTCCTTATAACTGCAAACTCCATAATTGAATAGGGCTTGACTTCCTTAAAAATAGGAGATCAAATAGAATATGGAATGTAGATCTCTTAGAATGTCAAACTTTCTATTAAGGTATCTTGCCACATGGTGAGGGTTCTATCGAATTGTCCAAACCCACAAAATCATGCTCCAACATTGCCCTCTTACTCTCTTATTTCTACTCTCTTATTATAAGAAGTTAAAATAAGGGAGTACAAAAATTGCACAATAATTAATGCAGTACGGATATTGAAGCCAAACTTTCACCCCCTTATTCCATGTGCCAGACAAGGACCCACCATCATCATTGCTTAAGTCGTAAATAGGGAAACGTGCAAAATCAATTTATCACCTCAAAAACTCTTTTCCCCTAGGCATACCAACCGCTACTTCACATTTGCAGATTAAAATTTTTTAAAAAGCCTAAGCGCTCTCTCCATCTCTTTCCTACTGTTACATCCACTTTCTATAGCTACATCATATCAATCACAGTATTCTCTGATTAAAAATGTCAAGAGATAACGCCGCTCAACCCATTTCCTCCACCAACCAACCCTCTATTGAAATCGCCCCCTCAAACACAGTCCCTCTAACACAACCCCAGCTACTTCTAGTCGCCACCGCCGCCAGCTCCTCCCAAACCGAAGAGACTCCGTCTCTCATCTGAAGCGAGGCAGAAATCGCTGAAATGAAGATCTAGGAACAATATTCTTCAGAGAGAAGGCATATTCGCACGTCAACACCCGATCCGTCGTACAGTATCGAGTGCTACCCTCCCTACGCCAACAATATCAAATCCCCGACGCCTACGAACTCTGCACACCAAACCTGAATGAGAAGATGTATTGGCGCCCTGGGGGCGAGTGGATCCTTGTCCCCTTCTACGCACTGAGGTATAAGGTGTGATTCCCCCTTCACGAATTCATCTCTTATTTCTTATACTTTGTCAGGATCGAGTTCTCACAACTTGTGCCAAACTCATATATTCACCTGATATACTTCATCGCCTTTTTGCCACGAATGTGGAGTTGCACCATCATTGAATTTCTTCTTTGCTATGCTCACCCTAGGCAAATCAAAGGAACCAGGATTTCGCCAAATAAACAAACAACTGGGCCGACGTGTATGGATAAAAAACCCCTCCAGCAACAAAGGGTGACATGCATTCTAGGTCTTTGTCAAAGGTCTTGACACCCACCTAATACCGAACTGGGGCGAACCTTCTAAGACCTCCTTCGAGTTCGACTCCAGCCCTTATGACACCCCCAAATTCAGGTACCAATACATTGAATCTGGTGCTCACGATAAATACATCGATACACCTCTAAACAACATAAATCAACTAATGCAGAATAAATAAACATATGTTGTTCATTACAAAAGGTTTACTACGGTCCCAACGTCTATAACCTTAAATAAATACATCACGGAATACAATAATAATACAAAACGATTCCACGATTACATAACGGGATAATACATATAAATATTCCTTAAGCTTTCATTTGCCTTTATCCGCTTTGGAACTCCACGGCTTAACTGCAATAGGTTCATGATATAGCAAGGGTAAACAATTACTTTGCTCAGCAAGTTTAAAATGATTAAAGAGGATATATCATGAATGAATGAGAATAATAATCGCATAGTTCAACAATTTAAGAACATTGAAGAAATAGTTGACAATATAATCAAAGTTCAAATGAAATAATGAATATTGATTATTTACTGCTAAGTGATCCAATAGACCATGAACTTTTTGGCCAAAGGATCGGTCATTCAACTAACCCTTTTAAACGTCTGGCCTGTCAGTAGTACTTAAGGGGATCAGCCTCTCGTACCCTATGTATATGCATAACATTTAGCTCTGACTGTATCGAATAACCGACACATTAAAATCTCCTAATAAGGGTTGCTCTCTCAGTCCAAGAATCCATACCAACAATCGGTTTGGATAGCTTTTAAAATAATAACCTGTACGTGTCTAGCTGAATCAAGTGGCGTAGACTATTTCCTTAAACAGTTCATGAATGAAGAACTTAAATGTTTCATAGTTCAACAACAAATCACGAATTCAAATGCACAAGGTGCAAATATCAATAATTATCTTTGATATGGAATAATTAACAATAATTAATCCACTAATATAACTTGAAAGAAATAACCCGATTTGAGTCATGAAACTTGCAACAATATACAACATTTGTATAAAATAGGAAACTTGCTCAAATGAAAACAGTTGAGTAAGGAACTTGCAATAATATAGAATGATTGCTCAATTAATAAACAACTCGCACAATAAAAAAAGTTGTACGGTTGAGAAAATCTGCCCAATATTAAATCGAGCTAGGGTAAAGAAACTTGCTCAACACAAGGGTTAGATAAGTGTTAGGAAACTTGCTCCAATATAAATTGAGTTAAGTTAAGAAAACTTGTTTGATGCGCTGCTACAATATTATAACACACGCTCCTTAATATCCTACACATGTAAATACATATTCGTATAACAATTAGTCACATAAAGACTAGGTTCAAAACAGACGTTGCATCATTAAAATACATTGATTGCCCTACGACTACCCAGTCGGGGGTCTCAAACGAAATATACAACCGGTTATTCAATTTACGCCTTAAGACAACACAACTTTAGTTGACACTTAATATAGAATTAAGCAATTAAGGTTAAGGTTTAACAAGGTATAAATAACTAACTTGTTTAATCATTTAGGATAGAAATATAAGTGTTGGTCCCGCTGAAAAGAATTCATTAGGTCCGACCTGCCTCGATCTGGTCTGACCGACCCGACCCAGGCCGAACACGACACTGGAGCTGCAGCGCCAAGCCTTAGAACTGGACCTCATGCTGTGGCATGAGTCCCGTGTTCTGCCTCTGCCACGTGGTGTCGCTGCGGCGTGGAGCTTAGTGTTAGAAGCCACGCTGCAGCGTGAGCTCCGCTTCTCGCCTTTTGCCACGTGGCGCTGCGACGCCAAGCTTAGTGCTTGGAAGCGTCGCTACAGCGCGAGCTCCGTTCATTTCCCATCTTGCCCCTCGCTGCAGCGACATTTGCAAGGCTTATGAGTGACGCTGCGGCGTCACTCTCTAGTAGCCGGATTGTGGGTTTGATCCTAGTTCGCGACTCCGACCTCCGGCCACTTCAACCTCCATAACTCCTTCAATACACAAGCAAATTGATCCATTCTGGATTTTATGGACTCATAACTTATGGAGCTACAACATATCAAAAATTTAGAATTACCCATAAACATTAACATGGCTAAATCTTAGGCCAAAGTACAAAGTTCATACTCTGTTCTTCGAGTTCTTGACAAGTTTTACAAAAATTATTACTACGAACTCGTTTTAACTCCTTTTTACTCCATTCCAACTGGGTTAGCTTCGTAACCCATGGAACTACAATACTATATCAACAAATAAAATTAAGAAATACGAAATCATAGCTTTACAGTCCTCTAAAATAGTCCAAATGTCCAAGTTCATGTCCAAAGTTCATTGGTCTTGCTCCATTAGGCCAAGGTAAGGATTTCTTGCATTTTTTCCATTTTGATGTTATTAATGGCTTACATAACCTCTTAACAACATTTATAAACAATCACAATAAAAAAAACACCAAGAATCGTCATAAATCCGACCCACAAGCTTAAGAGCTCAAAACTATGAAAAACTTAACAAGAAATCGAATGGAAAGGATTTGGTTGGTGTTCTGTAAATCCTTCCTAGATGATTAAGAACCTCGGTTAGGCTTGATTTTGAGGGTTCTTCTTGCTTGGATTCTCTTCTTCCTCCACTCATATCTTCTTCTTCTTCATCCTTTCCTTTTCAGGCGACTTCCTCCTCCTTTCTTCTTCCTCTTTGCAGCTCTCTCCCTCACTCTCACTCTCTCTCTCTCTCTCTATCTGTTGAAGCAATTTGGAATGAGTTGGGAGTTGAGTGATTTGTGAGTTGAATGATTTGGGAGAAGTGGAGGAGTAATTTTGGGAGAATGAAGGGAGTGAGTTGGTTGCTCCATGAGGCTTGCCGACTAAGCTCTTCCTCCTTGTATTTGATTGGTCTAAAATTGGGGGTTGGTTCTCTCTTGAAGTAACAAGCCAAAATAAATACCCAAATACATAAAAATATATCCGAAAACTCCCACTTTTGTACCAAAACTGGTAAACAACACCACCTAAAATTAAAATGGGTACTCCCATAATTATTGGGATGCATAAAAATAATTATTATGAGATTTATCCAAATATTCAGAACACCCATAATATACATTTCGGATACGGATAAAATCACGTATCAGCTCAAATAAAATTTTTGATGCTTGAAAAAATTATCACTTCACTTGCACGTATTTATGAAATTCATTATAATCGAAAAAGACACAAAATTATTATGGCGTGAATAGTGTCTTGGAAAACGTGCCCCGTGAATAGTGATTTAGCGACGCTACGTGAAATCAATTATTTACTTAAATAAAACTATAACACGTAAAATTTCATGCATTCACATAATCCAGGTTGTCACACAACCTTTTAACATGCAATGCAAAAATAATATTAATAAAATATAATATATTCATTAATATTCAAAAATTCGAATTACAAGGTAATTTCAGAATTTTCGGTTATTACAGCCCCCATAATCGGATAGCAGAATTCAAGGCATTTTACTCCAAAATGCCGAACACAGAATGGTCTATCGACCTTTTGTCAGACCAAACTTGGCTCTTCAACTATAAATGTAAGTCCCAAACTCACCATCTGTATACAAAATACATTAAATCTCGATATTTACTAATATCTTTACCTTTGCAGTGTCCATCTTCAAACCATAATCAATCATGGAGGTCGGTCAATCATCCATCAAAGCTGCACCGACCGAAGGCACCTCCGAGCCCACTAATGAAATTGCCCCCAACCAAACCAATAAGATGAATCGCCCATCGCCATAAAGTAGCTCTCCGCTATCCCGATGCCGACATCAGCCTTAGCTGAAAGAGCACCTTGGAAATGATTACCGAGGAAAAAAGGGCTCTACTTAAAAAGAAAAGGCAAAGACTGGTGAAAGCATCCTCTGAAATACCTCCCACCGAACCGTCTTAAACCTCCACACCTGAACCCATCCAAATAATTACCGACACCGAACCCCTACAACAAACTATACCCGAACCCACATTGGAAAAAAGAAAAGAACCCGAAGAAATAACCTCCGACCCCCTTGCCAAAAGACCCCATATAGAAACAACTCCCGAACCTCAACAACAAATAACACCCCCACAACCAACCGGTTCTCCTTCCACTTCCACACTAGCACGAGAGGCCCTTGCTTTGATGACGTTGTGGCCCAAAGACCCCCTCGAAGACTATACCTTCGAACTTTTTGACTACTTCGTACTCCCGAAGGACAACAAAAGGTTCGAAGACCACACCCCCAATAACTCATCTGTGTAACACGATACACCATGGTCGAATAAGTACAACCATATATGATATTCCTTCCAAACTTTCAATTCTGAATAAAGTGTCTTTTGTTTCAGTCTATGGTTGCCCTTGGTCGAACACTACGCCGGCTATCTGCAATAACTGCCAAAGAGAAAGGGTTGGGAGCTGACGTCGTACATCTCTAAATCGAGGTTCAAACCTTGACATCTGACCTTGAAAAGGAGCAGGGACAACACGCCGACACACTACTCTCATCCCAAGAGCTAACGTGCCAGGTGAAAGACATTGGAATGGCAATGCTCTGATCTGGCCAAACAAAGGCAAAGACTGCTAGAGGATCGGGTCGGATTAAAGGAAGAGAATGAACGACTAAAGGGGTCCGTGTCAGCCCTCGAAGATCAGCTCCGGGATATACACGATAAATTGGCGAATTTGGTCAAAACTGCTTTGGAGTTGGTGAAAACGTTTATAAAGCTTAAGAACAAAAGTTCGACCATCTCCGAGGCCGACAAACAAAAGATTATCAACGAGTACAAAACGTCGTCGAAGCTGACCGAGGTTGTCCTTGGCCAGTTTGATGAAGGCTATCAATGTGCCAAAACGAAAATGAAGGGAAAGATAATTATAGTCGGCCTCAACCCTCAACTCCTTGATTCTTCTGATGAAGAGTCTGAGGGCCGAAGGAGATCCCTCATCCTCTCAATAATTATTTGTACCTTGTTTTTTCTTTTTTTATTAAACTTGTAAAAAAATTCTCGATGTACAAAAAATTGAATGCAATGAAACTAGTTTTTGCGAACAAGAGTTATTTAACAAAACTAACTTCATTAATAAATGGATAAGATTATAAAACTGTAAAAATGAAATTACATAACTTATTGATAGTACTTCCGAAGTCTTCTTGCATGTTAAGTGTTCTTTATTTCAACTCCCTCCATGGTCCGAAGCCGATACATTCCTGGCTTCAGTACTTCAACAATTTCATAAGGCCCCTCCCAATTAGGCATAAGTTTTCCTGTGTTCTGAGGAGTAGAAGCTTTGACTTCCTGAAGCACCAAATCACCGACCTCGAATCGCCTTTGTTTAACACCCTGATTATAATGTCTATAAGTTCGACGCTGGGAGACAATCAACCTTATCATCACCGAATCCCAAACCTTATCCAGCAGATCTAAATTAAGCCAAAAACCCTCATCATTATATAACTCCTTGTACTGACTGACCCAAAAATAAAGAGACCCAATCTCCACTGGAATAAGGGCATTGGTGCCATATGCCGATCGAAAGGGTGAATTTCTCATTGTCGTCCATGGTGTAGTCCGATAGGATTATAAAACACTAAGAAACTCCCCAGGCCACCTATCATTGGCCTCATCCAATCTCCTTTTGATACCATTCAACAAAGTCTGATTCGTCATCTCCACCTGCCCATTAGACTGAAGATGCGCCATAGACTCCGTCTGATACTGAATGTTCATGTCTTTCAAGAACTGCTCGAACTTGGCTCCCACAAACTGACGCCCATTATTCGATACCATAACCATAGGAATGCCGAATCGGAACACCACTGACTCCCTAAAAAATCACAAACAGTCCTGCTCGGTGATCGCCCGAAGAGGATTAACCTCCACCCATTTAGTCATGTAGTCAGTGGTCACAACCACAAAAGTTACCTGGCCCTTTGCTTTTGGTAATGGCCCAAGGATATCGATTCCCCAAACTGCAAATGGGATCGGGGACAGAACCGAAGACAACTCCTCTAGAGGCTGATGCGAGATATTACTATTGAGCTGGCACTTAACACACCTCTTCATATAATCTTTCGCTTCCTAAAATATAGCCGGCCAATAATAACCCTACCTTAATACCTTATACGTTAACGCCTTATACTTTGCTATCCTTGGCCCCCCAAGCCTCATAATCCCCTATGATCTGCTTGACAACCAACTGAGAATCGCTGAATATGATTAGGTGTCGAACCTCCAAGCTCCTGACTAACCGCAACCCAGCCAAAATCGCCTCATACTCTGCTTCATTATTAGTGGCTTTGAACCGAAAGCGGATAACTTATTGGACTTTAAACCCTTTGGGACTGGTCAATATAACTCATGCTCCACTAACATCCGAAGTTAAAGATTCGTCAACATAAAGAACCCATAAGGACTATGTCAGCTGAACATCGGTAACCGAACGCGCCTCATCACCTAGCTAAACCTGAAGATCTGGTTTGGAGAATGAGCACTCTACCACAAAATCGGCTAATGTCTGGCCCTTTATAGCTGTTCGCGGGTGATACTCTAGGGCAAATTGACTTAACTCCATCGCCCATACAACGAGCTGACCCGAAGCATCCGGTTTGTGCAATACCTTTTTGAGGGGCTGATCTGTGTACACCACCACTACCCGACTCTCAAAATAATGTCGAAGCTTGCGACTGGTTATGACCAAAGCGCAGACAAATTTCTCTAGGTTCGGGTACCGAGTCTCGGTGTCCCGAAGAGCATGACTGATATAGTAAACCGAGAATTGTTTCCCGCCCGACTCCTTTACAAGAACATCACCAATCACCAAAAAAACATTGCGTTAAATACAGATATAACGATTCGGAGGGAATCAACTTCATTAGTAACGGTGTTGAAGATAAATACTTTTTTATCCCTTGAAAAGCGTCTTTACACTCCGAATTCCACTGGAAAATTTTCTCATTCTTTGGCCCCTTCAAAGTGTTAAAGAAAGGAAGACATCGCTCCGCTGATCGGGACATGAACCTTCGAAGCGCCGCGATCTGACCTGTCAGCCGTTGAATATCTTTAAGGGTTTGTGGAGACCTCATGTCTAATATGACCCTTATCTTCTTCGGATTGGCCTCAATTCCCCGCTTGCTAACCAGATATCCAAGGAACTTTCCCGAACCAAGACTAAATGTGCACTTGGTCAGATTCAAGCATATATTATGGTCATAGATAATCTGGAAACACTCCTCCATGTTCGCCAAATGATCCCGAACCGCCACACTTTTGACAATCATATCGTTGACATACACTTTCATGTTGCGACCGATTTGTTTTCAAAACACCTTGTTCATCATCTGTTGG
The DNA here is from genome assembly GCA_034770075.1 of Aralia elata. Classification (NCBI taxonomy): domain Eukaryota; kingdom Viridiplantae; phylum Streptophyta; class Magnoliopsida; order Apiales; family Araliaceae; genus Aralia; species Aralia elata. Next base: position 20,212,416 of record CM068386.1, read on the forward strand.
TAGGTTGCCCCTGCATTGATCGGTCCGAACGTCATCTTCTTATAGACGTAAATCGCATGGTGCAGAATGAAGGCCGTCTTCAGGATGTCTTCCTTATACATTGAAATCTGATTATAACTCGAAAAAGCATCCTAGAAGCTTAGCAAAACATATCCGGAAGTGACATCGATGTGCTGATCTATGTGTGATAAAGGATAGAAGTCCTTCGGGCAAGCCTATTCAGATTTGTGTAGTCAATGCATACCCTCCACTTCCCGTCATGCTTCCGGACCAACACCACATTGGCCAACCACTCTGGATAATCAATCTCAAAAATAAAATCGGCCGTTAACAGCTTTCCCACTTCGTCATCAATAATCTTTTGTCGCTTCGGGGCAAAGATTCTCCTCTTTTGTCGGACTGGCTTTCGGACAGGATCTATGCTAAGACGGTGTACAACTACTGACTCGAGGATGCCTGACATGTCACTGGGTACCCAAACAAAGATATCCGCATATACCCGAATGAGATACACTAAACCCGTCCAAAAAGGTTCTCCTAAACTAGATCCGATCTTGACAATTTTTTCTGAATTCCTTGAGTCTCTTCAGCAGGTAAAGCAAGGGGTTCGGTACTAGCTTCAGTGAATGGATCCACCTCAATTGCCATTATATGTCTCTGTTTATTGAGTTTGACTCCCGATGAGATCAAAGTGTTGCGGTAGCATTGTCGGGCAATATCCAAATTTCCCTTGACTTTGCCGACCCCATTTGGTGTAAGAACTTGATTTTAAAGTAGGGTATGGATGTCACCACCTGTAAAGCTGCCAATGTCGTCCGACCCAATATAGCACTGTATGTCGAATCGACCTAAACTACAAAAAATTTGATATCCACCTGCACCTATTGAGGAGCTATACCGAAGGTGATAGGCAACTCAATTATTCCAACCACATTGACTGGGTCGTTGCTGCCCGACCTCCATTTTTCGACTCTCTAGATCCAACCTTTGATATTCATGACTGTAGAGAATATCCACCGAAGAACCATTGTCGATCATAATTCTCCTCATGTCCACAGGCCCAACCTGTGTGGTAATCACCAATGCTCCTTCATGTGGTTCCACTGTGTCAGGTGGGTAATCCTAGTCAGAAAAGGAAATCACTGTGTTCGGGCAAAGTCATTCCCTTCTAACTAGCTGTTTGGACAACGTGAGGATAGAATCCAGTGCGCCCCAACGTTTTTTCCCTGTTACACGTCCTACCGATCCTCCAGTGATAACATCAATTACCCGACGGACGAGCACACCTTGTTCGGGTTGTCGATCTCCGCGACGTTCCCAATCCTCCTCCTCATGTCTCCTTCTCAAGCTTCCTCGACCAACAACATAATGAACCATTTCACCATTCTAGACGTTCTTCTCAATTAAGTTCTTCAACTGCCAACATCTTTCACTTGAATGCCTAATGGTTTGGTGATACCGGTAGAATAAGTTTGGATTCCCCCTAGGAGGTGCACGATTGCTCACTGAGGGTTGCTCGAATAAGGGCTTATCTTTAATCTCCTCTAGAATCTTTAGCACGATCAGTGTTAAACAGAGTATAGACTTTATTGACACTCCTATTTGGAAACAGAGGTTGATCATTTCCTGCGTTCCCGCTGTTGAATCCCTTATTCAGCTATGTCTCTCGCCTGGGATCATAACTCTTATCCCGAGACCTGCTGTTTTGCGCGTCTGGGGTCCCCATAGCGTCGTCAATCGCAATAAAATTCTCCGCCCTTTTATACATTTTTGACAGATCTTTTGGAGGATTAAACATAATGTCTTTCATTAATTTTTTTGACCTATCCACGTTTAACCCCGTAGTGAAGAACCTGAGGGCCTGAGGTACGTTGAGGTCTGTCACAGTGCCAACCGCCTCCCTGAATCTCTTTATGTTTAATCTGTATGAGAGAAGATGTCAACTTTCTCCTCTTCTTGTTACTCCCGAAGCGATCGTGAAATTTGTCGCATAACTCCTGCCAAGACCCGATGGAATTGGGTGACAATGACGTCATTCATAACCGTGACCCCTTCTTCAGAGTAGTCACAAACATCTAACATCAGTCAACATCTGAATGCTCGTAGTAACGCATCAGGCGATCATATGTGTATGTATGATCGTAGGGGTCGCCAGTGCCGTCATAAGTCTCCACTGGTGGCATCTTTTTAATCAGATCGGCCCGAACCAGATCAATTTTTGGCATGAAGGGCGACTTCGGGTCGACCGATAACTCATTCACCTGGGTCACCGCTGTTATCTTCTGCTCTAGCTCTGCCAGCTTTTGCATGACGGGATCGGGTATCTCCTTTTGGGGGATGCTTTGCGCCGATCCCTCACATCCTCTGAGGAGGCCACCCGTTGCCGCCGTTTGCGTCTGCTCTTTCTTCGGAAAGAACCTCCCGATCGGTAAGATCTGGATAGACTCTGTGGTGTAGACTCCCGACGCACGTGTTGACCCTGGAAGATCTCCCAATTGAGAATTCTGCATCCCATTCTGCTTGTTATAAGCGCAGTGTCTCCAAAACATCATTCGTTTGCTGGATTTGGCGTCTCCGTATCAACTTTCGCCTATCCTGTCCATCTTGCTCTCGATCCCGTTCCGATGAGTATGTGTTTGGGAATGATTGTTTGTCCCGTGACTGTGGGGATCGTGAGTCTTCTAACCGGCAGAGAACAATTGTCGTCGAACAGGTTCCGATTGAGCTTTTGTTTGGACCACAACGGGGTTGTTGGCCTTGAGCCTATCTTTAATAGATCCACAGATTTGTGTCGACGGGTTGACCGAGGACCTCTCCTGGTCATGAACCGATCTTCCGTTACTCGTCATCCGATCAACTTAAAGTAAATTAGTGATTGTAAAAGCGACACTAAAACTGTCCTCCTTCTAGCCCCAATGTTAACGTCAATATCTGTCTACTCGCCAAATCACCAAACAGTGAGCCAAAATCTGCACGGAAAAAGAACAAACACACTGAGAAACTTGACGGTCGGGGTCGTCGAGGATTAGCTCCGGTGTGAGAGTAAGTACAAGGCAGGAAACGTCAACAATGGAGGCACGTAATTGATTTATTGTGCAAAAGTAGACAAAATTTCATTATATGTAACCTAGATTATGGCTGTGTATTTATAGCTTACCCACACCACTTTGATGTACTGCTTCCGTCCCCGAGTAGGAATAAGAGTCTTATGTAAAGATTTCTTATAACTGCAAATTGAATAGGACTTGACTTTCTTAAAAATAGAAGATCAAATATAATATGGAATGTAGATTTTTTAGAATGTCAAACTTCTTATTAAGGTATCTTGTCACATGACAAGGGTCCCATCAAATCATCCGGACTCACAAAATCATGCTCTAATATCGATGTCATCCATAACGACGAGGCAACAATCAACGGTTGTCTTCTCTTTTCTTCTTATTTATTTATGTTTTCTTTCTTTTGTTTACAATGAAGATAGTGGTAGATTGGTTGACATCGATTAAGTTTTATGTTTGGGCCGATCAATGGCTTTTGGGGAACACTGGTTGGTTGTGCTTGATCGACGGTAATAATGCATTGGTTGTGATGAGAGTGACGACTAATTAAGTTCAATATGAGTTGTTTAAATTTATGTGTAGTTATCATAGGTTTGATGCCTTGTTACTCCGACTTTTCTATTACTCACTGTCTAGATGGAGAGAAGAAAGATGGGGTAGAAAGAAGATGCAATTTTTTTTATTAACATATTCTCCATGTCATCACTTATATTACTTAAAAAAATAAATTAAATGGTCACATAGAATATTTTTAACGATCAATGTTGGTCAACTCACAGTTGTTAATTTTTAATAAAAAAATAGATTCTTTCTATTGACTTTAAAGTTTAATGTGAAAATTTTATTCTTAATTGGTTAAAACATAAAATAAATAAAAGTTCGTTGATTTTTAGCGTTATTTACCCTTAGAAACTCAGTAAGATTGGGTTTAATGAATGTTTACTTTAAAATATTATTTTTAAATAAAAATCGATATTTACTTTAGTCTCTCTTACATGAAGAGGACTCCATTCATTATTCATTATTCATGTGTGTGTGTGAGAGAGAAAGAGATTCTTCAATTATTGTTTTATATTTTATATAATGATATGTCGGTAAACACATCATTAATTATACAGTTACGAAAAATAGAAAGAAGAAATTGTTTGTTTGTTTTTAAGCTAATTAAATTTAATGAAACTCGATGTTTAAAATTTAAATTTTGAAAAAGGTTTAAAATTGAATGGAAAAAGAAGAAGAAGAAATTCAACATGTGTATTTTTGACATCACGCGGTTAAATAATTATATTTATATGGAAAATGTGTTTGGACAACTTCAATTGTACGTATTTAAAATATTTTGATTTTTGATTTCTATAGCTTAAAAGAGAGGGAGAAAAATATAAACACATTCTTCAGTTGTTACTTTTTTATTTATGTAACTTAAAAGATAGTGAAAAGAGAAATTGTTTAAATTAGATATACATTATTTGTGTTCTACACATATAATTTTTAAATGATAACATAATTCCATAGTTCCATTCATATAATTCGTAAACTTTTGTGGAAATGTTTGACCCCATTTGCCCATTTTTAAAAATATATTTACATTTGTGCATGAATATATTTTTTATTATTTAAATTATATTTTCTTATCACACGCATGGCGTGTGTGGGGTTTGCTAGTCTATATTATTATGGTAGAGGAAAAAAATAACTAACACAAGCTATGTAGCATTGAACTTCCCTTAAAAAAAATTCTCTCTCTTCACTCCTTATCAACTCTTAATTTCTCACCAATATATTTTTACCTACACACACGTACCAATAATAATAATAATATGGCGGTAAACATATCATTAGTTATCAACTCTTAATTTCTCACCAATATATTTTTACTTACACACACGTGCCAATAATAATAATAATAATATGACGGTAAACGTATCATTAATTATACAGTTAAGAAGAATCATATTGAAAGAAACGTATTTGTCTAACTCTAAACGAATTAATTTAATGAAAAATGATGTTTCAAATTGTGATTATTGATACTTGTATATATGAAAGAATCAATTTCTTTTTATTAGAGAATTAATGGATTTTCTAAAGTTTAAAATTTTGAAAATAGGTTATGATTTGAAAACAGAAAGGGAAAAATAGCTTAGCACGTGTTTTTCCCTAATAATATTAGTTGACTAATTTTTTATTTTTTTATTGCAAGTATATGTATTGCTATCACTGATAAATGCAAAAATGTGCTACCCATTACATAACAATTTTTTTTTTTAAAAAAAGTATTTAAAAGGAAAATGTGTTTGGAAAACTAAGATTATAGAATCAATTTATTTAACAACTGTCCATTTTCAAAACTTAATATTTGGAATTATGTTATGATTACTGTCTAACTGTAGGAGAGTTAATTTATTTTAACTAAACCGAATTTTAAAATATGAAAACATGCTGTGATTTGGAAAAATAAAAACAATAATAACAACAATAAAAAAGACAAAAAAGTTCAAAATTTTCTAATCATTTTGTCAATCAACTCATAGTCATAGACTCATAGGGCTTTCGATTAGTAACTAAAGAAGACCTATTAATTTGAATAACTCAAAACAGAAGACTTTGCATGAAGGCCCCCTTTTTCTTTTCTTTTTTTGGATGAGATTTTAGGTCCGATTCGTTTATTTTTTTTCTTTATGTAAAACTTATTTATAATAATGATAATGTATTTAATTATAAAATTATATTATATTTTTTAAAAAGTGAGATTTTCAAAAAAAAAAAAAAAGTGTACTAGTAATGGTGAAAGTTGTTTATAATAGTAATATTTATTTAATAATAAAATTATATTATATTCTCTAAAAAGAAAGTGAGACTTTCAAAAAAAAAAATGTACTAGTAATGGTGAAAGACCGAAAGGTGATTGAGAGAGAGAGAGAGAGCGGGGGCTGAGATTATCGGTGTGAATGGTTAAGAAAAAAGACAAGAAGACCCCACAAATGTGTATATAATTTGGAGGAAAATGATGCAAGCTGTAAGTTTATATGACTATATTTTTATTGCGAATTACGTAAATAATTATAATAAGTAATATTTTAACAATATATTTAATATAGTAAATCAATCTTATAATCTTACTCAATTCCTGATATTGATACACATCACAATTGTAATTCGGTAAAAAATATTTACTGGGACTCTAATTTGGATGTGCAGAGGAGGAGAGGGTAGGAGGGACTGAACAATTCAAACTGCTATTTAGGAAAAAGGGGATGTTCACGACTGTACTACAGTATTAGTACTAAAGCAATCAGCAGCTGTGCTCATGCTACCAAACCACAACAATGAAGTCACAGATAAGCAACAAGCATTTCTGCTCATTCTACAAGGAAGATGAATGAAAAAGATATGTAATCAATGAACTGAAGAGAACCTCCAAAAACAAAAAGTAATGGAGGTAAAAGAAGAGCAGTAACTATTTAGGGGCACTTTTGTCTACAATTTTTGTATTGCTCTGACAACAACTTATTTGCTCAGGCAATATCAAGCCCCCTGGGAAACTAGAAATATAGTACAATCTTTTGCCTTACCATAGAAGACACCCAAATTCGGACAAAAAGCCTTCTCTTCTTCAACCAAATGGTAAACTAGAAATATAGCATGCCTGATTTTAAACTATTAAGATTATTTTTCCAATCGATAAAAAGACCAAAAAATGCATAATACCAACACCAAATCAGTGAAGATCTGCAGAACAACTTGTAAAAGGATTTCCAAGAACGAGGAAAAATATCACATTTTTCTCAGTTCTTCAGTTTATAGGGTCATAAAATTTGAAATGATTTAGTTTTGGCAATCATGATCCAATTATTTGATGTAGTTTGCAAATATTAAGACTAGAAGGTGAACCACCCAAACAACCCCTAATTAAGTAACAACTATTATATTAAAGATTGGTTAGTAATAATTGGCATATTAAAAGGAGCAGATGTAATAGTTGTTACATTAAGGAGCACACTTGTATGTTTCTGTATATTGTGAAGCACAATTTAACTTGGCTCTAGGGGTAACCAAGTGGTTAATTGAGCAAAATTGGCAAAGGTGTCTTACAAAAATGGGCCAAAGATTGTCGAGGGTGACTACCGACTCAAGCATTTCCAACTTTCTGAACTTTATTCGGGCGACTTGAGTGATCATTTCCCCTAGAGCGAGAGTGCTTCCCATTAAAATGTTTCCCACCTCTATTGGATTTTCCTCCCCTGAGAAGAAAACAGGCTTTTGAGAATGTTTTCCTTATGAATTAATAAGTTTAATACACTGACATTGTATACACAAGCGGTGTTAGGATTATAATTACACATCATTAAAGGAAGTAGGTGTGGTTGACAAAATTACCCTTGTTTTAATGATGTGTCATAATCTTAACACTGCTCGTGTATACACTGTTAGTTTATCAAATTTTAACTCTTTCCTTATTGGCCAGTAGCCCAGTAATACTTTTAGAGAACTTAAAATAGTGCCAACAAATAACATAGTATCTCAATTACGGTAACAGATAATACATGTTTGTACTGGAAATTTATAACTAGATAGAAGAAAACAATGATCAAAGTGTCGATAAATAGAAGGAACGAGGCAATAGGTTACCATACCTTCCACGGTTGCCCTTGTATCTTTCCTGGTTACCACGAAGTAAATCCCAGTACTCTTTTTCAGCCTCACCTGAGAGTATAACAGGATGAATGAAAAGGCTCTCTGAGTGCTATATGTAGTCACGCAGTCAAGACAGAAATAAAAAACGATCTATGACAGTGCATTTGCATAATTCCATTATACAAGTCATCGTAAAATCAGCCAATTAAAATTGGTACGACTATAAGTAACAGCCAATCTAAAATAACCAAGGCAACCAAAGATAAATCGATGAGGTAACTATAAGCACAGAGGACTTGGAGTAAACAACAATACTTTGGTGAGTAAGGAATGGTTAATAAATATGGATACAAATGATGTGGTTGGTGTTGGTTGTGGTTGGTTATTATAACTAGGCCCACCCATGTATGGTGGATCACCACCAACTAATTAGTAATTACACTTTGCCCCATCATTTTGTAAGTTATATTTTGTAAGATTGTTTTGTCACCATTAGCAATACTTTATAGTAAATCCCCTGCAGCAAAACCTTTAGAACTATTTCTGCTGAAAGGGTTACAGATCCCTTCCCCCATTTCTCTCCCAACCTCTCCCTTTTTTCAACAAGTTGATTCATTCAATTAACTCTTTTACTTCCAAATCAATCCATTTTACAAAAGAACAGGATTACAAAAAAGCTTAAAACAAATTTCTCCTTACTACCAAAAGACAAGAAAAGTTTAAACACAGTAAAGATAAAGTTAAGGCTTGCCACCTACCAGTTACAGGATCCAAAGTAGCCACATAGTTTTTCACAATCAGACCACCTTCTTCAGCAAGTACGGCAGCAGCACGCGCTTTCTGGGCTGCTTCTGCTTCTTCAAATCGGATGTATCCTGAATCTGCTCCCATAGTAAAATCGATAAACTGCAAAAAGGGAAGGAAAAAAATGATACTTAACTTAGAAAGCTAATAGCCAACCATTTTGTATCTTTCAATACTTTTATTGAAATTTAACAAATGCAGATAACTAACACAATATATTAAGGGCTTGTTTGGTAACTGTTTCTTCAACCTGTTTCTTGTTTCACTTGTTCTCACTAGACATCACTGTTTAGTAACCATGGCATGCCATAAATAAATGAAAACAGAAATCAAAGTTTGTACCCAAAAAAAATGTTAAACAGGTTTAAGTTTGAATAGTATGAATTTTTTCAAAATTGAAGAAGCAATTTTTTTCCCAAAGTGGGTTTTGCTCCCACTTTTCCTGAAACAAAAACAGTTGCCCAACAGCAACTTTTTCTATTGATTTCAAAAAAATAATATACATAAATAAATAAATAAAATCTTGAAACAATTACAAAATGGCCTAAGGTCCCGTTTGTTAGAGAAATTGTTATCATTCTCTTAGAAAATACTATATTTTCAAATGCTTGGTTGGCAAACTGAAAATGAGACTGAAAATGCTGATTTGTACATATTATGAAATAAAATCAAAATAATTTAAGGAAAACCGCTGATCTGCCGATGAGAATTTTTTCCCAAAAAAATGAAGATGTAAATAAAATCAAAGTAATGCATTAGTTACATAATTGAGACCTAATGCTTAATACAAAATTATCGAGCTTAAATACATATAGTTGGTACCATAATGCAACTTATGATTTTGTGCATTAAATATTTCATATGTTTGTAAGAGTAAAATATACATAAAACACCAAAACAAACAAGTATATCATAAATCATAGGCTTCATAATCAACGAACTAGTGTTAAATTTTCAAATAATATAACTCGACAAAAAAAAGCTCTTTAAATATTTAAAAATTAGCCATAAATCCATTGAAGAATTTTCGAAGATTATTGAAGGGATGAATCTATTAAAATCTGAGTTTGGATTTTACAAGAGATATGAATCAAAAGAAGATATGATTTATGTGCGGAAAAAACCACCAAATTATACATGCAATTCATGAAGAAAAAAATGCATTTAATTAAAAATATAAGAGAAAAAAGAAATTAGAAGAGGGGGAATCGTGTTATTGCAAAAAAATAATGAGAAAAAACACTCAGACACCTTCCATAAATTGACTTACGAATTCAAATTAGAATGTTGTTTATATAGAAATAATCAAGGGATTTTCAAGTAAATGAAAAACATCTCACAATTGGCCACATTTTCCATAACCTACCAAACAGTTGGAAATACAGAAAAAGTTTTCCTACAAAGAAATGAATCCTAAATTGCACTCCCCACTTCTTATCCTAAAAAGACCAACTAATGCATAGCAACCCATGGATTGAAGAGACAACACTTGAAAACTTTCCCCAAAAAAGGCTTATGAATTCATATTTAAAAGTTGCCTTGCGAAAATGACAAAGGAATTTTCTGTTGACTGGAAAATGTCTTACAGTAGACTACATTTTCCACAACCCACCAAACACTGCTAAATAAGGGGGGAAATTTCGTTTTGTTAACTCAAAACACTGAAAATAAATATGAAGTCTATAGTTTGTAACCTCAAATGCACTCTCCACTTATCATCCTAAAACAGACCAATTGAGGCATAGGAACCCGCCTCCCTCCCCTCTTCTCCCCAAAAAAAAAAAAAATCCTTGAGACAAAGTTAGATGCATTTGCCAAATTTCTAAGACATACACATACAATTGTGTAAAATGTAAAAATACACATGGAAAATACAATAGTAAGGGTCACAAAATGTAAAAATACACACAGAAAATACAATAGTAAGGGTGTTAGAGATGCAATTTAACTTCCAAGTAAAACATGATAAAGTGACCATATAATTCTGTGTCCAAGTTAATGACAGCAATGAACGGATTAATGACACTAAAACCTATGTGAAACTACAGGGATGACACAAGTGAAATTGAAACTTAAGAAGCAAAAAGAACTCTAGGGTTAATTATGGGGGTGAATTGTGTAACTTGCACTAAATTAATGGCACTACATTATATGTTGCCATCGGTGATTGACAATCATGTCTAATTCCATTGTACATTAAGGTCAATAATTAGCTAGATATGACTTTTATATAGAATTATACATGAACACACTTCAAAATGGCTGTAACCTATTATTAATGTTATATACCCATAATCCCATATGGAGGCAAGGGATAATTCAATAATTTTTTAAGGCTCAGATATTGTATAATAGATAATTAAGCTAGCAACCAATTATCATAGTTATTATTTAACAAGTTTGTTGCACTTAACATGCAATTCAGTAACCTAGAGCCTGGCTGTTAACCACAGGATTTCTGGTATATCCGTTACTGCAATGAATCTCTAAGTTGTTATAAGAAAGCTCGGTTATTGTTCGAAACAAGTTTGCGCATAACATAATTGGGCCAAACTTGAGTTTGATAAATAAAGAAGCCAAGCTTAAACATCTCAAACTCATTTGCTCAGAGGTTAAATAATGTATTGGGTAGTTGACTTGCCATGAACTGAAACCCATTCATGTCATACTAAGACTCGTTCTACTCGTGCAACTTAGACTCGGCATAAAACAAAACAAGTCAAATCCAAAAAGAGAGGAGGGGGGGGGGGGAGATTAAAAGAAGGATTTGATTCTGAATCATATTTCGAGAATGTTCAAAAAAGGAAACACAATCAACAGAGAAACTTACAAATAGAGTCACGCATAGAATAGATTCGAGTCAATAGTCACAAGTGAAGTCAAGTTATGAGTCAAAAAATTAAACAGTCAAGTTACAAGTCAATTTTAGAGTTGGCAACTATCATAATTGCATGAGATCTACTGCTTCGGACTTATTATAGACTCCTACTATCTTTAGAAGAAAGTTGGCAATTTATAATACTCCCTCCGTCCCAGGATAAAAGCTCAAGTTGACTTTTTGCACATATTAAGAAAGATGATAAAATAAGAAAATTGTCCATATTTAAATTTTCATTTAATTGCATGGTTTTCTGCACATGACTAGTAATACTCCATAAATATGCATAGAGAATAGAAATATGATAATTAATACTAAGGGTAATATAGGCAAATTATTGTAAAAAATAGATCATTTAAAGTAAGGAAACATTTAACTTGGAACTACCTAAAATAGTAATAAAGACTTTTATCTTGGGACTGAGAAAGTATGGCCGTATAATCAAGTTTCATTTTGTAACTCATTAATGCCAATTATATAGTGCAACTTCTAATACCAACCAAACACCAAACATAAATACTTCATTGTCATTATATCTTACCCTAACGACGCCAAATTTTTGGAAAACTGTCTTGAGATCTTCACGTAGGACAACATCCTTATTGTCCTTGTACATTGTAGCAGCCAAATTATCTTCCCCACCAGCTTTTGCTTCATCTTTTTGGATAGGACTGCCAAGTGATTCCTTTCCCTTTTCAGCTTGCTCACCTTCCGAACTCGGTTCCCCCTCAACCTTTTCCTCAATCTTGGCCTCATTATTATCTTTAGAGCTTTCTTCATCAATTTTAACATCTTCGCACACCTTCTCATCAGCCTGCTCATTATTATCTTTAGAGCTTTCTTCATCAATTTTAACATCTTCGCACACCTTCTCATCAACCTGCTCAGTAAAATCTTCCATTGGCGCTTGTTCGGAATCCATCTTGCAAACATCAGCATTATCACTGGCCAGCTCCTGGCTACCATTTACTGCAGAATCTACAGCTGACTTACTCTTTAACGTAAATGCAACAATTAAGCCTTTGGGGTAGCTGTCATCAGAACCAGTGAATGTAAATTAATAAACAAAATATTTAAGCAATATAATAACATATCGAGTAGAGTGAACCACTGGAACTCATACAATTATGACAATACATACTTTCCTTCAGCATTTGAGTTGCCTTTACGATTTGAACTCATTTTCGAACGAGAATCCTTAACTTCTTCTTCTAGCTTTGCTCTTTCTGCGTCAAAATCCTTCCTATAATGGTAAATAGATTAGGAAAGAAAAAATATACAATAAAGTTACCTCGAAATAAAGACAGTCAGGAACAACTTTCCATATCTGTTTACGTTTCAATGAAAAAATTCGTTCGCAGGAATCTTAAAAAAGGGCTAAGTTCCTTCTGATCAATCCTAGATTCCCTACTAAATATTTTTCGCCCCAAAAAAAAACTATTTTAAATTTATTTGAAAATCATCAGTTGCCACTGTTGTAAATGACCTTTCTTTAGTAACTGGATCTCTAAAAGTGCCAAAGATGAAAGAACCAAGGGTATAGCATCACATAAGTGACAAACGTAGAGCCACCAAATACAGATGAGTATGGATCCATGAAATCTAAATATGATAAAAACAAACATTTAGGAAGATCATAAATATCTGTTTGATCTACTGAGCAAAATGGCAGTAAACCTTTTTTAACTAGTGATAACCCATTCTCATGCAAAAACCAATTTTGCCTTAATTTTCCTGACAACATTAGAACTATCATTAACATACTTTGATTCACAAGACAATCATAACTTACTTTGGTTTTAGTTCTAACTCGACACCTGCATAAACCAAGCTTTGCTTCAAAACATTTGTAGCATCTTCCTCAGTTGAGAACTCAACCAGAGCAGTGCCACAAAATTGCCTATTGTCTGCAACATGGCGTGGCAACCTCACACTATTAACCTGGAATTTGAAAAAGAGCAAATGCACAAAGATAATCAGATTCAAAGATAAAATGAAGTGCAGTAACCATTTTCTAAATCACACAGTTATTTTTAACACAAGATCTATAGTTCAAGCTACAAATATAAGGTATAATTGTTAGTGGCATTGATTTACTCATTTAAAAGGTCAACAGTAGATTAAATAAGAGGGAAAAACTAATCAACAAAATAAAATAGAACTATCGGGAAAAAAAATCAACAAAGCTTCTAACTACATCCAATTGAGACTACATTTTAAATAAACCACAAGTGTACTAGTCAAAGGAAGTGTTCAACAATAACATCTTAGAATGATCTTTATTATTTCACAAATGTTCTTAGTAGTTATCTTCATGGTTTAAAGTATCACACCATAGCCTGACTCGCTTGAGCCTGAAGTATACGGAAATTTGGGATATGTCAAAGAAAACTAGATAATATTGCATAATAATGTGACTACGGTTGATGATGATGATACAAGAGCCAATATATACACTAAATTCTCTATTAACAAAACTTGGATCATAAAAATAAATAAATGCATGAATAAACCCAAAAATATAACATACGAGTTTGCACATACATTATGAGAATAGAACACCCAATACCTTGGAAAACTGGCCGAAGAAAGACTCAACATCTTCAAGCTTCACATCATACTCTAATGGCGATGCTGCAATTGTTTTAACATCTAATTGCTCGATAATCTCTTCAGGTTTTGAAAGTTTGGTAGATCTACCAATCTTCTTACCTAAAATGCAAAAAATAAAAGTTGCATATACCATCATCCTGTCTTCAAAAGAAATGGCATTTGATAGCCATGAAATCTTCCACAATTTGAACTAAATTATACTGGGCATAAAAACAAATACAATGCACACTCACCATCTTCAGAAACCTTGAGAAAAGAAGAAGTTCTTAATGTTTCAGCCACAGCCTTCAGTGTATCTTCAGAAATATCATCTTGCTTTGCATCCCCCAAACCCAGATGAGTTCTCATCCTAGAGAACGAGCATATCAATGCCAAACTAACCACTAAAGTTTCCGTCAAGAAAACAGAATTTACTTGCCAACAATTGTTTTTTATAGTTTTATCTGGTTCTGTCTAAATATCCCAAACAGCATCTCTTGCAATGAAAAAATAATTAAGTTTTTATTTTTTTCTATTAAACATCTATTATAACCACACACACACACACACAAACTATAATAAGATTAAATTTACGAGTATTGTAACCACTGAGCATTGTAACTCCTAATCCATAATCACTAAAATCATGAATTCAGTTTCATTACTAGTTTAGAGATTGGTTATACATAAAAAGTGGATTTTTTTTGATAAATTGCATTTTATTAAATTGAGGTGTTAGACCATAATTAGACTATTGTTTTACCTTTTTATACTCCATGGGCACCATCCCCTTTTCATGGCTTTTCTAATTCAATTTTACTTGTATTACATAACAATGTGGGAGGTTCACTAAATCAACCATATCCAATAACACTGTCTAGTACTTTATCTAAACTATAAAAAAATGCAATAAGAAATAATTATAGGGACAAACACATCAACCCAAACAAACCTTACAAATATGTTTTTTATAATGCAAGTTATACATTAGTAATAGACATAAACACATGTATATACACACATGTACACACACACACACACACACACATATATATATATATAATGAGAGAAAAAGGATACATCCATCTTCACACTCGCTAATAGTTTTCGAAAGAAAACCATCTCTAGGAAGATTACTATCACTAAAATAGAACTCAACCTGCGCCCAAAACAGAAAAAACAAACAAACAAACGAAGATTTCATTTCTAATCGATTCATCACCAAACCCAAAAAACAATTGCCGCTCATAATGAAATAACAACTAAATAAACGATCAAATGAACCTGTCGAATAACTTTCTTCGAAGTTTCCTCGTCCAAGGACGCCGTCGCCATTGCTGTATATGCCCTAGAGTTTAAGCTTTTAGAGAGAGAAGGAAGAGAGAGCAGACAGCAATTTAGGCTTTTGGGGCACGAGTGTGAT
The DNA here is from genome assembly GCA_034770075.1 of Aralia elata. Lineage (NCBI taxonomy): Eukaryota > Viridiplantae > Streptophyta > Magnoliopsida > Apiales > Araliaceae > Aralia > Aralia elata. Next base: position 20,227,810 of record CM068386.1, read on the forward strand.
TTGGGAACAGAGAAAGGGCTTTTGAGTGCGAAATGTTATAAGCGGGCAAAATGGGCTCGGGTCTTTACACTAAATTGGGATATTTGGGTCACAGGGTACAGTAATGTATTGTATTTCACGGCCCACTGATATGTTGCCACGTCTTGTGCAATCACATATTCCATATTTCCATCTACCGCAACTTCAAAAACTAACGACTTATTAATTTTAATAATAAACATGAAATAATAAAATATTTTTTATTTTGTAAATAACAATAATATATTCGTAATTTTGTAAGTGAGAATCTTTTCGTACAATAAAAAATATAAAAATAACTTTTCCTTTTTAACATTATATATTCTTTTGGATTTTCGGAGCTTAGTTGTCTTAATAAAAAAATTCATCTAATTATTTTGCATGGTGTAGTTTTTATACAATTTTTATGGATGTGCGTGCACATATATACATTTATATATATTGAATTATTTAATTGTTTTTTCCCAATAACTCTCATTTCTCTGTCATAGTGCATGATAAATAATTAAAATTATTAATTATTATATTTATGAAGTGAGTTTTTTTTAATTTATTTATTAATGATCGTCTTTTTTCTCTTATATGGTTTTAAAGAGTGTCTTGAAAGTATGAGCTACTTTAATATTAAAAATTTACAACTAATTTAAATTGTTACTATATATCATAATGACTTTTGATTCCTCTTTTTTATAATTGCAATGAATAGAATGTAATTATTAAAGGTGTCATAAGATTTGTAAAGTGTTCGCTTCCAAAAGACACACATTACATTTTTTTATTTAAATTAAATTTTCTCTCACGTTAATGTGAAAGTTAATTACGGCTGGACATACATCTTGTAAAAATATCAATGATACTCTATCGCTCTATATCAAAACAGTGGACATGTAAGAGAGATCTTATAATATTATCAATGACTCGGTCTAAATGCAAAATAATTACTCTCTGTATCAAAACAGTGGACCGACCGACTTTGTATGAGTTTTCAATTAAATCAATTTTTTTCCAAAATAATTCCAACAAACAAATTACAAACATAGGGATGACAATTTGACTCGAAATCAAACAATTTGTTCAAACTACATGTTTCCCTTCTAAGAATTCTTCATTTGCTATCGAAAATTATTATTGTTATGTAAACTATTTTGTTTTGTGTTGTAATTTAGGTTTCATTTCAAAACATTTAGTTAAATAAAGTAGTTAGTATAATTTATTATTTATTTTTAAACTCCTGGGATGTGCACTGTGATTTAAACCATAAACCAAATAGTGTGGTGTTGGAATGGCAATTACTTGAACCGGAACCTTGCCGGGGCGGTCCTCACGGTTGCCATCTCTATACTCCAAAACAAACAAGTCCAGATAATTTCATATATATCATAATCATCATCAAGTATGCATAGAATACGAAAGCAAGCTCCTCTCTGCCTCAAAGTACACGTTTGTGCGTGTGCTTGAGCTTATTAAGAAGGAACTGACAATTTCACATTACACATAATCATACTAGTACCAAACAAAACCCCCCCCCCCCCCCCCCCCCCCCCCAAAAAAAAAATCAAAAAAAAAATCTCTTTTTATGTCTTTCTTCCTTTCCCTTTTTGGCAGTTTCCCAAATTTGGCAACAAGGTGATATAGTATGGGAAATATTCAAATTTAATTAAAAAAAATTTCACATGAAATCATCTTCCAGTTCTTGCAAGGACTTTTGGGTCGAAGCTATGTCTTTATTAGATGTCATCTTGTCGGCTACCATTAAATTCTTGTAGCTCCTAAGCTCCGCTTGTCTCTCCTTTTCCAGCCTCTCTATCTCCTCCCTTCGTTTCTGCAAAAGCAACAGAATGTTCGGTACTAGTTCAAAGCAAAAAACAATAGTAACAAAACTACAACCACATATATCTCAATTACATAATACATATCAAAATGATTGCTTTGGCAGAGACTACACAACTTCCACAATTACATAACACATGTTTATAAGCTGTGAGGTTGGCAATTACAGTAAGAGAATGACGTATCAGACGTAGACAGTCTGGTTATGTATTAGAGGTGAGAATGATAGCATATACAGACTGTTTGATTTGTGTGATGAACACTTAAAAACTTTTTGCTTTTACAAAAAATACACGCTGGAAACCTGATTTTACCTACCAATTACTGTTAACAACCATCAATAACCAACCCTCTTCCATCCTGAGAATCTTATTTTAGCTATCAAACGCGCCACCTTTTTTCTCTTCCTATTTTTAGTTAATGAAACACCCCAACACTAGCCTTTACTCTAAACCACCATAAACCATTTGTAGGCAGATTCTACAAAGTCTTTAAACAATTAAACCTATAATACATTATTTACAGCAAAGGATAAAAAATATATATACATGAGCACAGATGGAACCCGACTCTATTTGGTGATGGGTGAACAGAAGAAGCAAGTATAGGACCCAGGGGAATGAATGGAGTGCGATATTATGTTCTCCATCAGTCACTCATTCCAGCATTTGGAAGTTGACTCTCATGGGTTGTTCACTCTCTAGTTTGGGTGTTAGCAATAGCACTTGCACTAGATTCTGGGACAATGTTTGGGTAGGTAAAATTTTGCTAATATGCAGCCTTTACATTGATAATGCTAGAAATTACAATTTGTGACTCGTTCTCAGATCAGTGACTCAGGAAACCAAACCGAGTCGCCAAGATTTCGACAACTTGGTCGCTTCTTGAACTGTGCTACCGAAGGTCTATGCTCCATAGATAGTTTTGTTGTCCTTTTCACTTGTAGTGTTTTTTACTTGCTTCTAGAAGGATATTTTCTCCTCCCTTTGCATTGTATTTTTTGTCTCTCCATTTAAATAAAAGGTTCTTTTATCTTAAAAAATAAACAGTAGAATACTACTCATCCATAAATTTATATTAAACTTCATATGGATGTTGGCTATATGGTACAAAGGCACTCATGATAACAATAGTGTAACAGGCACACACATCTTTATCTCGTCCAAAATTAGCCAAGAAAATAAGAGACTTACTTTATCTCTCAGCAGCTGTTTCCTTTCCGCTCGTTCTGCTGCATTAACTGACTCGCGCTCAGCTGCAACCATAAAATATAAGATAAATATTCAGTGAGTTGCCTTACTTGTACAAATACAGAGAACATGAAGAAGGTACAAGTAAAAACTTGTAATCATAAAGAATAACAAGATACATTATTGCGGAGTTGTCAGATACTTTATTCAATTAATAAAGCCTAAGAACTATTTCCGTTAAACTTAGGTGTCAAAGGCTATTATTCCATCTAAATTACACAAACAGCAGAGATGAAAAAAGAATTACCTTTCAAATCAGGTGTCCTTTCCACTTTTGTCTTGTTTAATCTATTAACTACCTCATTAATCCGTTTCTCTACTCTGACAGTGCGGACCTGAACACAGCACCAACATCGGACAAGGAGCTAACTAGCTAACAGTTTCATTGTGCGCAATTTAAACAAAAAAGTAAAGCAGCTTGGAAAGCAAACTAGCCCAAGCCAACACGAATATAAACTTCAGTACCAACCGACTCCTCACCATTTTTGGATTGTGAAAACCAACTTGGCCAACATCCATAGAAGCAGTCTTCTTCAAATTTTGCCAGGGAGTGTATACAACATCGATATTGTTCACCTTGTTTCCTGCCACATAACAAGCAAAAATTCAACATCAATGAAATAATACAAATATGAAAAAGGAAGATATACACATGCTATGTAGAAGGAAAATTGTTACTTCTTCGAGTAAAGAGCATCCAAGTCAAGATTGTCCTTAGCAGACAAGATAATAAAAGAACAATCCTTAATTTTGGAATACATATTACAATCCTCAGTAAATTTGATGAGGTTAAATTGCCAAACTTTCTTTAGACTAAATTCTCTCTTCTTTTCTGTTAACTCCTTAACACACAAAAAAAAAACATTAATTATGAGTCAGTTGACTGAAATGTAATAGAACAGAAAATCATTATAGAATTTGCCTTGTATGGAATTTGCTTTGACTAGCTGAGCACAATCTTCCAGTAGACCTTCTGATATATCATCAACAGCCTGACCCTTGTTTAATCTCACATAAACATGGGCCGAAGACATTTTATCAACATGGAACCTGCGGTAGAAGAAATCCTTTCAAGGAAGTACTAAAATTAAAGAAAGAATTATCACTGAACATAAGAACATAAGAATATAACTGGTCCTTGATGGGGATCACAAGTAAAGAGAAAATCAAAGATTTTTCATATTTATTATTTCAAGTTTTTATTATATTTAATGTAAGAGTAATTGATGTAATTTATATATTAGTGGGGATTTAAGAATTTAAATAGTAAGGGTATTTTAGTCTTTAGTACTTTTATTATTTCCCAAGTAATATCAAGGTATTGAGTCTATAAATATTGTTGTAACCCCCAAAAGTTAATCAGATAACAAATTATTAATATTGAAGTTGATTACTATTATCATACTGTAGAGGTATTCAATTCATCTTAGTGTTGATTCATGGAGTTGATACACTTGAGAGACCCTAGTGATTTAGACGTGGAGTTTAAATTCTAGTTTCAATTTCGTTATTTGCTATCAATACTTGTTTCAAAATCTGTCCTACATCATTTTTGGCATCAAAACTGTCTTGTTTTCTTCCATTGCTGCAGCTGTCCTCATTAGGGGCCCGTTCGGGAATGACTTATTTTAAAATGACTTATAAGTTAAAATATAAGTTAAATTATAAGTTGTTTTAAGTTGTGACTTATAAGTAAAAGCGTTCGGCAGATAATGACTTATAAGTCATAAATTAAGTTAAAACAAGTTATGAAAGTGTTCGGCTGATAATGACTTATAAGTCAATTTTAAATGTAAAATTACTAAAAAGGGCATTATAAACAGCTTATTCTTAGTAAACAGCTTATTATTTAAACAGTTTATTAGTAAACAACTTATTTAAACAGCTTATTGGTAAACAGCTTATTTAAACAACTTATTATTTAAACAGTTTATTGGTAACCAACTTATTATTTAAACAGCTTATTGATAAACAACTTATTATTTAAACAGCTTATTGGTAAATAACTTATTTAAACAGCTTATTGGTAAACAACTTATTATTTAAACAGTTTATTGGTAACCAACTTATTATTTAAACAGCTTATTGGTAAAGAACTTATTATTTAAACAGCTTATTGGTAAATAACTTATTGGTAAACAACTTATTATTTAAACAACTTATTGGTAAACAACTTATTATTTAAACAGCTTATTGGTAAACAACTTATTATTTAAACAACTAAATATTGGTAAACAACTTATTAATAGTAAATATATTATTTAAATAGCTTATTATTTAAACAGCTTATTAGCAAACAACTTATTGGTAAACAACTTATTATTTAAACAGCTTATTGGTAAACAACTTATTATTTAAACAACTAAATATTGGTAAACAACTTATTAATAGTAAATATATTATTTAAATAGCTTATTATTTAAACAGCTTATTAGCAAACAACTTATTTAAACAGCTTATTAGTAAACAACTTATTAATAGTAAATATATTATTTAAATAGCTTATTGGTAAATAGCTTATTATTTAAACAGCTTATTGGTAAACAACTTATTATTTAAACAACTTATTATTTAAACAGTTTATTGGTAAACAACTTATTGGTAAATAATTTATTATTTAAACAGTTTATTATTGTTAAACAACTTATTATTTAAACAGCTTATTGATAAACACTTTATTTAAACAACTTATAATATTAAATGTATCAACCGTACATATAAAAACATTGTGAAATATAAAGAATTGGACTCGTATATTATTTATCAATTAAAATATATAAAATATTTAATTATATATTTTACTTTTTTTATTATATTTTGTGTGCATAATTTTTTTGGTATAATTAATGTTTTTAACATTATTCTTCTTTAATTTTTTTTGTTTCAACAATAAAAATATCATTAAATTAATTTACGTGTCAATTAAAATTAAATCCCTTCTCAGCCATCTAAAGAGAATGTTATGCCTGCTAACTTTCGAAATCTAGCAATTATTTTGATTTTTCAAAATAAATTTGTGACTGTTTTTATATTCAAAGCGATACAAATTTATTTAAATTTAACTAATATAATAACAAATATTATAAATTAATTATTCAAAAAGTACTACTACTATTTTTTTCACTAAATGAGTTATTTGTTAATCTTTTTTATGAAATTGAACATTAATGGGAAAATGCATTCAACTATCTTAAACGCCTTTATTTGGACTAAATTGTTGCAAAAATTGTTCCATGCGCGAGTAAAGTTATTTATTTTTTCCCTTTTTTTTCTAAAATATAGAAGCAATTTTTCATTCATAGGGACATTGTATATTTACATATCCAAAATCTAAGTAACATAAATTTTCACTTTTAATAAATGCATTAACATATTTGTTCTTGAATTTTCATTTGGAAGTAATATTATGTTCGTTGGAAGTATTTTTGAGACGTTGATGTTCTTATCGTAATTTGTATGTTATTATTAAGTTAAAAAAATATTATTATTATTTTTAACCATCTATAATATTATAATTCATTAATTATAGGTATACATTTCAATTCTAAGAACTAAGAGGGAAAAGAGACATGAAGAGATGTAGGAGGGGTAGAGATGTAATTTATCAAGACAATAGAGGGGTAATATAGTCATTACATTTGGTCAAAATAGCTTATTTAGAATGACTTATAAGTCATTTTTTTTTAAGTCTCAAATTGTTACTTATTTTTTTTAACTTATAAGTCAAAAAATAAGTAACAATTTAAGTCATAGCCAAACACTAAAATAGCAAAAAGCTCCTTATAAGTTGGTTTGACCAACTTATAAGGAGCTGCCGAACAGCCCCTAGTTAGGTTGTTGCAGCCTCCTTTTGTTTCTTCTAGTGAGAAGACTGGTAACCTTAATCTTATAAATATCTTGCCAAAATTACAGTTTATAACCCATAGTCTCCTTTCACATTTACATTTTACCCTATAGTTGACCTTATACAATTTTACCCCTACATCTTCTATAAATAAGCCCAAAACTCTATTTTTTCCGGCCTTATCCTAGTTTATTATTTTCTTTTCTGTTAGCCCCTTGAGTCAAAAAAATAAAATAAAAATAAATATTTTTTTTAATCCATTGTTCCAATGTCTCGAGCCACTAAAGAATTGATTGCCAAAGCAAAATAGTACATTTGATCTCTCGACGATGAAAGTGACCGAAACGCAAGCAAGAAGAGCATAAATGGGATATGACTGCTGCACCAGACAACCTTGAAAAAATTGGAACGTCAGTATCAAGATGAGCAAAGAAAAGCTGAAGCACAAAAACTTCAACAAGTTGAAGCAAAAGAATGTCGAAAGGCTATACATAAAATTGTTTCTATATGTTCTAATCCGAAGGATGACATCTCTGTTATAAAAGATGGCCTTAATGAATTGCTGACACATATTCAAGCTAAAAAAGTAAATATTGATAATTCTGAAGCTACAAACATTTGTACTATCGATAATATTATTTCTCAGTCATGTGACGTGTTTGTGGATGCTCTTAAAGCTCTACAAGTTGAAACAGAAATTATGTGTGAACAACAAATTAAGCAAAATTTTGAAGTTGCTTTTGAGTTGTTCGTCACCAAGGAGAAGACGGTTCGAGAAGCTGATCCTGTCCAAGTTGATAATATTGAGTTCATCATTTCGATTAATCTACTTACAACGCCTTTGAATGCTAAATCAATGCTCGTCAATTTTGTTCCCAAATTTTTTTGAGACATTTAGTGTGAAGCTCTCCAAAACGTCCACATGTTTTCTCTTGGTGCAAATAAGTTCATGGATGATTCTAGCATGTTACAAAACTCGAGGTCGAGTTTTCTTCAACAAGAGGAGAATGATGGGGATCACAAATCAAGAGAAAATCAAATATTTTTCATATTTATTATTTCAAGTTTTTATTATATTTAATGTAAGAGTGATTGATGTAATTTTTTTATTAGTGGGGATTTAGGAATTTAATAGTGATTTAGGATTTTAAAAGTTAGTAAGGATATTTTAGTCTTTAGTATTTTTATTATTCCCAAGCAATATCAGGGTATTGAGTCTATAAATATTGATGTAACCCCCACAAGTTAATTAGATTACAGATTATTGATATTGAAGTTGATTACTACTATTCATACAGTAGAAGTATTCTATTCATCTTAGTGTTGATTTGTGGAGTTGATACACTTGGCAAACCTAATGATTTAGACGTGGAGTTTAAATCCTAGTTACAATTTTGTTATTTGCTATTAATACTTGTTTCAAAATCTGTCCTGCATCAGTCCTATCTTGAAAGCCAACAAAAATTATTTTCCTGCAATAGAGGAACCATCAAACGAGTCTTATAGAATTGGAAAGTTGACCAAAATAAGATTTAAGCATGATGCTTTGATTTGAAAAAAAGTTGATTGCATTAGCCCACCCAATACAAAGTATAACCTACTTTCAACCAAACTACGGCTAAAATCATCTCACTTCTAGGAACTTAACTAGCATCCTTTGGCTTCTTCACCATCGTAAAATTTCAAGTGAAGCAATATCAACTAAATCCAACAATTGTCACCCTAAAAACAAAATTTATTTCATCAACCCATTCTGCCTATAATAAATTTCCAATCAAAAAATAGGTCATGATAGATTATCATGTCTCCAAAACTACAAACCCATTCCTTGATACAAATATTCAAAATCAAACACTACAGTAAGCAATGCCCCTAGTTGGACTAAAAACATTTTGTGCAAATTAAGTCATCTTTTTAGCATTGAGGTACTGCTTCGATCCCCTCCGAAAGGTGTTCATTTCATGTTTTATATTTTCCTATTACATCTCAATATATCCAGCATGCTGGGATTAAGTTTATACTAAATAAATTTAGAACCACAAAGTACTAACTACCATTAATTTTGATAAATTATAGAGAACAACAACCAATAAGTATTTAGTAAGCAACTAAGCATAATTATGGCTTTTTCTTTACTCAAGCTTTAATTAGGACGTCAATGATAAAGCGGAGCGGGGCACAGTGTTGTTAAAGGCGTGCCTAGGCGCACCATCCCAGCCCACGTTGAGCGCCTCATCTCACCTGAGGCGAGACTCATTTAATGAGGTGCACTCGAGGCGCAAGCCTCATCGAAGTTGTGTAATTTTTTTTCCTAAGCAATCTAGACCGTCAATTGCAACCTCCCCCTCCAGTTAAGTCTCTCCCTTCTCCTTATCTCTTCTCCTTTTTTTTATTCTCTTCTCTTCCCCAAAAAAATGCTATTTTACAAAATACTAAGGGGTTATGCTACCCAATTTTTTCAGAAATTTTGAGTATTTTACTACACTACTATTCCCGTGTTTACTAACTTATTAAATACTAAAAATGTGTATATAACTTATAAGTATTTTTTTTTAATATTTAAATATGCATTTATATTGTTGTCTAGTGTTTACTACTTACATATATATATATATATATAAAAGATTGTATGTATTTAACTATGTACTTATGCAGAATGTAATTATGATATTGATTATATCAGTGTATCACTCTTGACTATACTACATAGGTATGGTCCTTGAACTTACATAGGTATGGTCCTTGAACTTGTTATAGAAACTTTTTGAACATGCTTAGAAATTTGTAAAATTACTTGATGGTTGATAAATTTGATACATAAATGATTACACATGTGTATATAAATATATTTTTATTTTTTTCAAAATATGTGTGTCTCACTTCGATGAGGCGTGCGCCTCACTTCGCGCCTAGGCCCCAAGGAGACCTTTGCGCGTCGGTGCGTCTCTTACCTTAAATAACAATGCCTGGGCATAAATAAAGTTATAAGTTTAAGGTTACATTTGGATACTTAAAGAACATTTTAGCCCCCAATTTGCATTCTTCGCCAACTTTCTCTTCTCTATACCAGTTTCCTTGTTTCGACCTTAACTCTCAATGTCATTAGCACCGTCACTCAAGTGACTTCATCAGTATCCATAATTTCTTAGGTAAACAACAAGCTTCCCAAAATATTAAAAAGAATACATGTCGAAATAACAATTCCAAATATTCACATAAGCATCACACATCGTACTGTCAAATTAGATAGATAGAAGACTAGGAAATGGTACACATTCATTGGATATATGGCATAACTTGTTACCATGTTGTAATATATTGTTAACAAAAAAACTAGGTTAAATCAGACGATGAAGGGCATCAATAAAGCTAAACTGAACAGAAGTGTCCCAGTGAACAGCCCAAATCATTTATAAAACATAAAATAACAAATATAGCACAACCAAAAGCTCCCCTCTTTATAATTAAACCCCAAAAAATAAAAATGAAAATAGCAAAACAGAAAACCGATATAGCATCATCCAAGTTGCGAGGACTAGCAAATTTAGACAATAAACGGCATTTAAAACTGAAACATAAAACATAACATAACATACCTGTAACACAATTAAACCAAAAAGATTGAATTTTTTTACACAAGCATCAATTCATTGGACACAAGCAACAAACTGTGTGCAAAATCGTAGAGTATAATTACATATAGAGAGAGAGAAAAGGGTAAATACCAAATGTCTTCGGGGAAGCCGTATTTGATGAGCTCTTCGTTCTCGTGCTTGTCGAGACCCATGAAAATGGTGTAGTCTCCGGCTTCCGGGCGGGCTTTGAAGTAGAACACCATTTTTCACGCCCTCCCAAATCCCAATCACAGACACAAAAAGTAGAAGCAGAAGAAGAAATACAAATTAGGGTTTTCAATTTCTGTTAAAAATTAAAACCGTACTTTCCGCATCTTACTATGCTCTGTTTGGCATCACGTTTCGTAGAAAATCCAATTTTTAGTTGTTTCCATTTTCATTTGTTCCGAAGTCAAACTTCCCTAATTTCCTTTCTTTTGCATTTTGATTTTTTAAAATTAGTTCCTAAATTTCTAAAATTTAAAATTATTTAATTCGCTTACATTTTATATATGATAAAATCTTTAATTTATAATATTTTTCATACAATTTTTAATAATTATAATTGTATTAACTAAAATCAACTAAATGAAATTTAAGACTTTTAAAATTGGCTTCAAAAGGTCAAAATAGAAATCTTTATGGGAAACAAAATGAGTATCTATTTTACTTATTTATATAACCTAATAAATCTAAAAATTTAGTATTATGTACGATAATTTTCATAAGAACAATAGTTTTCTTTTAAATATATTATCTAATTAATGATAAAATTTTACTTACACTTGAAATATGAGTATACCTATGCTTTAATAATAGTAACAAATTCTAGTTAGTTAAGACGATCTTTATGAAAAATTATTTTCTTCTCAAACTATATATATCAACTAAGTAGCAATTAATAAAATCTAATTTAATAACAATAATATATATAAGTAATTACAGTAAAATCCTACTCATATTTGAAATATAATTATTCTTACAATTCAATAAATAGTAACAAATTAATATTCGATAAGATGATCTTATGATTGTTTTATTATAAAATTATATTACTTATCTTTATTTTAAATAGTCCTTTATTATACAATTAAGATGGTGTTTAGTTCCTATTGTAGTTTCAATAAATATATCATTAATTAAAAAGAGTAATTCATTATCAATATTTAAACTTTAATTTAATAATTGAATCAAATTATTGGTCAATGTATTACTTTTATACCTATAATATATACTAATTAATATAATTTAAGGTAATTTTGGTAAGAAAATAATTTCCTTCTAAAATCATACTATCTAAGTGATAATAAAATCATACTTATACACGAAATATAACTACACTTATATTCTAATAATAGTTATAAATTAAATTATGAAAATAATATAGTTTAAAATATATTTTTTTCCCCAAACTATTTTATCTAAGTAGTAATATAATTTTAATTAAACTTTAATGATTGTATATATGTTTAAATAAAAGTAACAAACAAATATTATATATAAGATATATCATTTTGATTGTTTCCTTATAAAATTATATTACTAATTTTGTTTTCTTATAAAACTATGTTAATATAGTTTCTAATTTGGATAGATTAATAATAGAAGTCGACGTAGAAAAAGTAAAAGCTCAAACTGAAAAATAAGTGAACCAAAAAGAAAGTCAAACAAAAAAAAGAAAAAAATAAAATTGTCTATTTAATTATAGTATATATGTCACGCCCCCGAAATCCACCTGCTAACTTCTTTTAGCCAGGTCGGACTTCATGCTGACTTGTATAACCTTATTCAAAACATTCATTAACTTAAAGGTAATGTACACGATAAGTTTATATAAAAACTCGTAATATAATTGATTTGAATCGTATATAGAAATCATGACTTCTAATAATCAGAGTATAATGCGGAAAAATGATAATATTATAATATCATTGTTACATGTTACATCATTCCCAGGTTACTTGTTCTTATTACAAATAAGTCCTAGAAGACTTAACAACAAATCTCCATTTATCTATCCGAGACTTGCAGTATTAGCAACCAGGCAGTTCCCAGAAAAGATGGGGCTTTCCGTTAAAACGGCGCGCAATTAGATGACCTAACCCCTTTTCTCGTCAGAACTTTCTAGACATTGCCAATAATGTTAATCTAGCATAGTTTAAATCTTCTACATCTTCAACTTTCTTTGTACCGCCAGAATCGTCTGGTAATTCTTCCTTAGCTATAATTTGTTTTAAGATAATTGCAAGAATGAGCATAAGAATGCCCAACAAGTCTAACAAATATATACATGAGAAGAGAATCACCTTTTCAAGATATATATACAGAATAAGCTGACACAAGATTTCAACGATTATCAATATAGTGAACTGAGTGGTTCCCCACCTACGAACTAATGAATTAGTTCCCCGTCTCATCACCACTGCTACAATTGTATCAACAGTGTATATCGCTTCTACGATACCTCTACACTGCGACAAATGTTACCTCAGTGAGTTAGATCGGTTTCCTAACACATCTTAAACTCTTGCCCATACAAGAGAGTTGTTCAACTCAGATACTAACATGGTTTTCAATTGAAATTCAACAATCACTATCACGTTGCACATAAAAAGATAACAAGCATGTTAATGCACGAGGTGCAAAAGAAACAATACTTGCATAACAATAAACTTCATAAATAAGACACGTTATTGCACGGAGTGCATTTCAACAAATAAGTAGACTTGCGTTATTGCACGGAGTGCATTTCAACAAATAAGTAGACTTGCCTGAATATGGATAATATGTTAACGCTAATGTTTCATTCCTCGCCCAATCTCTTGAAGTGTAAGCTCTAGAACTTTTATCCTCCAAGCTTTTTCTTTCCTTGGATTATACTAGGCTAATTAAGCATTTAAACGATTAAATATTTTAAGTTTTATTTCGGGTATTATAACCGCTTATAAATAAGACTCCTTCTAATATACATGAAATAATTTCAGCATTATAATTGCATATAAAATAAATATTCATCAACTATATTTAAAATAAATTAAGCATTATAACTGCTTATAAAATGAATATTCGGCTATTATATTTGAGAAAATTTAAGCATTATAACTGCTTATAAAATAAATATTCGGCTATTATATTTGAGAAAATTTCAGCATTATAACTACTTATAAAATGAATATTTTTACTAATAGTTGAAGAAATTCGGACATAGTAACTGCTTATAAAAGTATATTTTCTAATATATAAGAGAAATAAATCGAACAATATAACTGCTTGTAAATAGGACTTTTGTACTATATACTTAAAATAATTTGGGCATTATAACTGCTTATAAAAGTATATTTTTACTAAATATATAAAGAAGAATGAAAATAATAACCACTAGAGTAATGGGTTAAATGCTTTTTTGGTCACTGTACTTTAAGTCAACTTACAAATGAATAACTGAAGTTTTTTTTCTTACATTCAACTCATTGTACTTTACTTTTCTAACAAACCGTTAGAAAAACCGTTAAGTCCTTTGACTTTAAACGGAAATAGACACATAAGCTGCTGAGTTGTAAAAAAAACTGATGTGGCAATGATAATCTGACGTGGCTGTGATTATGTGGATCTGGAGGAAATTTTTTATGAAGAAAATGAAAAAAATATTTTAAAGTATAATATAAATTTAAAAAGTTAGCCAAAAAAACAAGAAAATAAATGAAAAATGTATTTAATTATTTTTTTAATTAATATCAAATGAATTTTTATTTATAATTAAGCCATTTATAAAACATAAAAACTAAAAATATGCTAATTAAAATAAAGGGGAATATGAAATAAATTTAGAGGAAAATGAAAGAAAATTATAATAAAATCAAAAAAATTAACAAAAAATACATGGAAGAAATTAAAAAATAAAAAGAGTTATTTAATTATTTTGTAATTAATAGCAAATGGTTTTTTTATTTAATTAATAACAAATATAATTAAGGAAATTATAGAAATTATAAAATTAAAAATATTTTAAAATTAAAAATCTTTTCTAAATAAATTTTTATTTACATAAATGTTTATATATGTTAGGCAAAGAATTATTAATTATTGAAAGTAAATATTATGGTATATTAACAATTTATTAATATATTATACTTAAACAAATTAAACAAACCCATCTTCACCTTCAATCTTCTCTTCCACAAATTAAAATCTTCATATTATAGCTTAATTTTTCAATATAAATTGATGACTAGGCCTAAACATGCTTATGTGTAAATAAAAAAAAATTTATTTCAAATAAATTTTTTTTTACAATTATTAATCATTTGAGGGTAAATATGTCAAGAACACACACTAACACACCAAGAACACACATATAAATTCAAACACACACACTAACACACCAAGAACACACACACATGCCTATAATAAATTACCAAACCACATAGTAATTAACCAAATAAATTCACTTGAATTATAATCTAACTTAAACAATTGAAACTAATTAATCTGGAAAAAAAATTAATCTAACTTAAAAAATTCTTCAATCCCTGCTAGCCCAAATCCGAAAGAGCAGAGCAGAAATTTTAGAAATAAAACAGATCCAATCAATCAGATCATAAGGAATAACAACAAAATTCTGATAAATTAGAAAGATAACAGATCTGATTAATGGGCTAGATAAGAAATAATCACACATAAACAAACCAACCCAGAAAAGTCAGACCCTAAAAAACCCAATTTGCCTCTAAATAGACATGGGAAAAACACCAAATCAGCCAAATAGCATAAATCGTGAATCGTCCAGAGCTGAAATAGAGCGCCAAGCCGCCAAATAACACTAAGATGCAAGACTTCATCGGCTCAGTCCGCCAATCTCTGGTGTTCAACCCTTCTAGAGACGACGACAGTAGTTTCGGAGGATTCGTCGAAATGATCGGCTCTAGCATCCGAAAATCGAGAATCAGACTGTTTGCAAAGCCCACGGCTCCAACATTGCCTCTGATTTCGAAACGCGATTCGGTCAAAGCAAAAATGCACCTGCGATCCGGTGGCGGAAAGGGGAATTGATTGGTTGCGGTGCTTTTGGCCTGGTTTATATGGGGATGAATCTGGATTCTGGAGAGCTACTTGCTGTAAAGCAAGTTAATTTCTTCACTATATGTGTAACAAACTAAAAATTTGATATTTATGCAAAAAATAATATTTTGTTGCACGCAATGGGTAATATGGAACTGGAATGGGGGATGTGAGTTAATAGTGAGGCTTAATTTCATGGATTATAATTACGTGTTTTCAAAAATGTGCTCCAAAAGAATTTTAAAGTGGGATGGTAAGGAAAAAGGCAGGGCACCTAATTATTTTAACTTTAATTTTTTAAATGTCTTTTCATTTTCCCTAAAATTTTAAATTTAATGTCTTTTATACTTTAATTTTTAAATGTCTTTTAATTTTTCTTGAATTTTTAAATTTATATATTTTTATTTATTTTTCTCTTTTTCATTACTTTTTAAAAAAAAAACAATTTCCCATCTTTTCCTAAATTTCCTGATTTATTTTAATTTTTATACTATTAACCCCAAAATTTCCTTCATTTTCATTTAAGAATCGCCACATCAGAAATGAGCACCATGTCACCACTGCCACATCATTACTCTGTTAGTCAATTAACGGTCTAGACGATTTTTAAAATTTTTGTAAGAAAACTAAAGTTCAGTTAGTTGACTGTAAGAAAAAAAAGTTCAGTTATCCATTTGTAAGTTGGCCTAAAGTACAGTGAGCAAAAACGCATTTAACCCCTAGAGTAATACCTCTTGTAGTTGCTAGCTTTACTTCCAATCGCGTAGCGCTTCGATACTTCGAAAGTAATTTTTATCTCACAATATCTCTCAGAATATAAATATAGAGTGTTTTTGCTCTTGAACTGCTCTTGAAATGGTAAGAAATAATGAAGAACTAAGCTTGCTATTTATAGGAAAACCAAGTTTCGCTAATTGCACGTTAGGGGCTCGGCTTATTACACTTTGCACCTGACTTATTACACTTTGGTACCTAGGTTAATTACACTTTAAGCTAAGAAAAATTGGTTAATTACACTTTAGTACCTAGATTAATTACACTTTAGTACCTAGCGTGTGCCAGACGTGAGCCGACGTGAGCCGGCGTGTGCCAGGCGTAAGCACGACAAAGCGTAAGCACGACAAATCACTTTGTCATTTCGAAGCACGACACAACAGCTTACTAAAAATAATTTGTCAGGACGCTTCTCGGTGAATTCGCCGGAAGCACGACAAATCATTTTGTCCGTGTAAGCACGACACAGCTGTTTGGCGGAAAATTTTTATTTGACCAAATTTATCGTTTACACGATATAATCACAAAACACCTGTTTCAAAATATCATTTGGATCTTTATTTAAGCACATATGATACAAAATTTGAATCTCATTGGGGTTTAAGATTTTAAACTTCTCGATACCTAGTTTTAGGTCATTAAATTAACCTCTAACCATATACGATCGTATTTATAAGCCTCATAAATATTCAAGGTATTACATTCACCCATACTTCAAAGAATTTCGTCCTCAAAATTAACTTTACAGCTAACTTTAGTCATTCAATATCATATTTATAAGTTCTATAAATATTCAGGATATTACAATATAGATAGATAGATAGAATAGTATAGGTAGATAGATAAGTTAACTTATAAATAAGGAGTGAAATTTATAATTTTATATCGGCATGTCAATTGTTTTCAAGTGTTGTTGTATTAATTATTTTATTATAAAATGATGTATTTGTACAATGAAATTATATAAATTCCCTTAAAAAAACATATAATAATAATAAATAAATAAAAAGATGTACATGTACGATGTCACCCAATATAAATTTTCTGATGAAAATAAACCCTAATGAAATTTAATAATTTTTCACTCCAAATCAAATTTGCCTTTGCAAGTTCCCCTCACTTGGATATGGGTGGAAATTAATGGCTTGTTTGTTGTAACCGGAAACCATTTGTTGATACGTGTCAGCTTTTGTGTCTTATGATGAGAATTGTTGGCTATGGACTATGGTGATGCATACTCATCCCTACCCAAGAAAATCAACAATAAATGAATTTACCAGCCACCAAACACATCCTTAACTGAACTGAGCAAATGGCAAAAAGAATATTATATTACTACTAGTCCATGAATAGAGATAGTATAAACGTCAGCATTATTTGAATTTTTAGGCAAATACCATCATAGCTAGAGCTAGCCAAGGTGTTTCAGCTTATCCTAATTTCACTTAATATATATGACCAGATTGCAAGTCAACCATTTGTATTTTAACATGATGATATCAGAGTTATCAATTATGTAGTCTTATTTATTCTAAACAAATTATAAATCTCAAAGTAAAAATAATGTTATCAGAACAATAATATTGTTAAAGTAAAATAATATTATCAAAATAATATATAAATGCCATTAAAAAATTATAAATGTGTCACTAAATGTATATTTTTTCTAACATCATCAATTTTGTTTAGAATTTAACCATTTATATATGATAAGAACATGAAATATTACATATACACCTCTACACACACACACATATATATATGTGTGTATATATATATATATATATATATATATATATATATATATATATAGATGTACTGATTTTGGACGAGCATGCAAGTTAGTAAATATCCATCAAGCCTTGGGCTTTCTTTCACAACTTACCATTGCATGCACCTTTAAGCAGCCGTGAGTGACTCAAAATTGAGCACAGACATGGAGCTTCTCATCATCCTCTCTGCACTTGCAACCATTTCCATTACCACCATCTTTATTTATCTCTTTAAATTCCACAAAAACAAGTCACAATCAGTAGCTCCATACCCTCCTGGAGGAGCAGGCTGGCCTCTCTTAGGAGAAACCCTAGATTACTTCTCAAAACTCCGAAATGGCATGACCGAAAGATTTGTGATGGATAGAATTAACAAGTACTCCTCCCAAGTCTTCAAAACAAATTTACTCGGCGAGAAAATGGCACTTTTGACTGGTGCTGAGGGCAACAAGTTCTTGTTCTCGAACGAGAGCAAGTTGGTCCAAGTCTGGTGGCCGAGCTCAGTCAATACTGTTTTTTTGAAGACCGATAATCGGTCAGCTCAAGATGAATCCATTAAAGTGCGCAGACTGCTTACACCTTTTCTCAAGGCGGAGGCACTCAAAGCATACGTTGGCACAATGGACACCGTCTGCAAAAAACACCTAGACACACACTGGATGGGCCCTCAAGTCAAGGTTTGTGATTTAGTGAGAAAATACACTTTTACTTTAGCATGTCAATTGTTTCTAAGTGTTGAAGATCCTGAAAACCTCGAAAAACTCAACAAAACATTTGATGATGTCACGCGTGGGGTCGTTTCGATACCGGTAAATTTTCCCGGTATGTCATTTTACAAGGCCATCAAGGCTTCACAAGAGATTAGGGCAGTGATTGAGGGGATGGTGAAACAAAGGAAGATTGATATCGTCGAAAATCGGGCAACACCGACACAAGATGTTATGTCAAAAATGCTCGCCGCCGTGGAGGTGAACAAATCGGAGAATCCGGTTACTGATGCGGACATTGCCACCGATTTACTGGGGCTGATTATCGGTGGATATGAAACCGTTAACACTTCACTAGTGTTTATTATGAAGTTTCTGGCCGAGCAGCCTCATGTGTATGAAGAAGTCCTAAAAGGTAACTAATTAAACTAACTTTTATTTATTTCATTTACACTTAAATAATATTTTGAATAATAATGACATTTATGATTATTTTTTTACATCATTTATGTAATCATTTGTTATATGTGTCTCTTTATACTTATTCACCTAATTTTTCACAATAGATATTTAGCAACACAATCATTTTTGACGGATATTATTATTGTGTTGTTAAAAAATAATATTTGTGTCGTTAAATTGAGCGAAAGGTATAATGGAGGGGATTGTAGTTCTATTTTTGTTGTGTTGATTAATACTAATTTTGAATGAATTTTGGTCATGTTTGTAAAGAGCAAACTGAGATAGCGAATTTGAAGCAAGGAGAACTACTTAGATGGGAAGACTTGCGCAAAATGAAGTATTCATGGAGTGTTTGGTGTGAAGTCTTAAGGATTAGACCACCAGCTGTTGGAGCATTTAGAGAAGCAATTGCGGATTTCACCTATGCAGGATATACTATTCCCAAGGGATGGAAGGTATGACGATGACCTAATTAATTTAGATATAAAGAGTTGTTTAAAAATTAAATTAGAGTTGTAAACGAATCAACTCAAGTCGAGTTGGGATTTTAACTTGTCGAGTTTGAGTTTGTTTAAAAATTATATGAGCCAACTCGAATTGAGTTTTAAATTAGCTGGAGATTTAGTATACAAATTCGACCCATTTAGTAAACGAGTCGAGCTTGAGCTCGAGTTAGACTTATGCGAGTCAAACCAAGCCTAGTCAGACTTAAGATTGGCTCGTTTAACTATTTTATTAAAATAAAATAAATTAATTAATTATTTAAATGTTAAATGAGTCGGGTTTACTCGAGTCAGGCCTAAACGAGCAGAGCGAATCGAACATCACATTGTTCGAACTCAGACTTGTTTAACTAAACGGGCAAAGGAGTTTGTTTGAGTTCGGCTCATTTAATGAACTCGAATCTAGTTAAGTCAAGCCGAACCGACTTCACAGACAATCTGGTTCATTTACATCTCTAGTAATAACTGCACGTTGTCATATTCATTTATACGTCGTTTCACCTTAAATGATGTAAAAATTAACATACTTTATATTATACTTTTTTATTTCTATTTTTGTATGCAGTTACATTACATTCAAAATGCCACCCACAAAAACCCTGAATACTTTCCAAATCCGGATAAATTCGACCCATCAAGGTTTGAAGGAAGCGGACCGGCTCCATATACATTTGTTCCATTCGGAGGCGGACCACGAATGTGCCCCGGGTCTGAGTATGCACGAGCAGAATCACTAGTGTTCATTCATAATATGGTCACACGATTCCGATTGGAGAATGTAATTCCTGATGAGAAAATTGCAAATGATCCATTTCCAAGGCCTGTTAATGGACTTCCCATTAGGCTATATCGTCACAAACCCTAATTGATTAGCTTGTGGAATAATTTAATTATTTAATTTCTCTCTGTTTATTGTTCATATTTATATGAAGTAGATCTCTATAATCGATTATCTTTGTAATTTAGATATTTAAATTAAATTGCAATTATGTAATTTATGACGGAGGTAATTAATTACTTGATTGTTGTAACCGGAAACCAGTGGTTCATAATGTGTCATTTTTTATTATCTTTTGATGAAATTAAATTGTGAACCATAGTGTTGTGTACTAAACCCAAACAAAAAAAGATTAGTGATTAATGAAGTATATATATACTACTAAACACATCTGTATCGTCAACGAGATCTTAGACTTATAGTTAAGTATGAAAAATTTAGATATTCTGTTTTAACTCTTGTCTCATATCTTATTCTATGTTATGTATTGGTGTTTGGTAATTAATTCATATTTAGTTATAAAGTTTATTATAACAAAGTAAATAAATTATATCTTATAACGATACATGAAATTTGGCCTCAAACATGAGCCTTTTGTTTCCTCAAGTCCAGGTTAAGTAAGTTCAAATTTATTTAGTCACTTGATCTACTTGTATGACTCATTTTTATTAATATAGAGGTTAATGGTTCAAAACCCGAAGACAAGTACACATGACAAGTTCGAAACTTCGATTCGCTTTGCAATTTTGTCAGAAGACATATTCCGCTGGATGAATTGGAATTGACCTCGTAGAAGAGGAAGTGGAGAGAGATGGTCTTTGATCGGTGAGAGAAAGGTAGGGAGAGAAGGTACTGTGAAGAGAAGGTAGGGCTGATGATGAGAAGTTCGATCAAGTCGAACGAGGATAAAGTCGAATGAAGGAATGAAATATAGTCGAATGAAGGGAAGAGGATAAAGTTGAACGAAGCCGGAAGGAATGATATAAACCCGCATATATAGAAAGGAATGAAAAATAACTTTCAAATTTGGAAGGGAATGACTAAAGGAATGGAATTATCATTCCAATTGAGCAACCAAACATGTTTTAATCCATTCCTTATGGAATGGTCATTCCATTCCCACCTCATTCCATTTCATTCCCACCAACCAAATACAATATAGGAGTACAAAGAAGCAGAGATGAGAGAGATAGAGAAGATCTCCATTTTATTTTTTTTATTTTAGCTTTGGGACTGAAGCTTACTTTATATTAAGGCAAATAATTTTTTGAGGTGGGAAATTAGGTTTTGGGGTGGGGGTGGGGGTCGGTGGGGGAGGGGGGGGGGGGGGAAGAGGGGGTGAGAGCTAACAATAAAAAAGAACATGAGAATCAAATTTGTGGTAGTCATGAAACTATGAAAGACTCCGTAGGAATTATTGTCAACTAATTTCCAGCAAAAAAACAGATGCATACAAAGGCAAATAAATTTTTGAGGTGGGAAATTAGGGGGGGGGGGGGGGGAAGGGGTTGAGAGTTAATTATAGATAAGAACATGAGAATCAAATTTTATTTATTTTTTATTTTATCCCTAAAATTTGATAAAACTCTTATTATATTCATACGGTAATTGCACATGCAGTGCGTATGCCAGTAAAACTAGTCTAATGAGAGAGGGATAATAGTAATTGCATTCTTAAGGCTGTGTCATGTGTAACTTTCTTTCTCTCTCCTATATTTTAATTTATTCCTGAAATCTCTCTCACATTTTCTCACACATATTTTATAATTTTTATTTAATTTTTTTCATTGCACACACAGTGTGTGTGTCACAAATACTAGTATCTAGCTCTTAAACTATAACTCCACCAATAAAAATCCAATATTTTTTTTAATATTTTAAACTTTTAACATAAACAACAATCAATGTCCAAATGTAACTATATATCTATTGAAAGTTAACTTTGTAATGGCATCCCTATTTTTATGAATATTAGAGTTTATATTTGACTCATTTAGAGACATTTTTTCATTAAAATTTTCTTTTCAGTGAACTTTTCCTTCAACTTGTAATATTAAAAAAGTTATTCAACAAAATAATGTTTAAGAAAACATTAATATTCAAAAAAAAACCAAAAAAATAAGATTATATTCAATTTTAGGCGTCTAAAATAGGAATATAGGCAATGAATTTGGCAGGGAGTGAAAACCACACAGAGCCTATTCTAAGACAGGTTAGGTACTTTTTTTTTTTTTTTTTTTTGCTTTTTTTTAAAACAACTAAAAAAATAAAAATAAATAATTATGACTGTACATACATGTTTTGTTATATGTATCCAAATCACGCCAAAAACACTGTATTATGTAAAAATTTCAGTTCCATAATTATTTATTTATTTTTTTAGTTGTTTTAAAAAAAAAAGCAAAAAAAAAAAAAATGTCCCGCATTTTAAGAAAGTCCGGGATCCCGCACTGGATCCGGACTCATATATATATATATATATATATATATATTATTTTTTTCTTTTTTTGTTGCTAAATCAAGTTAGGTAATATAGGTAGGCACGAGCAAATTATAAACCCAAAGGGTCAAACATGGGCAAACAAATTAGAAGATTATTCAAACAAAAATTATAAATAAAAAATACTCTATCTTTTTTAAAATTAAAAATATATTTTTAATATTAAACTACTACACGCCTGCTTGACTAGCTCAAAAGGAGGCAGCTGGAGTGTGTAGATGGGCTTTGAATAAGAGTTGCCAAAAACAAGGGACCTACTTCTCATCCTAGGAGTTAGCAGGTATGAAAGAGTCCCCTCTCTGTCTGAAATTGATTCATCATCTGCGACATCTACCCATCCCGCGATTCAAGGGAGGGTGATCGAGGGGACCCAGACTTTAGATCTCTTCTCTATGGCGGGAGGTTTCTTTCTGGTTAAATATTTAATTAATATTAAAGTTATATTTAAGAATATAAAATAATTTTTAAAAATTATTAATTTTATAAATATATTTTTAATTTTAAAACGGATGAAATAATTAAAATAATACAGATGTATCATTTTTCTTTTGTCTAGTCACCATATTATACACTCCGAATTATCCTCATGCCGGCTTTTATACAGTTGACTCCATGATTACTGTCAAAATACTTAGAATATTCATGCATCCAGACAGGGAACTTTTTGGTCTAAAAGCCTATATTATTCCCCAACTTGAAGAAATAAAAGAAGAAATGCTATACATTGTGTATCATAGTTGATATCAAAATAATAAGTATCACTGAATATTTAAAATATTAAATATCGTTAAAATAATTATAAAGTATTGATAAATATATATTTTTTACTAACGTAATTTTTATTTTGACAGTATATTAAATGGTAAATTTGAAATATTTTTTTGTAATCTTCATGGGCTCCATTTGGTACACAAAATATAGAAAAATGAACTTCAATTTGGGACATATTAAGTATAATTAATGGATGGCAAACAAGTTCTATTCACAATACTTATGGTCAAATGAACATATTGAATCATGAAGAAAAACACAAAGGCCAAGTCTAAGCGTGCCCTAGGAAAAGTAGTTTAGAGCAATTTGAGCTTGTTTATTTGATTAATTTAGTTAGTACCATTTTTTGTCGCCCAACTTAGTTGTCCTCTTTTTTAGAAATGCAATGTCCATCGAATTTATGCATCCAATATAATTAATGCAACTTTTTCTAAACAATTATAAATGCAACGTTATTCTAGAGAAAGGGTTGCATTTATTTAGAAAATATTGCATTCGATGTTTATTTTGTGCATAAATTCGGTAGTAATAACGTGTAATACTAAACTATCTGACCTAAACCTATGAGATAACGAGGCCAAACTCGAGACTTATTTGAAGTCTCATCTGCCAATTTTTTCAGTCAATTAAACACAATGACATATGTTTTGTAAATATTGACAGCTTCTTGGAAATATTTTCACTTTATCTAATTAGATAAAAAGTCAACATAAAAAGCCAAAGGGTACATCATTTTCCAAGGTGTTAATATCTCGGGCCAAGCTCAAGATTTATTTGAAGCTAATAATGCCTTGATCAGTTATTACATATTCTACAAATAAGGTGTGGATTATAATGTTTGATCCGAAATATGAAAGTAAAATTGCATACCAAAACTCCATTTTATATTTCCCAGTAAACAAACCAGCTGAGAATGGTACGCAGTTTGCAGGGAAATCGCTGGACTATAATAACTTGTCATAAGACAAGCAAGAAATAAAATCCATTTTTGTTTACGCTCCAATGCGAGGACAAAACAAAAGAATACTACAAATCACAACAACATTGTCACAGATTACAATTCTATTTTTCACGACTAAAGGAATAAGGAAGCAGATGTTTGAGTTTTCGATGGAACTAAATGGCAACAATGGTCACCATTTATCCCACAAGTCAAGAATTGGTACAATCTTAAGCCAATTCTATCATATCATAGGCTCATGATATGGCATTACTGAATCTAAACTGGGCTAGGAGGGAAAGACTTTTAAGATTCATACTTGCAAAGATCCTCAAAACCCATATAGGCGTGCCTCTCAATCTTCCCAATCATATTTGATATGCCAACGCCGCCTGTCAAACACGAGAAAAGAAAAATATTCAACTGACAAATCAAGAATTACTTCAGAAGGCCAAAAGAGGTGCATGAGACTGATTACAAGTTTACAAAGTCCATGGAGAAGTGTATTTTTCGCAAGTGTAATGGAGTAGGTTGCTCACCTAATGAGATTGCGCTCACAAAGATAGTAGAGGCCAGAATGAAGATGATTATGGATGCCCTTCCAAGTATATTGATTATCCTTCTCACGACATGTTGCCCAATAAATGCAGCAATTGTTGCCACAAAAATGAGGTAGAGAGCTGGCATATACATGCAAACATCAAAAAAGCATAAGAAGTTTTGATGTTTAATCTCCTCTCCAAACACAAAATGAATCCCTTTTTTTTACTTCTTATGTCTTCCCTATTTGTCGTTTATTTCTTTCTCACTCAACGCCTCATTGGTTGTTTATGACTTCTCAAACGAACAAATAAAAAAGATTCAATAAAATTTGTTGCGAAATGCAGTTACCATAAGGAACCGGAAAACGCTTTAGAAGGTAATATTCTACAACAGACATTGACGAGGAGAACATCATCGCAAAAGTGGCTGTGGCACTTGAAACCTGCGCAAAATAAAGAAGTTCAAGGCCAGATTAATACCGAATGTTTCGCAGTGCAAGAGAAGAAAGTGCAACACAATAGATTGTTATCCTTCAACTTTGATAAGTGGATATAACAAGGATTTTATAAAGAGGATTTTTTCATCCAGTACCAACTTTTTTCTTTTTCTTCCACTTTTACAGTATCTTACAAGAAGCATGAACTCACCTGTGGAGGGACTCCTAGCTCCAAAAATAGTGGACCCATGATAAAGCCTCCACCTAGACCAAGTAGCCCCCCAACTATACCAGCCAGTACACCAAAGAAGCAATAGAGGACCAGCTGGTCCACCCGAAGATTGGCTCCTGACTCTCCCTTTGATGCAATTACTTTTCGTCCATTGTAAAGGTTAATTGCCTCGTACAAAGATACTCCAACAGAAACTGGAATCTGCATGACAATAAATAGATAAATTCATATGGATGCTTGAAGCTCCTATTCTCGATGGAGAAAGCTTAAAGCTCATTATAATAATCCTCTAATCTCAGTGTGTCAACCATGTATAGGCAAAATTATGTTACCCATGAGGGAAAGTACCTGTAATAAGTTCACCACCCAATACTCTGTCGAACAAGTAGCTGTATAATTCTGCTTCCAACACATGAAAAACAGTGAATCCGCAAATTAAAACAAGTCTGGAGCAATTGCAAACATAAGACCCTTAGAACATATGTAACAATAGGAAGGAAAACTACAAGGAAGAAATGAAAAACCTTGGTGATCTGCAGTGCAAGAAATGCAATCCAAACAAAAACAAGAAGCCCAAATTCCTTCCAGCACACATTCTCAAGAATAGTGACCTGATGTGGTAACATTTATTAGAAGACAGTGAAACATGGTGCTAAGGAAATTTGTTTCACAGAGATCACTCACCTCTTCTTTTGCAGAGTCTATGGTCGCTTTTTCAGTCCCGTTGCTGGCCCACCAGGAAGAAATCTTGTATTTCTGCTTCCTCTCCTCCAATTCCTGTCATGATTGGACATGTTAATTTAACAAAAAAGAGAAAATTAAAAAATATATGAGAAATATGTCCTTTATGGTATTGGTTTCCTAGAGAGTCCGGATCAACTTACCGTTTTCTTCGCGGTGCTTTGCAGCCTCCTGAAACCATAAAGGACTGATACTAAGGTGTTGTAAAAGATGAATGTAGAGAGATTAGTGGCCAATGAAAGACCACATGTATATAAGAAAGCATTCCAGTATTTCTGTAGTTCTTGATGTTAATTTGCAGCGTGAAAAATATTACAGAACAACCATTTTAGTAACTTAAGTCAAGATATGGTGATTCTTTGTAATTAGAAATTATTTGCAGCCATGCTGTAAACACGATTTTTTTTTTTACCAAACTCAACATATGAAACACGTGAACATCATAGTAACCTGTTTCAAAATGGTTTCTTTATTCCAAGTGTCAACACCTCTTAAAAAGGCCTTCGTTGATGTGCCTGTAAACCACCAAAAAGAATGTGAGTGTTACTGGATCAGAATAAAAGGCAAGAATAACTAATACAACAGGCACATTACCTATGAAGAGAACAATCAGCAGAACTGTTACCATCCAATCAGCGAAAAGCACATTGAACGCAACTCCAATACTAATGCCCAGCATGAGCATCGGTTGGATGAGCAATGCCAAATCATAGTCAATGATTGGCATATCTATTGTGGGATGTCGTAGCTTAAGGTTGTAATAAACAGTTGAGACTGCTGCACCCATGATCATACCTAACAAAAACAACCAGAATTTATAAACTAACTAACCACGCTAAAAAGTTCAACACTCAACCCAACAATGCCTTTTATCCCAAACTAGTTGTGTAGGCTAGGGCTGTAAACGGGTCCTTATCGGATCGGAGGTGATCCGAATCCGATCCACCAAGGAATTATCGGATTCGAATCGGATCCGATAATCCGACGGATCTCATATATTAAGGACCGAATCCGAATCAGATAATCTGATCCGATAATCCGAATCCGATTAAGCCAAGTAACATGCACACATTCAAGCAATAAAACTCCAATAAAAATTCAAGGCTTCAAGCGACCAATATCAAGCAATAAAACTCCATATTTTTGAGCATTAAAATCAACACATATCATATTTTTATCGGATCAGATTCGATCGGATCGGATCGATATGTATCTGAATCCGATCCATTTACTTATCGGGTAATCGGATTTTAAAAATGGATCCAGATCCGTCTAAATGGATCGGGTTTGGGCCAAGACCCGACCCGTTGACAGCCCTAGTGTAGGCCCATATGAAAGCGTAAAAGTAGAAAGACAAAATAAACAAAATAAAAAGATAAAACAGACCAAAACAAGAAAGATTAACATAGAAATAACAACATAGACCATTTAGAATGACTTGGTTTAAATCATTAATAATCCAATGAGAAACCAGTATAGTTCTGAATGTAGCATGAGAATTAAAACTCTACTCTTTGCATAACAAAGGAATACCATGTGAAATATTAGTGCATACTAAAAATTTATGACAATAACCCTTTATTCCACAACAACGAAAACATTAGTTGCGTCATGCTTGCCTTTAAAAAATAAATATAGTTGTATATTTTCTTCACTCCCCAGGGTCCTAGAAGCCAAATGTTAAAGGTTATCTTCAATCCCTGAATTTAATGTATTTTTTAAATTAAAAAAAAAACAAATATTACATTGAGAGACAAGTGGCTTACATTTTGAGATAGCAGTTGCTGATTTTGGATCAAATCCAATAATCAAGGTAAGCATTGGGACGAATATGCCACCACCACCAACACCGCCTACACTTCCAAATGCAGCTCCACAGAATCCAATTATGGAACCGACAACAATTTGCCAATTAAATTTCATTTCCTGAAAGCAATCCCAAAATTGTCCACATTTTTAAAATTCTTAGAAATTAATCATCCACGATTTGGAACTCACGATAAGGTCAACACCACAAAACGATAAATTCATTTACAAATTCGAATACATATGCACATGTACAAGTCTCCTGAATAATTGGAGCTGCAACATGCATCCTTTCATCTTTAAATACACATGCATGCACAACGGGAGTGATATTATTACAGACGAGGGGACACCCCTACTGTTCAAACTTAATTTTTTTTTTTAACTGTATTGAGATTTAAGCTTTATCATTTTATGAAAACTATAGAGCAAGTATGTATAATCATATTAGATTTTGCCCCTTTTTGCAAACAATAAAAGCTCTTATGATTGAACTATTCCTCCACTTCAAAAGAAAAGTCATGCCCCCTACTGCATGTGCATAGTAGACATATTGGCCCATCTGATAAGACTTCGTACATATATTTAAATAGGAATATTGTACTTCATAAATAAATGCATGTACCTACCTCACCAACTGCTATAAATGCTAAGATAAACACTACCATATTCAATTTTAAGATACTTTTTTTTCACTGAAATGAAATGCTAATATATTTAGTAATATACTGCATCAAAAAAAAAGTCTCATTTGTCAAATTTTCTTTAAAAATAGTCTCGTTTGTTTCTTTTTTATGGTAGTATATAAAATAACATAATGTCTTCAAATTTACCACATCAATATAAATTTAGCCGTAAACATGGAATATAAATATATTTTTAAAATTATAAATTTTTCAAATGAAACTTTTTAGTGTAACTGTGGGCGTAACTATGAAACACCAATTCTTACTGCCAATAGCATAAATAACTAGACATATTAGCTAGCAATATCATGAGTGAATTCAGTTGAAAATAAGGGGAATAATTAAAAACTAAGAATAACCATATCATAATTGAATTTAACTAAACAAAATACCACAGCAAAAAGTGCGGGTTATATTGTCAAAAACAAAAATAATACTTCCACAACATGTATACAATTTACAAAAAAATTATAATTGTTTTAGCCGCACTTAACACTTTAGTGACATTTAACATAATTTTTGCTCCGACAATATTAACTAAAAAAAAAGAATATATAGATAAACTTACCGGCCAAACATGGTGGTAACCTGATTGATTGGGCTGCCATAAGAAATTTGCAACCGTGAGAAGGAAATTCGGCTGGGATTCATCATCAGCAGCAGGATCATAGATCGAATTTGAACCCTCCTCTTTTAATCCTCTTTCTGCTGAAACAAACATGGAAGCTACTGCAAAGCTCCACAGTATTACTGATACTGTTCTCAAAATCCTCCATTTCCCTCCAATTCCCACCATTATTGAATTTTCAATTTCAACTCTTTGCTTCCCCCAAAACAACCCCTTCTTCCTAATTTTCTATTCTTTCTCTCTCCTAAAAACTACAAGTCTTTCTCTCTCTCTCTATATATATATGTATGTTGTATCTGTGTGAATTTGTCACTTTTTCTCTCTCTCAAATAAGATTAAACTAAAAGGGTATCACCAAAAAACAACCAGAATCAGCAAAGATACACTAGAATAAAATATTCTTCAGGATCAAACAAACAATTTTGGTTTATAGTAAGAAAAAAGAGAATGAAAAAAAAAAGAGGAACAGGAACAGAGATCAATGGGTCTGCTGTGTTTGAATAAGAAAATAATAATCGGTGATCCCGAGGAATTTTGCGTGTGCAAAAAAATGGGGGAATCTGAAATGAAGAAGCCAAGGTGGAGTGAAAAGTGGAGAAGAAGAAAGCTGAGAGAGGAGAGAGAAAGAGAGGGAGGTGACAATACAAATATAATAAGAAACCAAAAGCAGGAATGTAGAGGCTTGTTTGGTCGTTGTTAAAAAAATTGGATTTTTACTAATTTTGAGTGAGTGGATTCCACGTCAAGTAATTAGAACAATTGAGATAAAACTAGTCATGTAGTCATTTCATGTCTCTTTCTGGCCCCAATAGAACTTTGACAATGTGTTTTGTGAGTTTTAAAAAGAAGATTAAAATTTTTAATTAAAAAAAAAAGAGAGAAATTTGTGGTAGATATTAAAATAATTAAAGTATTTATATTTAATATTATTATTTTGTTTCTAATAACGTGTCATGATTTTAACATTATTCGTAAATACATTGTTAATATATCAGATTTTAACTCTATTAAAAATTATTGAGTTTTTTTAAGACAAAAGAAATGAGATGAGAAAATTTTAAAGTAAATTTTATTGAAGATCTGCAAGGAAATTGATTAAAGACTTGTGCAATATTTTAAAGTATCATAAATATCTTTATATATAGTAATTAATCAAAAGTATTTTTATAAAGGTAAAATAATAATTTATTATTTTAAATTAAATTTTACTTCTAGAACTTATAAAAACAATCAAACAAATCTCACATAATTACTATTACAATATTAAGAACTAATCAAACATCACTAAAAGAAAAAAAAATAAACGCACAGTTAAACAAATCTTATATAAAAAGAAAATACGTTTTATTTCAATCTTAATTATTAGACTAAGATCTTATCGACAATAAATTTAATATTTGATCTTTTAACGATTCAGCATTTGAATTTTTTTTTTTAATAAGATAAAGATCAATCATACAATTCATGTACAAATAGACTTTATTTGTGAAACTAGTATCATGTTCTTCTGTTCAAATGGAGTCCCTGCAATCGAGTGTTGGGACCCGGGGGATTCAGATCACCAATAATATATTGCACGTGATGACATAATGGATAATGTGAACTTTAACTTGAAGAAGAAAAAAACTTAACACGTGGGTATTTGTACGCCATGGACCGACCAATGTAGAAGGCATAAGAAAAAATTATACTATCAATAAAAATTATTTAGTGTGTGTTTGATTACATTTGAATAGTTTTTAATGACTATGTCTCTGATTCGGTCTGAGGCAAAATTTATTTGATAAATTTTTTTTTTGCCTCTTAATATCTCTTAATCAGTTAGACACAAATTCAATTATAAACTATCTAGAGGCATGTCTGAACAAGTTTATATTTTTTTGGACAAAAATGACTTCTTCAATATTACAAAATCCCTTAATTATCCCCAATAACCCTACTACTCAATTATTCTCTCTCCTCTCACCTCTTAGTCTCTTCCCCCTTCCCCTCTCCGTCCCTGCCGCCCAATCCCCCAGTCCCCCGTCCTCCCTTCCCTTCCATCCACGTTTCTCCGTCTTCTCTCTCATCACATCCACTTAAACCCTTCCTCGTCCATCACCCATTTCCTTGGAATCGTAATGAAAGCTTAAGCCCTTTAATTATTAGCAATTCGAAGAAGAGAAAGATATGGGGTGTTGTAACAGCAAAAGCGCCGATTCCAAAGCCAGTCGGGTTGCTCGGTGGCGATCGATCGGCATTGTCGCTTTACGTGACTCCAAACTGGAGTTTTTTTCTCTCTCATATTTCTCTATATATATATATATCTATTGGCTTTGGATTATTAGAATTATTTGTTCAAATAGCAAGCTTGTGAGTTTGATTCTTTTACTGGTGAAGGAATCGAATAGAATTGATTGATGGATTATAAAATATTTGCAATTCTCCAATTATGATTTACAGTTTCACGCTTGGATAAATCTGTAAGAACTCTTGATTTTGGTTTGATTTTTTTTAATGCCTGCATTTTTGGACTAGTTTGGGTAACTGTTCAGAGAGTTAAAATGGTAAAATATTATTATTCAGACATTTTGAAAAAATTAATTATCAAACAACATTTCTTCATTCAGATACTAAACTATTCAAATACTTTACATTATTCAGATGTCTAAATTGTTCAGATCTTAATATTCAATTTTATCAAACACAGCCTTAGTTACTTTAGATAAAATATTAAATTATTTTTAAAATAATTAAATTATTAATGAGTTGTATTATACAATTTATTACTCCATCTGTCTCAAAATAAAAGTCATTCATTGACTTTTATGGTCAAATTGACCATTTTTAAAATTAACAATTAAACATATATATTTAGATTTTCAAAAAAGCAAACATTGAGATTAATACTAAATTGTATGTAGTTTATAGTGTTTATAGGCTTTTTACGTATATATAAAAGAATAATAAGATATATTGATTTGAAAAATAGTCAATTTGACCATAAAAATTAATTGAGGACTTTTATCCTGAGACGGAAGGAATAATATTTTATGTGAATAAATTAAACATTTTCTATCTAATTACCTAATATTATTTTGTAAATTGAATCACGACCATAATATTAAAAGTCCCGCGATATATAAGAGTCTTATTTTTTTTTTGTAAATTTTTTTCGAGTCTCAAAAATAAGAATTCTTTCTTAACAATTCAAATTTAACTTGTATTTTAAACTTTTTGTTCTAAAAAAGAAAAAGAAAAGTAAACCCCACCTTTTTTTAAAAATTTAATATCAGAATTGTTTATTTAAATTGAGTTAAAAGTTATATATGTTTTTCCAATTCCATACTCTCATTTTGAAAATAAGAGATTAATTAGCACTATTAATATACTATGTTTTTCCACATTCGTATGAAGCTTTGTCCTTTGATAATTAAAGACAATCATTTCTCCGTCTCACATTTATTAAAACACATTTTTTTTAGAATATACGCTATCAATTTTAAGACATGTCAAAATTATATTATTAATTTTTTTATGATATAAATAAAAATATATCATCTAAATTTATGTAAAAATATAATATCACGTATATTTTTAATTCATTTTAAATTCCGTATCATAAATATTAAAAAAAAGTATTTTAATAATTATGAAACAGAGACATTATAAGACGAAATATTAAGTGGTATATTTGTGGAAGGGAGACGAGTATCATGTTCTTCTGTTCAAATGAAGGCCTTTTGAATCAGATTAAGCACAAGGAAAAAGGTAAATATAGTAATCATATTTTACACGCGATAAGGTGGATAATGTGGACTTTAACCCAAAAGAAAAAAAATACTTAACACGTGGGTAGATAAATGATGCAATATAATTTGTAAAAAAAAAAATTAACTAGAAAACTCCTATTCTTTTTTTTGTCACTTAATCAATTATTATTTACTAATTTAGTATTAAAAGTAAAATAATACTATTCACAATAACATTTTTCTAATCTTCATTTTTGAAAATATATTACATAATATTATACTCCCTCGGTTTCATATTAAGTGTCGTTTTAGCTTCATGCACATGAATTAAGAAAGTCATTTAATATTATCATTTAATAATTAAAATTTGTATGAAATTCCATCACTACCCCTTTATGGGAAGTTGAAAACTATTAATATAAGGGAGAAAATTTCCTGGGACAATGAGAGAAGTTATGGATGATATGGAAAAGTAAATAATTTATTCTCCTAGAAAGTTGTAAACGACAAATAAATTGGAACAAATTTTTTCTTCTAAAAAGTCACTTATTATGGAATGGAGGTAGTGTGTGTTTGCAATATATAAAATATGTTTCACACACAAAATAAAAATATGCAAAGAAGCCTATTCTTTTGGGAAGTACTATTCCAAAAACTACATTTAACACCGTTCATCGTGATATTTAAGGGTTGAGATTAAATAAGATTACTCCTAACTTGTCGCTAAAAGGAGTAGCGACAAATCTATTCTTTTTAATAATCTGAAAAATTACTGTAGTACCTTTAATTTAAAAATTTCTTGTTGTTAGAGCCTCTAACGGTAAGTTTGTGTTTTAGTGTCACAAATCAATGGTAAAGAAAAGAGTGAAATTTACACAAAGTTGACAAAAAAATTTCAAAATTACTTTGAACAATTAATGTGTCCATCATCAAAGAAATAATAAACCCCCATCCAATATAATACCACCAAATTGGACCACCCGAAGGGGCTCAGCTTTCTTTTCTATCAGACAGGGATACATAGAGTCCGGATCCAGTGAGGGATCCCGGACTTTCTTAAAATGCGGGACATTTTTTTTATTTTATTTTTTTGCTTTTTTTTTTAAAACGACTGCACATATATGTTTTGTTATATGTATCCAAATCACGCCCAAAACACTGTATTATGTAAAAATTTCAGTTCCATAATTATTTATTTATTTTTTTTAGTTGTTTTAAAAAAAAAAGCAAAAAAAAAAGAAAAAAAAGTCCCGCATTTTAACAAAATGCGGGATCCCTCACCTGATCCGTGTTGGGGATATATATATAGAGTCCGGATCCAGTGAGGGATCCCGGACTTTCTTAAAATGCGGGACATTTTTTTTTTGCTTTTTTTTTGCTTTTTTTTTTAAAACAACTGAAAATAAATAAATAAATAATTATGGAACTGAAATTTTTACATAATACAGTGTTTTGGTCGTGATTTGGATACATATAACAAAACATATATGTGCAGTCTGCACAGAGTGTACATACATGTTTTGTTATATGTATCCAAATCACGCCCAAAACACTGTATTATGTAAAAATTTCAGTTCCATAATTATTTATTTATTTATTTTTAGTTGTTTTAAAAAAAAAAAGCAAAAAAAAAAAAAAAAATCCCGCATTTTAACAAAATGCGGGATCCCTCACCTGATCCGTGTTTTATATATATATATATATATATATATATATATATATATATATATATATATGGGCATAGTGGCCCAACCACGTTCCTCTGTCTCTATTATTATTATTATTATTAGTAATAAAGAGAATAACTTAAGTTTCAGAATCTACTAATCTATATGTTTGTACAGTACCAGGGTGTACTTCAGAACTTTTATGTGACGTCGTAAGTGTCAATCTGCCTCTAGAGATAAGAAATTTTTCATTAATTTTTTGGGTGGCTAAAAAGAATAGGACTGTCGCTATCTCTTTCAGCGGCAGGTTAGAAATTCTATTTAATCCAATCTTTAAATATTACTCCATCGGTCTCAAATTAATTGCTCAGTTTTAATTTTTTTAAGTCAAATTGACTATTTTTAGAATTAATAATTAAGCATATATAAATATATTTTTAAAATTATAAAAATTGGGGTTAGTAATAAATTGTATATACTTTCTTTTGGTTATAATCTCTTCACCTATATTTTAACAAAAATAGTAAAAAGATTAGTTTTAAAAATGGTCAATTTAACTTTAAAAAGTCAAAACTAAGCAATTAATTTGGGACGGAGGAAGTATAAAGAACGGTACTAAATGTAATTGTTGGAATAATATTTCTAGCAACCAATTGAAATATGAATGATAATTTAAGAACATGATTAGTTGGGAATTTCTAAATATATACTAATTAGTACTTGATTTCTCAATCTTTAGCTATTCATTCGATTATGCAAGGAACTAAATAAACTACAATATTTATGATACCATATATTATGATTATAAAATTTTTATTTATAAAAATAATATATATAATATATATTTAAAAAATTAAAAACCTAGTTATGGTAATTGCCATAGCTGGCGCTATACTAGATCCGTGCTTGGACCGGCCAATATAGACGATATAAAAAAAATTATGTTATTAATACAAAATATTTAATTTATTTAGATAAAATATTAAATTATTTTGAAAATAATTAAGTTCTTAATGAGTAGTATTATACTAAAATTTATTAATATTTTATGAGTTAAAAATATTTTTTATTTATCTAACTACCTAATATTATTGTGAAAATAGAATCATGACCATAATACTAAGGGTACGTTTGTTTGAATGATTAGAGCATGGAATTAGACTATTAATCCCATGTAAAAAATAGTATTGTGTTTGTTTTGGTATCTCTCGATTAAATTATTAGTCCCGTTTAAAAAATAACACCCCATATGAGGGAATAATTAGTGGGAGGGGAGGACAAAATTGTCCCTATTAATTTTGTATTTCATAATTATCTTTATTATATTTTTTATATATAAATAAATTATTTCATTACTCAATAACATTTAATAAATCTATTCTATCTCTAAGTTGCCATCCTCTTCTCCAAATAAAATCTTCATTTTCATCTCTCTTAAGTAAATAAAAGTATAAAATATTATATAAACTTTAATTGATTGACCTTGGTGTTGCTATTTAAAGTTTAGAATGACATAAAATTTATTTAGAATAACATTTTGATCATAACATAGTGTAAAATTATTCTTATGGTGCTAATTAATAATTATTTAACTATGTGAAATAAAGAACGGTTGATATTTTTACAAAAAAAATTGATTCCTTTCAATAAATAACTAATGAGACTCACATGTATGTGAGAGGAATCTTGTGAAAATATTAATTTTTACTTGTAAAAATAACAATTCCATAAAGAATTATGATGAAAAATGTAATTAAGAAGAGTTTTTTCCCCTCATACTAATAAAAAGGATTACAGCAAGAGAAATGAATAATTAAGGTGAAAAAAAGAGTTTGACATTTAGAAATATATTTAGTTATTCACTCTTCTATGTTTGTTTATACAATAAATTATTATTATTACTACCTTAGATTAACACATATGAAGGATATTTATTTGGTAATTGACAGAGTACAAAAAAAATGTATAATATTCCGTCGGAAATAGCTTTATTCCGTCGAAATTAGGATATTTTCGACGGAATTTTCCGTCGAATATTCAGTCGGATATACACATGTCAGAATTTAGTCCGTCGAAAATTCCGTTAAAGATAGCAAAAGCCGACGAAATAAGACCAACGGAATATTCCGTCGGAAATTAGACTATTTTTGACGTAATTATTTGGTCGGGATTATTCCGTCGGTTTAACTCCTGCCATGTGTCATCGTTTGACAGGACTAAAAAAGACTATTTTCGACGGAATGTCCGTCGGAATTTAAATATATTTCGTCGGAATTAGTGATTTTATATATTAAATTAAATTACCTAATTCCGACAAACGTTCCATCGGAAATAGTCTTTTTTGTCAAAAATAAGGTATTTTTTAAATATTTTTTGGGTAGTTTTCAGAGTTTTAACCCACATTTTTGTACTTGTAAACCTGCTTTATCCCAACAACACATACAAGTCTAATATGAATTACATACATGTAACTATCCAATACATACAAGTACATACAACGTAACTATCCAATAATATGTACATACAGTAATCTAGTTTATGTTCACATAAAAGTCCAATATGAATTACCAAGGCCAACAATAACAAATATAAACTATTTTTCCATAAGATATATAAAAATTTAATTAAATTACAACTACAATACGTCAAACATCAACTAAACTACGAGTATTTACATCCTATTAAGCTAAATTAAAGTAAAGATGAATAAAATATGTACAAATCATCTACAAAACTAAGTCAAGCTAATAGTACTACCCCTGGTATGAGGAGGATCATCGGGCGGGGGTCAACGGTGCTGCTCTGGTGTATGAAAATTATCGTTGTCGTCCCTCTGTTCGTGATCAGCATCACCAGCTTCCTCGACATTGTCATCCTGCTCGGGATCGCCATCATGTTGATATAATTAAAAGTATAAGAATTCATTCTTAAAAATTCAAATTTAACTTGTATTTTAAGCTTTTTGCTCTTAAAAAGAAAAGCAAACTCTTATTTTTTTAAAAAAATTTAATATCGGAATTTTTTATTTAAAATTTAGTTAAAAGTTATATATGTTTTCCCAATTCTCCACTCTCATTTTGAAACTATTTAGCACTTTTAATATATATTTTTTTATCAATGAAGTTTTGTCCTTTGAAAATTAAAGACAATCTTGTCTCTAATATAAGAATATTCAAAAATATTTACTCTTGAACTCATCAAGTCAGTTAAGTTGACTGTAAAGCTAACTTTCTTCCAAAAATCTAGCTATAAACCACCATTTCTTTTGGTAAAGATCATGCTAACCCCTACTGAATATTGAATGATCCACACTTTTGAAATAAAAAGATGGGATAATTTATTCGAAAGATTCCATTTATTACATATCTTTTTAAAAAAATTACCATTAATACTTATTCACGTAACTAACTGACAATCAAAAAATTAACGTAAATATTCGTAATATATATTATTTTTCATTTATTCGTTGATCCCTTAATCATAAGGATTTTTACGTTTAGTTCATAAATTAATTCTTTTTTTGACTTATTTGGCACTCAAACATTATACTATAATTAATTTATTATTAAAGAATTTATTGCCTTAAGAGGATGAAGTAAGTTAATTGTTAATATTTGAGAATCAAATAAGTGAAATAAATCAATTAATATACTAAATGAGAAAATATCTAAATAATTAGGGAACTATCGAGGGGATTATCCTTGAAAAGAAAATTCACTACTACCATTTTATTTTATTTTATTTTTTTAAAAATCATTGACCAATATTTTAATTTATTTTTCTTGAAAAGTTGACTACTGTTTATGCGTGTGACTGACAAGCCAACGACCAAAATGAAGGCAGTTGAAAATTAAATTAAGTTTATGTACCAAACACTGTCTTTTTCTGACATAGCCAGCTATTGGTTGGCACATCATGAATCTCCCTCTCCCAAAAAAGGACAAGTGAAAGATCCATAGAATAACAAAAAGGAAAAGCTTCCTTTGTCGATGCCTGATAGTTGCATGCCCTATAGATAAGTAGATGAATAAGTGCAACCACTAAGAATAAGAATATTGAATTATTGTCGTTGTTGACAATTATCTTATTAGGGGAGAATTAATATTTTTATAAATAAAAATGATAGTTCTATAAAAAAAAATTATATGATTGGTAAATAGGTCTTACACTCATGTGAGATAGATTTTGTAAAAATATTAAAATTTATTTATAAAAATATCAATTTTCTATTACTATTGAGTATATATTTACTGATATGATATACTCCCTCCGTCCTCGAAAGGATGGTATAAGAATATTTTTTCACACAAATTAATAAAAGTAAGATAGAGGAAAGAGAGATTTTTTTTATATATTTATCATTAATGACCTCACAATATAAAGTGAGGTATTCTTTTATTTTTTTATATTAATGGATTTTACTAAATGACATACTTACTCATTACTTTTTGTACCTTAAACTGTCATTTTGAGAAAAAAGAAAATGTAGCTTAAACCATCCTTTTGATATAATCTTTTTAATAATAGAGAATTTGATAAAAATATTTTCAAGATAAAGTAAAATTTTTAAAATTCATGGCTACACAATTACTACAAAAATGCTTTTATAGAAAATATGACAAACTATAATTAGATGTATGTATAGTATGAATCTTTAGGATTAGTTTGGTAACTATTTTTATTTATATATATATATATTTATTTATTTCTTATTTTTGTTTTCATATGTTTTTGGTTCTACTTACTTGCACTAGGAAAAAAAATCGAACAACATTGTTTAATAATTATATTTGAATATTAGTTTTATTTATTTTTATGAAGAGGTGTAGTTCAAAATTTTGTTCTTAATAAGATTCGATGCCTGAACCTCATTAAAGTTGGAATGACTCCTTGTGTTGCCAAAATTGAAGAAGCTAGCTATTTTTTGTGTTTTTATTTTTTTGCTGTCAAAGTGAATTTTGCTTTCACTTTTTAAAAAACAGAAACAGTTTTTGCTTCCACTTTTTTAAAAACGGAAACAGTTAATAAACACTATTTTCTACTTCCAATTTCAAAAAAATAAAAATAAAAATAAAAAGTTGAAAGCAGAAACAATTACCATACCTCAACAAATTAAGGTCAAAATTTTGGGTAAACTGAAAATTGAAGATCGCATATTATTTTATAAAATTTATTTTATTACTACATAGTATGTATTTTATTTAATTATAAAATTTAAATTCGGTTATCGAAAGACAAGATACAAATGTCATAACAAACCTACTGGTCCCACTAGAACCAAAAATCTTATTTCTATCATATTGTTTTAATAATTTTTAAGAGCATCTCAAATATTTCAAGCCTAACAATGAAAAATAAAAATATGCGGCTTAAAACAACTGAGATTTTGTGCTTAAACAAACCAATATTAGGTACCTTCCGATTATGTGGATGATATTGGTTGTTGGGTTCTGGGTTCGGGATACCCGACCCCATCTGGAGATTCCGATTTCATGAAAGAATTTTAGTTGGGAGAAGTGATCCAGTTAAAAAAATTACTTTCTAACTAGGGTTGACTTATATTTTGACTGGAGCATTTATTATGATTTGGTTGATGGTGACATATGCTTTATACTGTCAAGTGGGTCTAGGCGTAATGATGATATAAGGAGGTATATATACAAGGCTTCCCTCTCCAATTCAAAGGTAATGCAAAACTTAACACTAAACTGCAAACCTCCATTGTTATCAAAACCTTGAGACAACCTGTACTAATTCTCACGCCTGAGCTATCCCCCGGCGGCAAAACCGCCCGGAACTCTGAGTGTGGCTTCGTTATTGTGCAGGATTAACGCATTCTTGGTGATTGAAGTACGTAGGCAAATCTTGGTGTTAACATTGGCGCTAGAAGGAGGGCCTTTAGTGTTAATTCTCAATCACTGTTAAAGCTAGAAAATAGATATGGTGAATACAACTCTTAACGGAGGAGAAGGGTCAGCTGATTCTCATACACCAACGCGTAGGTCGGTCCTTGACCGACTCAGATCGTCGGCTAGGGAAAGATTGGGGCCAAGGGGCCAGCCTAGGGCTCCTTTGCAAGTCCAGTCTGCCCCGGTTCGTCGTCGTCTGTTTCATACTAACCAGCAGACGCCAGAACCATCAACTCACATGACTGCCAACCCGGCTCGAACCCTTGTCTATTCAGGCAGTAATGCCGATCATGGGGATAAACGACAATGGATCCTGACCCAACGTAGGGAAAAGGACCAGGAAATAATGGAGGCCTTACGCCAACAACAACGTGAAATAGCTGAGCATTTGGCTAGGTTGGAAGGACAGGAGGAGGTCTCTTCGAGCCGACCCCCTGGCCGACAGCACACTGATCCGAACCAGTCCAGGACTAATCGTTCGGATGGTTCCGAACCAGCTCGGAGCAAGCGACGGAGTCGCTCCCCGGTTCGGAGCAGGCGACAGAGTCGCTCCCCAGTTCGGAGCCGGCGACAGAGCCGCTCGCTCCACAGTACGGAGCAGGCGATAGAGCCGCTCCCCCGCCCGTGATAGGCGCCGAAGCCGCTCGCAGGATGAGAGCAGGCTAAATAGTCGCTCCCCAATCCGCAGCAGGTATCAAAGCTCTTTGCGCCAGATGAGCAAGCGTCAAAGCTGCTCCCCCGACCGCAGAAGGCATATGAACCACTCATAGGACCGAAGCAGGCCCAGGAGCCGCACTCCGGATTGGAACAGGCGGGTAGGCCGTTCTCGGGACGGAAATGTTATTGAAAGAAGGGGATCCGGACCGGATGACAGGCTTTGGTCGCCACCCCGAAGGAGTGAAACCGATCCCGTTGTCAGACGATTGGCTGAGTTGGAAGAAAAACTAGCCGCGGTGGTTCAGGCCAAGGAGTTGCCGAACATATCAAATTCACCTTTCACCAGGGAGATTGAGCAGGTCAAAGCAGACAAGACTAAGAAAATGCCTCCTTTGGACTCCTACGACGGTACTGGCGATCCCTATGATCATACTTATGGGTATAATCAAGTAATGAATTATTATGATCATCCGGATGCTGCCAAGTGCCACATGTTCGTCACCACACTGAAGCTGGCAGCTCGTGAATGGATGGCGTCCCTCCCTCGAACTCTATCGGATCGTGGCAAGACTTGAGTGACAAGTTTCATGCACGATTCGGAAGCAACAAGAAGAGAGAAAAGCTAACTACGGCTCTGACCCAAGTAAAACAGAGATCGAGGGAAAGTTTAGGTGAGTACGTGAAAAGATTCCGCGACATGGCTGGTACTGTGACTAGTCTGAATGTACAGTAAGCAGTCGGGTTCTTTACTACGGGTCTGGATGCCACGAAGTCGAAAGATTTGTGGAAATATCTTATTCTTAATCCGCCAATAGACCTGGCTGAAACCTATGGTCGAGCTGAAGGACTCATCACCATAGAAGAAGCCTACAAAAGATTAAATCCTCAAGATCGATATGAGGATAATTCAAAAGGAAAAGATAGGAACTATATTCCTCGGCCCGGCAACCAGCCGAAGAACAACTTTTATGGTGGAGGTGGGTCGGGAAGCGGTCAGGGAGGTGGAAGACCGTCCTTTCCGAAGAAAAATGTAAACAAGGTCTACACCCCTCTCACTAAGGATCGGGTGAGAATTCTTGAAGAAATCAGAAATCAACCCTC
Organism: Aralia elata; assembly: GCA_034770075.1. NCBI lineage: Eukaryota > Viridiplantae > Streptophyta > Magnoliopsida > Apiales > Araliaceae > Aralia > Aralia elata. The sequence continues at coordinate 20,270,768 of CM068386.1, forward strand.
GTTTGAACCATGTCCGACCACCACTCGATCTCACCGGGGTAACCCGAACCGTTATTGTGAATATCATCAAACCTCTGGTCACGATACGGAAGATTGCTATAACTTGAAAGATCTGATAGAGAAAAAAATCTAGAATGGTGAATTGGTGCAGTATGTTGTGGGTCGGCAGGATTCCGGTTCGGATGGCCGAAGAGGGTCGAACCGCGAGAGACGTCTCGAAGCACCACCCCCACCGAACCCTCCACGGAATTGTGTTGATGTCATCACTGGGGGAACGTTCGGAAAGAAAGTCGGAAAGAAGAGGCGGGGACTGATGGATGCCGTGTTATCAGTTTCGGAACGACCCTCGGTGAGAGATCGACAATTTCCCGATACGGTGATATCATTTACCGAGGAGGATTACCCATCGGAACCAATTGATCCACATGAAGGGGCATTAACCATCACAACCCAGGTCGGATCCATGGATATGAAGCGAATAATGATCGATAATGGATCTTCGGTCGACATATTGTTTACTCATGCATACAATAGGTTAGACCTGGGGGGAGCGAAGATGAAAGTGGGTCAGGAATCCCTGTTGTATGGCTTCAGCAATGATCCTGTTCGGGTGGCTGGGACCGTTGAGCTGCCGGTAATCTTCGGCACGGCACCGAGGCAGGTAGAAGTCAAAGTCAGATTTTTTGTGGTCCAAATAGATTCAGCCTATAACGCCATTTTGGGTAGACCCACCTTGGCGGCACTACAGGCGGTCACCTCAATATGTCATTTCAAGATGAAATTCCCCACTTCGGAGGGGGTAGGTGAAGTGAAGGGTGACTTGGACATGGCACGGAGTTGTTATCGGAATTCCCTGATATCTTCCGCAGTTGGGGTCAGCAAACAAAAGCAGACGATGGCTATAGAGGTTGAGCCGTTCACTGAGGGAAATTCCGAACCTCTGGCTCTGCCAGCTGAAGAGATCGAGGAAGTAGAACTAATTGTTAGAAAATGCGATAAGTTGGTCAAGATAGGTTCAGGACTGTTAGAGCCATTTCGGACTAATTTAATAGAGCTGCTTCGGGAATATGCGGACATTTTTGCATGAGAGCCTTCTGATATGCCCGGAGTTGATAAATCGGTGGCGGTTCATAAGTTGTGTGTTAACCCTTCTAAGAAGCCTATCTGTCATAAGAGGAGGATCTTCGCTCCTGACAGACAAAAGATCATTGACGATGAGATTGCCAAACTGCTAAAGGCGGATTTCATCTACGAAATTGATTACCCGGAGTGGTTAGCAAATGTGGTACTGGTGCAGAAGCAGAATGGTAAATGGCGGGTCTGCATAGATTACACCGATCTGAATAAAGCATGCCCAAAGGACTTTTACCCTCTCCCGCACATTGACCAACTGATTGATGCTACTTCTGGGTTCGACATGTTTAGCTTCATGGACGTTTTTTTTTTATATCACCAGATTTCTATGGATAAGAAAGACATGTCGAAGACGGCGTTCATTACGCATCGAGCAGTATACGCTTACAAGAAAATGACGTTTGGATTGCTGAATACGGGAGCTACATATCAAAGGATGATGAACTATGTGTTCGCCAAGTTATTAGGTCGAAGCATGGAGGTATATGTGGACGATATGATCGTTAAAAGCATGGGAGTTCGGAACCACCTGGATGACTTAGAAAACTGCTTTGAGACGGTAAGAAAGTACAAGCTTCGGCTGAACCCGACCAAGTATACTTTTGGCCTCGGTTCAGGTAAATTTCTGGGGTATTTGCTCAGCAGGAGGGGGATTGAAGCTAACCCGGAAAAAATCAGAGCCATTTTAGACATGAAGTCTCCCCAGTCTTTCAAAGACGTTCAGCGATTGACCGGTAGGATTGCTGCACTTCAGAGATTCATGTCAAAATCGACGAAACGGTGTCTACCCTTCTTCAACACTTTGAAAGGACCAAAGAATGAAAAGACCTTCCAATGGACTTCAGAGTGTGAAGATGTGTTCCAAGGGATTAAAAGGTATCTATCCTCAGCTCTGCTTCTGGTAAAACCTATCCCTTCGGAACCCCTGTATTTATATCTAGCGGCGAGCTCATTGGCTGTAGGAGCGGTTTTAGTTCGGGAGATAGGGGGCAGGCAATGCCCCGTCTATTATGTCAGCCATGTGCTTCGGGATGCTGAAACTAGATACCCCAACTTGGAGAAATTCGCCTATGCACTTGTGATAGCTAGCAGGAAGCTTAAGCACTATTTCCAAGGAAGATTGGTGGTAGTATATACTGATCAGCCTTTGAAGAAGGTCATGAATAAGCCGGATTTGTCGGGACGCCTCTCCGCTTGGGCGATGGAGTTGACTCAGTTTATCATAGAGTACCATCCTCGGACTGCTATAAAGGGTCAGGCGCTGGCCGACTTCATTGTGGAATGTTCGTTTACCGAACCCGATGCAGATGATAATGACCTGGTTGTGAGTTCGGTATCAGATGCTCAGACAGGTCGTACGTCGTGGACGCTGTATGTGGATGACTTTTCAACTTTGGATGTCAGTGGAGCAGGAGTTATCTTGATTAGCCCGGAGGGATTTAAGGTCCAACAGGCCATTCGCTTTGGGTTTAAGGCGACCAATAATGAGGCAGAATATGAAGCCATTTTGGTCGGATTGTGGTTGGCAAGAAATCTGGAAGTAAAATACTTGGTCATCTTCAGCGATTCCCAATTAGTGGTCAAGCAAATAGTGGGGGAGTATGAGGCTCGTGGGAATGGGATGACGAAGTACTTGGCTGCAGTTAAAGACCGACTGCATTATTTTGAATCGTATAGTGTGCAAGGAGTTGGTCGAGAAAACAACACCATAGCCGATGCCTTAGCAAAATTGGCAACGACAGAGGCTACCTCTTTTAGCGGGTTGGTATACCTGGAAGTTCTAGGGGACCCAAGTATTCGAAGGTCAGAAGTGTTCCCGATAGAAAGGATGGACTGTTGGCTTACGCCATATATTTCTTATCTGGCGGATGGCGTCCTTCCTTCAGATCGGATAGAAGCCAAGAAAATCAAACATCGAAGTTCATTCTTCATCTTGATCGATGGAGACTTATACCGAAGGGCATTCTCTTCGTCGTTGCAGAAATGTTTGACTCCTTCCGAAGCAGATTATGCACTTCGGGAAGTTCATGAGGGTATATGTGGAGACCATATGGGCGCTAAGGCATTAGCGTATAAGATTCTGAGACAGGGCTACTACTGGCCAACCATTTTCTAAGAATCTAAAGAATATGTAAAGAAGTGCCCTAAGTGTCAGTTGAATGGAACGATCCCTCATCAACCTCCCGAAGAGTTGTTCTCGGTCTTATCACCCATTCCGTTTGCTATATGGGGAATTGATATTCTAGGACCATTGCCGAAGGCTAAGGGGCAGGTCAGTTTTGTCATTGTGGCAATCGATTACATGACGAAGTGGGTAGAAGCCAAACCTCTCCGAACGATCACAGAACAGGAGTGTTTGAAATTTCTCAAAGAATTTGTTGTCTATCGCTTCGGGATTCCGATGGTGCTCGTTTCGGACAATGGGAGGCAGTTTGTGGGTGCGAAGTTTGAAGAATTTCTCACAGATTTGGGGATTCAGCATCGAAAGACTTCGGTGGCCCATCCTTAGTCAAACGGGCAGGTAGAAGTCACTAATAGAACTCTCCTCAACGGAATAAAAAGGAGATTGGACGAAGCCAAAGGAAGATGGCCTGAAGAATTGCTTAGTGTACTATGGGCTTATCGGACAACAACCCGAACAACGACAGGAGATTCGCCTTTTCGTCTCACTTATGGGACCGATGCCCTTGTTCCTGTTGAGATCGGGTCTCCTTCACTTCGGGTCAGTCAATATCAGGAGCTATATAATGATGAGGGGTTTCGCCTCAACCTTGATCTGTTGGATGAGGTTTGGAAGACAACGTTGATTAAATTGGCAGCTTATCAAAGAAGAACCGCCAAACACTACAACAAAGGGGTGAAAGTTAGGAGATTTGAGGTTGGTGATCTGGTGCTTCGAGAAGCAGCAACATCAACTCCCCAAAATTCAGGCAAGCTTATGCCGAACTGGGAAGGGCCGTATGAAGTTGTTGAGGTACCCAAGCCAGGAACTTACCGACTTCGGGATATGGACGGTTCGGATATTAAGAATACGTGGCATGCTGGGAGACTTAGGAGATATTACCAGTAAGTCATGGTTATTTTTTATTACCGATGATGTAAATTTGTATGTTTGTTGAAATGAAATAATATCGGATTGTATAGTTGAAAGTTTTGAACTATTTCATTGATACTCGTTGATGTTACAAGTTGCACCATTTACATTTGAAAAAGAAAAACAAATAAAATAGCAATTATCCTATTGGGACGGGGGCGGAAGTTGTTTTTCTGCTTCCTCTTCATCGTCTGAGGAGTCGAGGATGGAAGTGTCCAGTCCTGCCGCCAACATCTTCTCCTTGATTTTTTCCTTGTGGCTCTGGTATCCTTCGAAGAATTGAAGGATGACCTTATCTGCCAGCTCATGAGATGCCTTGTATTCTTCTATTACTTGAAGTTTGACCTCTTCGGTCAATTGAGGCTCCTGGCTCTTCAGTTGGGTGTTTTCTTCCTCCAAAGAGTTGAGGGCGTGGATCAGATCGGTCATTTTGGAGTGTGTTTGCTCCATTTGTTCTTCAAGGGCCGCTATTGCCTCCTTTTGATCGGCATCGTTCTCCTTCAACAAGAACCGCTCTTCCATGAGGCGGTCGTTCTGTTTTTCATGTTCGATGATCTCCGATTGAAGGATGCTTACTCGATTCCGAAGCTGATAACTCTCCCGGCTGGCTTCGGTGAACTTATTTTGTGTACCACCATGAAGATCCTTCTCCTTCTCCAAGTCGGACTTCAAAGTCTGAATGTTGCCCTTCAGAACTTCATTTTCTGCCTCGATCTCCTTGTTCTTCTTTGTTAATTTGAGCAATGATGGGAGGGATTGGGCAAACACTGCATTAGACTGTAAAAAGTTGTGTGTCAGATGGGAGATCAAGTAGTAAAGTAACTTTCTGTAATAATACTGAAAGCAGAATTACCTGAAATTGAAGTCTGATGAAGTTTTCTAAGAATTGATCCGGGGTATGATTCTTGAACCGATTGTCATCGGCTGGCATGACGAAGCGTTCAAGGAGGTCATAAGGGAATGGATCGGAGGAACTTTGGGGCCACAAGGTTCGAGGTTTGGGCAGGGTGCTGGAGGGAGGAGCTGAAGCAGGGAGTTTGGGCGATCGGACTTCGCCTTGATGGGTTTCGACCCGATGTGTGGGCGCTGGCGGAGGTGCCGAAGAGGACAAAGCTTCTTTGCGAGGTCTTTTTGCTAATGGCTCCAGTACTTCGTCTTCGGTATCCTCCTCGTCGATAATTCCTAAAGGAATCGGGTTGGGAATCGCAGCGGGAGTCTTCACTGGTTTGGGCGACACTTTCTTCCTAAGTTGTTTTTTCTTCATCAAAGCCATCTTTTCGGACCTACTCATCTCCAAGGTGTTCTTCTTGAAGACTTGAGTCATAGGAATGGCTGTGATCGGGCGGGCGGCTATCGGCGGCACTTGGCTTAAAGGCTCATCACCTGGAATTTCTTCGGGATCGACGAAGTTCAGCTCTGTGATCCGGGGAACAGTTCGGCCGATGTCAGCTGGGGCGACTGGCTTGATGAGAGTTACTGAAAGAAGATGAGCGTTAGAGGTCAGTTCGAGTTAAAAGGAATTATAAGCAGTGAAGATATAAATTGGGGTTCGAGAATTAGTTCTTACATCCGTGATCGTACAACCAAGTATGGTTGCCGAGGAGCTCGAAGTCCCACTCCTCATCGGGCATCTTGCTGACAAATTGTTTGAATTCGTCCAGACGATCGGCCGGAAATGCTTCGATGTTGTTGGTGTTTTTGGTGAGGCCGATCCAATCCGATATCAAGCTGGTATCAGGCCCCTTGATGTAGAACCACTGGGAGTGTCAACCTTTATTGCTAGTCGGGGTCTTCATCAGAGATCGTTTTTGAGCCCCTTTGACAGGCAGCTTGCTGATTTGCCGAAATCCCGCCTCCCGAGAGCGGAACACAGTGAATAGGGCGAAGAAAAAGTCCAGGGTCGGTTCGACCTGGCAATCACGGCAGAAGGCTATGAAACAAACCAGGTGGATAAATGAGTTGGGAACTAGCTGGGCGAGCCCGACCCCGACGACGCTAAGAAAAATGAGCATGAAGGGGTTAAGAGGGAATCTAAGCCCATATTTTAGGGCTTGGACGGATACAGCGGTCCAGCCGTTGGGACGTTGGTACATTCTCTCGTTGAGGTCGGCTGTGCGTATCTGGTAAGATATGGGGATCTGGTACAGTTCCCGGATGGCCGCAAGATCTTTGGTTTGGATGGAAGATTTGGTATTTATGTGAGTGAATGTTTTATCCAAGGAATATTCCTCTAGCATCTTCATGTTTTGGAGTTCGGCTTCGGTTCGAGGTGATGGAGTAGAAAAAGGGTTGCTAGGGAAGTCTGAGCTGGTGATGGGGTCTTGAGATGAGATGTTGAGTCCCAGAGAGGTGGAGCTGGTTCCAACGGCGGTGGTGATGATTGTTGGGATGGCAGTGGTAGTGACTGTGGTGGCTTCTGTTGTTATTGCTGTGATAGGAGCTGGGATTTCGTTAGCGGTAGATGCGGAAGCGCTGGTTTTGGATAGATTGGATGAGCTTGAAGCGTCGTTGGTTGCCATTGATGAGCAGAAAGGCAAGGTGCAAGGATTAATCAGTCGGAGAAGGTTGGAAATCGCGGTGGAAATGGCAGAGAAGAGATTGAAGAATTTGAAATTTAGGGGAAAAGTGGCGGTTGAATTTGGGGGTGGTTTATTTTTATTGGGGGTGACCCTTGAGATTCGGCACGTTTTCCCGCAGGCGGCGCTATTTTAATAAATGTGGTGGGCCTGTTATTGGCACGTGGGAACTAGGATAGTAATGGTTGTATTGGTTTGGGGCGGTTACATTTTTAAGGGGGTGTTTGGTTCATTGATTGAAATTAAATTCATTTTTTATACTCTTTTATTATAACTCTTTTTTATAATTAAAGAGTAGGGGGCAATGTTGGGTTCTGGGCTCGGGATACCCGACCCCACCTGGAGGTTTCGATCCCATGAAGGGATTTTAGTTGGGAGAAGTGATCCAGTTAAGGAAATTACTTTTTAACTAGGGTTGACTTATATTTTGACTGGAGCATTTATTATGATTTGGTTGATGGTGACATATGCTTTATACTGTCAAGTGGGTCCAGGCGTAATGATGATATAAGGAGGTATATATACAAGGTTTCCCTCTCCAATTCAAAGGTAATGCAAAACTTAACACTAAACTGCAAACCTCCATTGTTATCAAAACCTTGAGACAACCTGTACTAATTCTCACGCCTGAGCTATCCCCCGGTGGCAAAACCGCCCGGAACTTTGAATGTGGCTTTGTTATTGTGCAGGATTAACGCATTCTTGGTGATTGAAGTGCGTAGGCAAATCTTGGCGTTAACATTGGTCTCTTTAGATTCCTATAGTGACCTTCACCACTAAAATATAAAATAATAATTTTAATCTTACAAAGTATTTATCAAAAAAAATAATCCTACAAATACAAGAAAGATCCCGACATGACGTAAATTCATGTTATGTATGATAAAATAATATAATTGGAGGACATATTATTATAGAAAAAGCTTTATAATAATTGAAGAAAAATCTTCACTATATAAAATGGGAGGAGATAACTTAGTATCTCACCCTATGTTGGTCTGTTTTATGATAAAATTTAAAATTTGATATATTTTAGTTAAATTATCTTTTCACAATGGTAAAGTCATAACAACCCTATTTTACCCATGACTTGTCATTAGGGATGACAATTTAAACTAAAACCGATCAAACTAGGCAATTTTTATTTGAACCTTTGCCTTCGCCGGTGCGGTTTCGCTGCAAATTTTTTTAAGCCGAAACCGGTACGGTGCGATTTTGATATTTGCTTCTGAACCGATGGTGCACCGGTCCTTAAACCGCTCTATATGTACTTGTTTATTTTAATTATATATCTGTATTTCATAGTATTATTATTCTTATATAGTAATATATATAATCATAGAGTTACTCAAAGGCATCTTTTTATTATTTTTTTTACTTTAGCATGCCAAAAGTTAATTATTAATATTTTTATATATAGTTGATATATATTAAATAATTATGTAAAAATTGTAACAATGTTATCTTAATTTTAATTGAACATACATTCTTATATTACTTGTTAATGTGCTATTTTAATGAATGTTATTGTTAAATATGTTATAAAATTTTAAACTAATTTAATAAAAAAATAATTCAATTTTTTTTTAATTTTTAACTGGTGCAAGTCGGTGCGGTGCGGTTAAAATATAATTTGGTCAGTGCGATTTTGATATAGAAAAATCTTGAACCGCTACCGGTGCAGTGCAGTTCTAGTTCAAATTTTTTAAGACCGATGCGGTTTCAAATCATTAAAAAACTGGAACCGAACCGCACTATTGTCATCCTTACTTATCACCAATTTCTTTTCTTTATCCCAATTTATATTCTTATTTTCTATCCTATCTTTCCTCATCCATGTTTTTTAAATTTTATTCAAATATTTTAATTTTTTTCTTAATTACACACACATAATGTGTGTCACATAAATTAGTATCTATAATTAGGGAACTATCAAAGGGATTTATCCTTGTAAAGAAAATTCACCACAACCATTTTAAATTATTTTATTTTTGAAAACATTGACCAATTTTTCATTTTTATTTTCATGAAAAGTTGACTACTATTTATGCATGTGAACGACTAAAAATGAAGGCAGTTGAAAATTAAATTAAGTCTGTACCAAACACTGTCTTTTAGGACATAGCCAGCTATTGGCTGGCTTTTTATGCTCGTAGATTCTTTTCTTTTTCTTAGAATCCTTTAAATGTTTGGTCCCCTATGGACCCTATAGATATCATAAGTGCAACCAATAAGAATAAGAAGACTGAATGATTGTATTTTTTCCACTTATCTTAGTTATATTATGGGTACTCTTAACATGTGCCCTAAGGACACATGCTAAGCACACAGTTCAAAAGAATATTCTCTTGAACTGTGTGCATATTCCTTTGATTTTTGTATTTGCACCAAATTTAAAAGAATATGCACACAGTTTGAGAGAATATTTTCTTGTACCGTGTGCTTAGCATGTGCCCTAAAGGCACATGTTAAGAAATTCCTTATATTATTATTGGGTATTTATTTTCTTATAGGATATTTAATCAACAAAACAAAACAAAACAAAAAATAATATTCCCTCCTTTCCATTATATATATATATATATATATATATTTATGATGTTTTAGAAGATTTTTTTCTCATAATATAAGACGATTTACATATAATTTAAGAGAAAAAAACTAATTATTTCCTACTTTGCGACTAAAAAATCTCGTCAAGATGGAATAATTGATTAATTGAGAGAGAGAAAGAGTAATTAATTAGTGTATAGGTAGTAATGAAATTTTAAACTAACATTAATTACTTAACATTAGTATTAATAAAACTTCTTAATATATGTAATTATATCATAAACATCGTATATAATACTTAGAAAAGAGGAGGTAGCAACTCCATTAAAAATAAATTTTAAAGGAGAGGAGATCATTGCGTTGGAATAGTATCATCACTTGAATTAATTCCCTAGTCTCAAAATAAAAGAAAATTTAATTCCTTGATGAACAAAAAAAGATTTATTTAGTGCTTATTGGCGGAGCAATGTGATGCATTAAATTGATAAATCCTTTTAATTATTATGGTTTCGATAAAAATAAATAAATAAATAAATAAATAAAGAGAGAAAGTAAAAATGTTAAAAGTACATGTCTACACATTTATAAAAATGCGTTTAAAGAAAATAGGGCAAACCATAGGTGGATATATGTAGTGTATGAATTTTTAGTTCTTACTTTAACAAAATAGGGTCAAAATTTTAGGTATATTTTAAATTGAAAATTTTATCTTATTTTATCATATTTTAGACGAAAAATGATATATATTGCGAATATTTATGTCGACTATTTTATTGTCAATTATATGAATAAATATTAGTGATAACTTTTTTAAAAATATATTAATAAATGAAACTTCTTGTAATTCTTACTAATATTCTCATATATGATAAATTTTATAATTATAAGTCGGTATAAATTTATTGTAACACACAACGAATTCAGTTTAAAATATGCATATCTTATTTAGTTATAAAATTTACATACGGTTATCGAAAGAAGAAATACAAGCGTCACAAATTATAACAAACCCACTGGTCCTACTAGAACCAAACATCTTATTTCTATCATATTGTTTTAATAAGTTTTAGTAGCATGTCAAATAATTCAAGCATAACAATGAAGAAAAATAAAATATGCAGCTTAAAACGACTGAGATTTTATGCTTAAACAAACAAATATTAGGTACCTTTAGATTTTGTGGATAATATTTGTCTCTTTTTAGATTCCTATAGTGACCTTAACCACTAAAATATATATTAATAATTTTAATCTTACAAATAATTTATAAAAAAAATAATCACATGAATGCACTCCTCATTTAGCCCCGTAACTTTTGGGCCCCGAGTCAGATCAACCGAAAGTCGTTTTTTATGAATTTTTAGTGCGGAAGTAGTTAGTCATACCGAGTAAACTCCTTATCTCCCGGAGAAGACCTAGTTTAACTATAATTAGTAGTAATATAGATTAGTTAGATTCGTAGAATAGAAGAAGAACTTATACTTTCTATTATATAAGTCGAGCGCCAGCACCCTTAAGATTAAGGATATCTTCTGAATTCATGCTACACTCGGAACACTGTACTCTGATTTTTCGGTGAATTATTGATCAAGGTAAGGGTTTGAGTTATCCATTTAAGTGTCAAATCAGTAATTTGCACTTGTCTCAATCAATGACGTAAATTCATGCCATGTATAGTAAAATAATTGGAGGATGTATTACTACTAGCGGTAACCCGTGCCTTCGGCACTAAGATTTTATTTGGAGAGGATGAAAAAGGTAGAAGAAGAAGGTATTAGGGATAGAGTTTGGGAAGGAAGAAAAAAGTAGAAGAAGAGAAAATAAAGAAGAGGAAATAATGAACGGTCAGATTTATGTCAAACTTTGGATGGCTCAGATGATTTATTAAATGAGCGGGAAATTCAAAATCATTTGTATTTTGTTAGATAGATAGAAAAAGCTTTATAATAGACGGGCATATCTACTATCAAATTGTCCTTTTGTGTCTTTTGATTTAATGTATAGAGAATACATGTTTATCTTTTATTATCGGTCCCAAAATTATAACTATTTTCATGTTTAGTTCCCTATTTATTTATTTTTTTTGCATATTTCGTATTCTAATTTGGTAATTTCTATCAACTCAGTTCAATCTTAGAAAAATAAAACAATTGCAGGGGACTAAACATACAAAAATTGATATAGTTTGATAAATAAATGTCAAAAATAGATATAATTTGGGGATTAAATGTAAAAAATAAACTATTATATTGACTTTTAAAAGTCAATTTAAAATATTTTCAAAATCATCATTAAGATGGTTTATTAAAAATTATGAAACAATAAATTTTATAATGAATAATACTTTTTACATATTTTACAATAATAATCATAGAATTGACAAATAAAATGAATTGATGTCAATTTTGAACTTAAAAATGTCTTAAGTTGACTTCAAAAAATTAATAATAATTTTACATTTTAAAGCGAATGAATTTTTATTTATTTTACACTAAAATACAACTTGTTAGTAATAAGTGCATTTAATAATTTCCTACAATTAAAAATGTTTTCAATCTCGTCTTCTTACATTTTTTGTTGATGAAACTAAATACTTCTATATGAGTAATGGTACACATACAAAATAATTTTATAAAAAATAAATTATAAAATAATGTGTCAAATTATAATTAATTGATAATTCATCACACATGAATAAATTCAATAATAATAATCAACCTAAACCAATCACATAATTTTGTATTCATTTTTAAGATTTAATCTTCAGTCATAAAAACATTATTGCTCATATATATATATATATATATATATATATATATATATATATATGTTCCAAGTAATGAGATTGATGAAAATACTTGGCCTAAAGGCTAACATGATGCTCAATTGTTTCCAAAAACGAATAAAAACTAAATTTGGTCTAAAGTTATGTTCCGTCAAAGGCAAGTAAATACACGTGGAATCACTTACTCCTTCCATCCCAAAAAACATAATTAAAATTATAAATTTTTTTGTCCTAAAAAGAAGAAGAGATAAAATACATAAGTAAAATGTAACTAAGTTGTGAGATCCATTAATAAAAAAAATAAAAATACGTATCCCTTTATATAATCTTGTGAGATCACTAAGGATAAATTTAAAATTTATTTATTCTTTTTTCTCTACTTTTACTTTTCTTAATATGTGTACAAATTATATTTTACTCGTTATTTTTATAAACAGAGAGAGTAATTTAGTACTCACTCTGTCCCCAAAAGGATGACTAAAAGTACAATTTTTTTTATCTTTCAAAAGAATGGGATAAAGTATATAAAGTAAAAGATAATCAAGTCATTTAGTAGAGTCCATTAGTATAAAAAAATAAAAATACTCATCATTGTATATAATTTTGTGAGGCAACTAGGGATAAATTTAAAAAAAATTACACTCTTTTCTCAACTTTTATTTTTGTGTAAATTGTACTTTGCTCATTCTTTTCAGGACAGAAGGAGTAATTTAGTACAAATTAATGTTTTATTTTCAGCATTTAAAAAAAATTCTATATTTGAGCACTTTTAAGTTAAATGTTCTCTCGGTCCAAAAAAAAGGGATTTATTTACAAATTATATAGATTTTATTGTAGACTTTAATGATATTTGTCTCTACGTTAATCATTTTTCCTCTAGAATAAGGTTTGGAGACTGGTCAAAAGGTGAAATTGACACGTCAAGATGTTTCATTTTCTTCTTATCTTCATCACCTAAACTTTGTTAACTTGTCTTAATTAATTATTCATCTTGTGGAAAATTATGAACATAATTTAGTGTGTACCATACGTAAGAAAGTGGTTAAGGCTTTTAGCCATTTGATTTAATAAACTAAAAAAAATTTGAACATATAAATTTAATTTAATATTTCATCTGTTTCACGAAAAAGAATCTCATTTATAAAATTTGTAAATATTAAGAAATGAAAATTTACTTTTGTTTCATTTTTTTTTGCTAAATATTTTGTTTCATATTTATCATTTTAAATTTTTAAATAATTGCAGTTGAAAATGACACAATGTCATCAACCTTATTATCACAGTTTTGTCACTAATGCCACTACTATTAAAACTAACATTCACTAATTTAATTTATAAAAAAAATAGGAAAAAAATATGCTTAATATTTACAAAAATTTCAAATCGAATTATTTTTGTGGACGAAAGGAGTATTACTATCCAATACTTACATTCTCGGAAGTGTAGTGCAAAACATATCCCGTAAATCTTATTTTCACAAATTTTATTCACATCACACACACACACACACACACACACACATATATATATATATATATCTTACATTCTCGGAAGTGTAGTGCAAAATACATCCCGTAAATCTTATTTTCACAAATTTTATTCACATCACACACACACACACACACATATATATATATATTGTTGTTCCTTCAATATAAAAAAATACTATGAACAAATAAACAAATTTAAATAAATAAAATACACAAATTAAATTAGTAAGGAATGGTACGATCAAAATAATAGAAATAACCGTAGCGCTGAAATGAGGTACAGAAACATTAAACTTTTGACTTTCCGTCTTGTCCCCTCGATGTACATCAAACTTTTTCAATTTTTTTTTATTTTTTTTATTTCTCGCATTCTCAATTCTTCTCATTGAATATACACATATTTTTTTCTTTCACAATATTTTTTTAAGAGTTGTGGTCAATAATCTCTAACTATTAAGAACCACATTTTTATTTTTCTCAAATACAATAGCACTACTTCACATTAGTATTTTAATCCCATGAACATAAATGTCCCTATTTATGTTGTGTTTGGATTGCAAACATTGAATGAAGGATGAAATAGAATTATTTTAAGGTATTTTAAGTATATGTTTGGTTGTTGGTGGTGGTGCGTGTTGTCATAAAATGACAAAATTATCACATATATCTATTTAATTAGAATGAATTTTATTTTACTTTCTCCACATGAAATAAAAAAAAATAAAAAAGATGAAATAAATTTTCACTCCATTGGAATGCTTTATCCTTCAAAATAATCATCAAATACAATATTTTTATTTCATTCCCTCAATCCAAACATAGCATTAATGAATGACATGCACAAAAAAAATAATGAAATGCACAATTTTTTTCAGAAGAAAAAATTTGTTCCAATTTATTTGTCGTTTATAACTTTCTAGGAGAATAAATTATTTACTTTTCTATATCACCCCTAACTTCTCTCATTTTCCCAAGAAATTTTCTCTCTTGTATTAATAGTTTTCAACTTTTTATAAAGGGATAGTGATGGAATTTTATACAAATTTTAATTATTAAATGATAGTATTAAATGACTTTTTTAATTTATGTGTATGAAACTAAAACTAAAGATGTCCCAACTTTGGGGTTAATTAATCGTTTTTAACTTGCATGATTGAATAAGATCATTATTTTAGTTTATAACTTCGATGATTGAATAATATTAATAGTATGTATTCCTCAAAAAATTAAAAAAATTAAAAAAATAATCTTCACTCAAACGTGCCACACTTGTAAGGAAAAATCATGAAAAAGTTGGATTTTTTTATATAAAAAAATGATATATATGACGGTAAAAAAATAAACGAATTTTGTGTTGATTAGGCACAATAATTATACACAAGTACCTTAAAATTGGAAAAAGTAGCCCTTGTTTCCCCCTCTCTCTAATCAATAATTTTTAGATATGGGAAGTACTCTCTTTATCTAGAAAGATCCTTTCGTAGATCTATTTTTCTTTTTTTTTTCTTCTTCTTTATTGCGAGTAATACTTTATTTTCTCTTATTGCAGAACTTGTTTTTTTTTCTTTTTTATAGATTTATTTTCTTCATAAAATAATTATTTCATTATTATCTCTTGTGAGATCTTACTTTCACCATTTTGGAGATTATGTTTTTTGCTTGAAATTTTTTCCGTACGTGAATTCGGATTGACCATGATAAATCTTTTCAAATTTGGGTGGGGTTATCATGGTAGTTTGTTATTTGTGGAATATGAATGTATTTCAAGAATATTTATGGTGTCCGTTAGTTGTTGTTACAATTGATCCTCTTTCTAATTATATGCTTATTATCTCCTCTCCCCGACGTCATACTCATACTTAATAGCCTTAACTTTGTTGCACTGCCCATTGCGATTTCAGTCCCCGTTCAGTTCCCCTTCGTGAATCAAAGAGGGAAGTTAGAGTTGTAGCTCCATCTAGTAGAAAAGGAAGCCTTTAGAGACTTCTATTCAATCCTTCATAAGGAGTGTCTACCCATCTCTTCGATATTCAGTCCTATCAAGGGGGGTTTCTTTAAGCAGATGGGAGGCAAATTCAAATAAATACGACTAGCTCGCTTTTGTTTTAGTTAATCGTATAATTAGAAAGGATTACAATTTCAATTCTTTTTAATGTAATTTTTCATCTTTTGTAATTGATTATAATTTTAATATATTTTAATCGTTTAAACTGTTTATTAAAAAAATACTTTAAAATTATAGTTAATTAGGGGACATCATTTTAATTTTTCAACGTATATGGTATATACCACAATTCTCCAAAATCTTAATAAAGATTGGGGCCATGAAAATAAATGATAGGGAATTTTCCTAGGTAAGAATGGCCATTAATACATCTTGCCATCAAAATTTGCCTTTCACAATTTTTCAATGCATCATGTTGTCATTGAAGTAGACAGAACCGTCTGTCTTCCTAAGTTTTTCCACTCATGAATATGTGAACCTTAATTAGGAACCAAAATGGGGTCACTAAAAAGTAGAATTCCTTTGGTTAATTTAGTGACATGAAATTATTAGATGTTCGAATGGATTTTATGTCATAATACAATTAAGAGCAATGATTTCATTCAAAATTTATGGCATGTTAGGTTGATTTTCCTTAATAAAAAAATGAGACAATGCCTAATATATTTGGTTGAAGTCAAGTTCCAAATCCTAATACTTCATTTGAATAGTAGGAATGAAAGTGGAAATGAAATCAGTTATTTTTATGAAATGAAAAAAATTATTTTTGATTATTCCATTAAAATGTAATGAACCATTCTCATTCCTTTTAAATTTGTGAATTTTATTCTTTAAGAGAGAGAGTAAAGAATGACTCATTCCAATCAAGAATAGACGTAATCATTCTACTTTTTATTTCATTATTTTTTTATTCCATTCCTTTAATCCAAATGTACCATAAAGACTTATGCCCTACTTAGATATTGCTTTTATTTTATCTTCTCTTATCTGATTATAATTTTTTCCTTATTTTATAATTTAAAATTTCAATAGAAGTGTTTAAACAACACTTTCATTTTCTTAAAGACACTCAATTTTGTTCCAAAAAGAAATATGAAGTTATTAGCACGAAAGAACATCAATCACTTGGGATCTGAAAAGAACATTTGGGAATGCAAAATGTCATTTACTCAACTTTAGGGGGTGTTGGATAAAACTTAATGAAAAACTCTAAATATTTAAATATATTTGAATGAGTTGAATGACATAGATACTCTCTGTGTGAAAATACAATACTGAATGAAAAAGTTATTTGATAAATATATGCCTGAAACAGCTTTTTTTAATGTCTTAATCTATAATAATTTATTCTAACCTGGGGGGAGGGGTCTAGGTGGGGAAAGAGATAACTTACTGTCTTCATCACTATATTGTCGTCTTGTAGAGTGCTTTTACACTTAGTTTGTACGAGTTGTTGTTGTTGTTGTTGTTGTTGTTGTTGTTATTATTATTATTATTATTATTATTATTATTTTATATAGTATATTAAGGCATTGTGATTTTAAATTTTAAAAATTTAACAAATGAATTTCAAATATGAAAATAATTTTGTAATTTATAATAAATAAAGTAACAAGTTAAAGACCATATGGACTTTAAAGAAGTGCAGTGTGGTGTCGGTGTATAGAGATCTTTTTTTATTTGAACGGTAAGAGTATTCTCGGGTCAGCTTATGCATCAATTGAGATTAAATTTTTCCTCTGACGATATTAAGGGCACACTCCCATATCGTCTTAGTGCATTCATGAGATTTTTGCTTGGGGTCTGGCCCTAATATTTGAACCTAAAAAGTCAAAATAAGGAGTAAACTTTCTTAACCATCATGCCAATCCTTGGGGTTATAGAGATCTCAATTAGGTTCAAGTATTATGGGTTGCAATTAAAGTTAGTCTTTCTCACATTCTGTTCAACTTTTTGGTACGTAACATTCACCAATTTATATGAATGTAGCAAGCACATGAAGCCAGTCCAATAGTTGAAGGAGGACGTCATATAAAGTGGGCCTAGGAGTAGAGTAGAGATTATCAATTGATTTAATATCCTACCACTTAAAAAAATTATATTAAAATCGCCACATTGGTCTCAGTTCATAAAAATATTATACCAAAATTATATAAGGTGGTTCATTCTCTTGAACCACATCGCACCGCACTGACAAATAATTATAAATACAATAAATTAAAATACTTCAAGAAGTAAAATAAAATCATAAATTAAAATTGAGTTAAATACAGTTCTTTCTCTCGAAGTATCACCCCTTTTACACAAGTGACCATAATCTAAACAAACTTATAATAGCAGCCTCCAAGTAAACTTAAGTAAGCAAAACCAATCCTAAATTTATTTTCGGCCATAAAAATTATCGAATTACTGACATGTCACGGGGAAGGCCTGTTGTATACAGTTTGACTGTATATGACTGCATAAATCCCATTGACTATAAGGTTATTTATCAAATACAATCTTAATACAAGTAAGTTAGAAAGGGATTTACTTAATAACAATTGAAAAAACTCATATGGGTAAAAAGCTAAGGCTCTTTGAGTAGAAAAACGATCGAGCTTGATAGTTCACCAAATTAGAGAAAATTTGTGAGTTTCTAGCTCTAAACTAGCTAATCGAGGTTCTAAATCAAGTTACAATGGTATATGGTGGTGAAAATTCTAGATTTAGAGGAGTTTGAAACTCCTTTATATGGAGGTAAAGTAATATTTTTGAAATTTACTTTCACTTTTATGGTAGTTGAGAAATTTATTATACACATGTGTGTGTGTGTATCAGTTAGTAATGGTAGTTAAGAAAGTGATTATATATTCCCTTCTTTGATTTTTCATTCTTTAACAATTGTGTGGTCCCTTCTTTGGGTCCAAAATGTTCTTTATGTCTTTTTTTTAATTGATTATGCTTGGAAGTAGTGAAATAATTGTCTTTCATATTTGTTGTATGGTTAAAGAATTAGTTTATTTTTTATTATTGGTGTATTTATTTATTTATACTTTTGTTAACTGGCAGATGACCATGATGATATCTTATTTAGTATAAGATTGTACAATGTTGGTGAATTTATTGACTATTGTGAGTTTAGTCAGTTAACCCCAAATGACTTGAGTAGTATGGCAATAGAGGTTGGACTTTATGGGGCATATCATTCTACCACTTTGATCCGGTTAAGAGATACCAGGAACTGATATCAATTGATGATATTAAGAACATGAAGCCTTTTATTACTAAGTCAAGAGAAGTTAATATAATAGTTATAACTCAGCACCCCTTACAAATTATATCTCCATTGAAAATCTTTGATGATGATGAGGAAGACAACTAGTATGTTGATAATGAAGAAGGCATCCAGTGTGGTGATAATGAGGAAGCCAAATAGTTTGATGATAATCAAGAAGGCAACCAGTTTGATGGTAATGAGGAAGACATCCAGTTTACTGATTATGACACTGAAGATTCCTCATACAATGAACAATTTTATGATAGTTCATATGAGGAAGAAAGATAATGTGACTGCAAAAGGGAATGAGAAGGTGACTGCAAAAGAAAAAGAAAAGGTCACTGAATTTGATGATGAGAAAATTCCCTTGCAGTCAAAACTCTCCTCTAATACTAATAGCAGAAAGCTTCCATTCCCTATTCTCTATTATGGAAAAGGAGCCGCATACAGGAGTCACCTAGTGAGCCTAGTCTAATCAAAATCATCATAGAGAAAGAAGATTTTTCAAAAGATTATCAAATTACATAAGAAAAGAAAAGAAAACAGAAGGTTGAGAAGGAAAAAATTCCTAAAATGACTGTAAATGAAGATAAAGATGGACCAAAATGGCCAGAGTTTGATACTGAAACTATGATGGATGATCCTAAATTTGAAAAGAGCATGTTGTTCAAGGACAATAAATAATTCAAGAAAGCAGTTAGAGCTCACTCTGTTAAACACGGAAGAAATCCAATAATATACAAGAATGAAACTTTCAAGGTTGATTATAAATACAATCCTCCTTGTCCATGGAAGATATATATATATTGGTAAGTTGCAGAGGGATAATACACTGCAAAAAGAAGTTGTATGGCCCCATAATTGTTCGAGAGATGCTACAAACAAGCATGTTAACTCTATGTGGCTTGTAGAAAAGTATCTAAATGAATTCAAAAAAAATAAAATAATCCAAAGATGTTGGCTGCCACCTTTGTAGAACTATTTGGAATGAAGATATTGTGAAGATATCAGAGGCTCAAGCTTATAGAGCAGGACCAAAGTAGTAAAGATGATCCATTGCAGCATTAATGAACAATATGTGAAGCTCTGGCAGTATGCTGAAGAGTTGAAGAGGCTAAATCTAGGTAGTACAGTTGAATTAGTTACTGAAGAGGGTACACTAGCAACAGAAAAATCAGTTTTTAAAAGGATTTATATTTGTTTGGGAGAACTAAAGGAAGGTTTCAAACATTATAAGTCTGTCATTGGGGTTGATGGTACCCACCTAAAGAGTACAAATAGAGGAGTCCTTTTAACTACAGTAGGTATTGATCCTAACAATAATATGTTTCCTTTAACATATGCAGTTGTGGAAAGTGAGACAAGGGCTACATGGACATGGTTTTTGGATATTTAAAGGATGATGTAGGGATTGAGAATGAATATGGATGGACATTTATATCTGACAAACAGAAAGGGTTGATTGCAACATATGATGATATAGTCCCTAATGCTGATAGAAGGTTTTATTTCCAGCACTTATACCAGAACTTTGCTAATGTTGGGCATAATGGTATGCAACTAAGGGAACTGTTATGGAATTGTGTAGGGGCCAGTAATTTGAGGAAGTTTAAGGTATCAATGGAGGAACTTAAAAAGGTTGATCCTAAGGCAATTAAGTGGCTAGCTGACAAGCCACCCCCAACAATGGTCAAAATCATATTTTAGTCCATATCTAGAATGTGATATATTGACTAACAATCTATGTGAAAACTTCAATAACATGATCAAGTTGGTAAGGGAGAAGCCTATCCTCAATATGCTTGAAGATATTAGGGACTTGTTAATGAAAATGATGGCTTTTAATCGAAATATATACAAGAAATAGTATGGGAACCTTTGTCCTAATGCACTAGAAAGGTTAGAAACTGGTAAAAAAATATACAGGAGAATCAATCCCTATAGTTGCTAATCTATAGCTGCTAATGAATTTAAATACCAAGTGAGAATAATGTATGAAGATCAATACTCAGTTGATTTGGAGACAAAGGGTTGCAGTTATAGGCGATGAGATATAATCGGCATACCATGTAGTCATTCTGTTACATGTATGTGTTTTAAAAACTTAGGTCCTTCTACATTTGTTAATGATCTCTACAAGATCAACACATACGAGTTAGTTTATGCACCATTCATTGCTCCAATAGGGAGTTTAGATATATGGGAAACTAAGGTTTAAGGTACTCCAACAATGATACTCCAACATACAACAAATTTCCTGGTAGGCCAAAAAGGTTGAGGAAAAGGAATAAAGATGAACCTCAACTAGGAGGAGATAACACTCATAGGTATTTGGGGAAGAAATTTCAGAATTCTCTTAGATTCAGAGTTTGTTGGTAGTATGGACATAATTCAAGGTTTCACAAGAAGCAATAAGGGAACCAACGAAGTAATGAAGCTGCAGTCGGTTAAGAGAAAAGAATTTTAACGCCACCTGTTATAACTTAGAAGTCTTAGACAAGGTTAAAAAATTCAGTAAGTAATATAACACTATACTCTTTTATTTGGTTACTTTTGGCTAGGGGTGTAAATGAACCGAGTCTAGTCGAGTATTGAGTTGCTCAGATTTAGTTTGCAAAATTTATCGAGTATGAAATAAGGTTTGATTGGGGCTTTTTTAGCTACCGAGTCGAGTACGATCTCGAATCGAGCCTTAGCAGTTCGAACTTTTCGAGCGAATATGATTCAATCGAGTATCAATAGAAAATTACAATTTGAAGAGGTTCGAGTCATTTATCGAGCTTTAAAATTTGCTCATATTTAAATCATTTATATTTCGAGTCGAGCTTGAATCGAACTTTTAGTCGAGCGAGTACGAATCGAGCCCGAACTGTTTAGTTCATTTTACAGCTTTACTTTTGGCAACATATTCACTTTTTTATATTTTATTTTAGTTCATGAGGAGCTCAAGATCTCAATAGGTGAGCAAGGAATAAATGTTGGCAACATTAGGAGCTGGCTAGGATGGAGTACCTCAAACACAATTATCTTATAAAGGGACACCAATCCTTATCAGGGGGGAATTATGTTACTTTGAAGAACATGAAATCATTTGTGCACGGGTCTTGTTCGCAACATTAGAG
The DNA here is from genome assembly GCA_034770075.1 of Aralia elata. Classification (NCBI taxonomy): domain Eukaryota; kingdom Viridiplantae; phylum Streptophyta; class Magnoliopsida; order Apiales; family Araliaceae; genus Aralia; species Aralia elata. The sequence continues at coordinate 20,292,786 of CM068386.1, forward strand.
GGTTAGAACTGAGACTAGTACTTTACATATTTTAGGAGATATAATATGTTTTTATTGTTCAATTGCTATTTCATATGCTACTTCATATTTTTGGGGGGGCTTTTAACATTTTGATGTGAAACTTTGCAAACTTACGCACTACATATCTATAATTTACAAAGTTTGACCTTAAGCATTAGCAATTTCAATGGTGATGTATTGTATCAAACAATTTAATGTATTAAATTACTATTTTCAGTTGAATAGAAGTAAATTCTCGTTTGAATTTAGGGGTGTGTGTGTGTGTTACATAGTGTTATGAATAGTGAATTATGTATGTTATACTGAAGTTATTTTGTGAATGATGAACTACATATCTACTCTGTTTTGGGAAGTGCTGCTACAGAGTCATGTGTTTTGTGTTAGCTTATTTTGTGAAAAAACACTACTTACTGAAGAGATTTTGTGTAGCTCTGTTTTTCATTCATAATAGCATAAAATAAATGTCATGCTCTGTTCCTTTGAACTATGTTTTTCATTCATAAAAGCATGGATTCATATTATATAGATTGCATACTAGAAACATCATTTGTTAAAAATGTTATAAACATTACAATAGTCAAAACACTATTATTGCCTATAAATTTTCTCTCTTCTAAAGATCTTTGTGAGTTCTTGCTCAGTTACATAAATCCTTTTCAAGAGGTCAGGAATAACTTGGATTGCTCTTGTTTGTATTGGAGAATCATGCTAGTAGAAGAAACCACATCCTTGAACTCCAATAGTTTGGCAAGTGAAAAATCTCCTACTTGGATTTGTATCAGTCCAAGATGTCCTCATCACAGCCGGACGATGACACTGACACCAAATTGAAGCCATGGAACTTTCAGGTATGGTCTTTCTCTTTCTGCTCTATCTTCTGCTAATTTTTTGCACCTTCTCTTTTGCCTGTTCTTTTACTCTTCTTTCTCCTTCCACCATCTCATAGAACCTTAATATATAGAGGATAATCAATACTGTTGGACTGAAATAAAGAGAAAATAAATAGTATTTTTAGTTGGAAGGAAAACATATGGGTGGGTTGGAGGGAAATGGGTATACATGTATTAATTTTGCTTTAATGACAGTAAAATACATTCAAAATTATAAAAATACACTGAATACAGGACTTTCTCATGACACGACATCAATCTGGCTATTTTTATGGCTGAAAAAGAATTTAGGGTTAGTTTTGCTTACTTAAGTGTACTTGGAGGTTGCTATTATAAGTTTTTTTTTTAAATTAGGGTCATTTATGTAAAAGAGTGATGCTGAGAGGGATAGAAGTGTGACAATCCCAAATCCGGGTACTTCAATTCCATATATCTGGTGCTCGCGATCCATCACAATCACATCTATCTACCCATAACAAAGGATAATAAACTTTATAATTAATAATACCTATAAAAGGTTACATAATCAAACGAAATCTCAAGTCATCTAACCTTAATTATTATATCATAACAACAGAATAATATAGACATAATTAGATCTATTACATAAGCTTCACAAATAAAGATAACCTAAACTCCATCTACTTATGCATCTTGCCCTTGCCTTTGCTTGTAGACGGCTCCTCAGGTTTTTCGGGCCTTAGTTGAAATGTTTTTATGCAAGAGTGAGCAAAATAATTGCCCACAAATAGAACAATATACAATAACAGTATGTTAGTGAACAAATGAATAAGCTTTAACTGATTAATGTATTCTTACTGGAAACAATCAACTTTAAGTCAAGAGCTGTGAGTTCAATGGAATAAGCGACTTTTAAATCAATATTAGATATCGAGATCAAAGGTATATACTGAGGGTCACAAGACCACGAACTACATCCCAGGTTAGCAAGTGTTTCTACCATAACCTTTAAGAGTAGACTATGGACCATCCATCTCGTACTCCAAGTGATCAGCCCTTTGTACTATGTATTGTGCACAAACATATCATCGTTATTGCGTAGCTCGGAATTATAGTTTTCGATAACATATACCCCTAATTTTAGGGTTGTTCATCTCAGCTTTACCATTAGGATCCACAACAAAGACAAGTTGGTTTGGATTAACTTCAAAAGAATCTTAGATCTTTAGAACGTTCATCAACTATGGACTAGTCGAATCAAAAAGGGTTCGGTAGCCATTTAAGAGTTTGATAACAATATAATCTCGTATAATGGTACATAAGCAATGATTGAGTAACAATAATTCATAATCGAATAAACATTATCTATCGAAGTACTGCTTTCAGAAAGAATTAGAAAGCTTATTTAAGAATCGTAGACATTGAACAACTTATAATCCTCGCTGAATATTAAAGTAGCAAATGTTAGGAAACTTGCATTGCGCATTCGCTACAAAATTACAGAACACTTCCTTTAAATACCCTACATATTTCAGTCACAATAACACATTGATTAGTTATGAAATCATACTCACTAACCGCTAACACTAATCCCATACTAGGACACATCACTCCTTGATTATCACACTACCTCATTTTACATGATTACAATCTGTTATTATATCTTATTACACATTTTATGTTTCACTACATCCATTTAAAGAGGTTACCTAAACATATTCCACACTAAGCAATGGAAACCTCATCACTGGGCATGTTCTGATACTGGTGCGGTCGCGTCACTTTTGTTCTTGGCACCAGCGCGGCTGCGCTAGTGCGCAAACTCAGTTGTTGCAGTTCGCGAAAAACACTCAACTTTCAATCCAAACTCATATCTTTTTCATCTAAACTCCAAATTAACTACTATTTGATTCTATAAACTCATTAAACACGACAGAACACAATTACATAGTGATTTCCACATCTCAGAAACCTTTAACAACCACACTAAGAATTTAAATTATGCGTTCATGCTAGTTTTTGATAATTTGACATATTATACGAAATCATCCACCCCGAATTCGTTTTACAACAATTTTGATTCATTCAAGTTGCATTGTTTTCGTATTCAGAGTATTACAATTTTCAACTATCAATTTACAATTTTAAGCATGGATTCGCAAACAGTTTTGCCTCTAAAACAGACCATAATATATACAGTGAAACAAAAAGTCTAATTCTTCATCTTTTATACACCAATTCGAATTTTTGATTACTTCAATATCAGATATAGATGATACTCAACAAATTATATACACCCAAAACACATATACCCTTATTCTTCAACAAATCATACAACCAAATAAATTTTTAGAAATCTTATATTTGAGAAAAACAAGAATGGAGAGTTTTAGAGTTGGATTATTGCCTCTTGAATCCTTCTTAATCTAGATAGATAATGAAGAAAGTTTGTTACTCATTGATTTTCAGAGCTTCTTTTCCAATTCACAAAGAGCTCTTTCTTTCAATTTCTCTCTACTGAGCCTTATGCAAATAATATGAACTGAAGAATGAGTTTAACGTGAGTATATAATTCCTCCTTTAGTTTATTGACGTTACTAGGAGGCTTAAGGTTTTAGCAGTTAGGAAAAACAAAGGGTCTAAGCCATGTTTGGGTGAGCTCCATTGTGTTACATGATTTATTTCCATTTCATTTTTTCCCTACTATATGATATATCTGCCTTTTCCTCTAATTTTCCCAATATGTCACCCTTCATTTTTATTGCTACATTATTCAGCCAACTCTCTTCCCAAAATATTGATAATTACATCCCCCAATTATTTATCCATTAAGTCAATTTTGATATTTTTAAATTGGATTAACTTAGGTTTATTAAGAAATTAAACTAAGCCTTATCAATATAGTTATATTTTTTATTTAGTCATTTACTAGCCCGCTAATAATTATATAATTAAATTAGTATATTTCTAACACATTAGCGTACTAAAATATGCACCAAAATATAAAATCATCCCACATATAACTATTCAACATAAGTACACGTAAATAAATTATTCCATAAATTATAAAAATATTTATTTTATTTAATAAATATTTAGAATTTTTTTTACTAAATTTACATTCGTTACATTCTTCCCTCCTTATAAGGATTATATCCTCATAATCAAATTTACATTCGTTACAAGAAGTGTATTTAACCTATTGAAATTTTGCATAAGTTAACAATAGTTTCGTATAAAAAAACTATAACAAACATTATTATAATGGTATTACATCCTCTTTTTTAGATAAAAGTTAGGATTCCAAACTAACCAACACTTATTTAATATGTTAATATATGTATGTATAAGACATCGGTTCAAAAGTGGTGCACCACTCGTTTAACAGTATATACTAGTACCGCACTTTATTTTCGCACGACCAAGTCACCGGTTCTATTAAAAACCAACCAGTTCGATCCAATGTTGATTTAGTTTCGGTTCAAATTGTCGTACCTAAGTAAGCTAGTTTTTTTACTAGATTGTTGTAAATAAAATTGTGACATTATTTTTATTCTTTTCTCGATTGACTTTTTCTTGAAGACATGTTATCACTGTTATATTTTTAATATTTTTAGTAGCCTTTTTTTTTTTTGTTATTTTTGACATTATTTTTATCCTTATCTTCGTATGTGTAAAGTTTTATATGACAAGTAAAATTGGATGAAGAAAATTAAATTTAAGGAAAGTCGTAACACCAAGGAGTTAGCTGAGCATAAATGGATATAATGATAAGTGCTTAAAAAAACATAGGTCATGAATTATAATATTCCACCAAAATATTTTTTTTAGTGGCATACATGATAAAAAGTGATTTATAAAATATTGTGTACACTCGATGATTAATTATAATACATATTCCACCGTATAATAAAAGAAGGAGTTCTATATTACGATAAATTTGTGTTGAGTTACAATTGCAAAACATATCAATATACGAGATTGGATAAAATTATAAAAAGACCCCGTTTATTACACGTCTCTCTAAAAAAATTATCATTAATCCTTATTCACGTAACTGACAATCAAAAAAATAATGTAAAATGTTCACAATACATATTATTTTCTTTAAAAAAAAAGAGATTTAAATAAAAATACCCACTACCTAAAGTATACTCCCTCCGTCCCAAATTAATTGCATAATTTTGACCTAAAAGGGTCAAATTGACTATTTTTAAAACTAATCTTTTTACTATTTTTGCTAACATATAGTTGAAGATATTATAACCAAAATAAAGTATATACAATTTATTACTAATTTCAATTTTTATAATTTTAGAAATATATTTATATATGCTTAATTATTAATTTTAAAAATAGTCAATTTGACTTAAAAAGTCCTAAAAAACAATTAATTTGGGACGGAGGAAGTATAACAGCCCATAACATGGTTGAGAAGTTGTGGTCCAGCCTTTTAAGATGTCCAAAAAACAGCTGACATCGGGTCATCATATTCTAACTCATAAGCAGAATTGGGCTAAATAAGTGCTTTCTTTTTATTTTGTATAAATATGTGCATGAAGTACAAGATTGTTAAGCTATTTTTTTCTTAATTAAGGATTGCTAAATCTCATTTTCTCAACAAAAAACTAATGTTTTTTCTGCTCCACAAAAAATAATTTTATTTGTAATAAACAAATAAATTTTAAGGATGTATATTTTTTATATTTATCGCCTAAATATAATAAATGTTAAAGTTTAGTGACGGTGGCATGACAGTGAAATCGTGTTGTTAAACTGAAGGATATGCGTGATTTAATAATTATTAATAACATATAACTATTTTCTTGTAAAATAACTTTTTTTATTCTAACATTGATTTCAAAGAAGTGTAATATATTTATATGTAGTCATCCCATTTTTTATAAATTTTTATTACAAATGTAAATTTATTTTTTATTAAAATTAAAATTTTATTTTTAATATTATTTATACACGCAGAGCGTGTTCCGCCGAATATTATATATTCCCTCCGTCCCAAATTAATTGCATTTTTAGGACTTTTTAAAGTCAAATTGACTATTTTTAAGACTAATTTTTTTACTATTTTTGCTAACATATAGGTGAAGATATTATAATCAAAAGAAAATATATACAATTTATTACTAATTTCAATTTTTATAATTTTAGAAATATATTTATATATGCTTAATTATTAATTTTAAAAATAGTCAATTTGACTTAAAATGGTCCTAGAAAAGCAATTAATTTGGGACGGGGGAGTACAAATTAAAGGGAGTATATATGTAGTAGAACTAAGGTCAAAGAAGGTCATTGTAATTTACCAGCCTCATAGTTTATATTCTTCAAATTCAAATAAAAAAATTAAAAAAAAAATTAAAAAAAATCTTCAAATTCAACATAGAGGCACACACAATAAGGCAGCGTTTGGCAGATTTTCTCATTGTTCTCCAGAACAATGGGACAGCTTCTGCTTCAGCAGCTCCATATGCAGAAACCTTACTTTTCTTCTTCATGCACAACCATGGCCATGGCCATGGCCCCTCCCTTCAAATTCAATCCCCTTTTCCCTAAAATACCCTCTAGCTCTCAAAGATTTACTGGAATCAACACTCCCCTTCGTATTCAACCCAATCGATCTCTTTTCATCTGTAAAATGAACGGCTCAGGTCAGCTTTCTCTCTCCCTCTCTCTCTCTCTATATATATATGTGTATATTACAAACAATCCTGTTCCTTAGTTAATTTTGCTGCAATTAATCTTTAAAGTTCATGAAGTTGGAATATTGAAGTTGAATTCATTGATCTGTTGTATGGTTAATTGTATCTCCACTGGATTTGGTGTATATGTAGAGAGAGGAAATACAAGTTATTTGGAGTATTCAATAAAAATATAATTTGCTGATTGGGCTTGTATGAGTTATAAATCAGTTATTGCCTGTTTATTGATCTGGTTTCTGCTGGGAAATTAAACAAACAATTGATGTGCCAAATTTGATTAGCCTATATCACATTTCGAGATTTTTGAGAACTTATTTGGAGATTAGTTTGCTGGTTAATTATATTTAAGGAACTTGATGATAAATTGGAATTATTGCACTGCATTTGATTAATCAATGACCTATGTGGTTCCTCTGTGTGTGTTTCTAGAAAGTGTTAGTAGCCCATGCTTGTCGAAGAGATTTATAATGTTCAATTCAAAAACTTTCTCAATTTTGAAATTCGTAGTTTCAATTTGTTTCTTGGATAACTTACTTTCAAATGGACTTATAAAGCATTCTTGAGCATTTTATTTTATTTTATGTAGTTGTTAGAAGTTAGAACAAGCCAGTTCAGCATTTTCTATCATTCACTTCCCCCTTGCCCCATCTTTCCCCTCTATGACCAAATACGACACAGAACGGAATGTCGGAATCTTCCCCAATTTCATTTCTTTCTTCAATATTTCTTCTTAGGGTGATCATTTCAGCTGCAGCTTTATTGAGTTTTGAACTTTACAAGAGAATGTCCAACTTGTTAGTTCATAACGTACAGTTCTTAATGTGATGCAACTCATTGAAGTATTTGCGCATTATGGAAATTAAATTAGCCTTCAAGATTTTTTAGGTTTATCTTTTAATGCATTCCTTTTCCCTTCTTATACTGCTATAGAATTCTTACGTCATAAAATCAACTTAAATATGATGATTATATGATTTTCACAGGAATATTAAGAGGATTCATTTTCCTGAATACCTTGTGAAACTTGCATTCATTTTGCAATTAGTTACATCATTGGCACTCTAAAGTCTAAAGTAGGTATAAATGTAAGCAATTTATAATATATTTGTTAGATATGATATCACAGCTGGAACTTGGGAAGCCTGAAGAAAGGAGGAAGCCGGTGAAGCAAGTTAATGGGATATTCTGGATTCTACTTCTTAACATTGGAATATATGTAGCAGATCACTTATTCCAGGTTTTATTTTTTCTTTCTTTCCTTTTTTCAGTGCTATTCACATTTTCACTTTTATGTTCTAGAAATTTAATTTGAAGAAGTAAATTATCAAAAAGGTTTGGGGAAGTATATTAACAGCAAGCCTTTGAATATGAACCTTTACAGAAGTCAGATATGCATGCCCCTTGAAAGATAAAGTTGATAACATGTCCTTTACTGTCCAGTCATAGTTTTAAAATGTGGAAGCATACATCTCAAACCTGACCACCTGCTATCAAATGACATTTATTAGGGCTCTGTATGGAACCCTTAATGAACACAAGTCTGAAACTATATACTTTTAAAAAACTTAAAGCTAGTAAACTGCCAAGTGTAATGTATCTTTGGAGAACTTCCTACTTCTCTTTACTTTTCATTTCATTTAATTTTTCTTTCTATTTCTTACTTTGTCAAGTTCCAAACATAGAGTATAACAAGTAATATATTTCTGTGACTAGTCATTTATAATACGGCTGGGACGGTCAATTTAACATAGATATCTGGATGCTTTCAGGTTCGAGGGATTAAAGTCCTATATTTATACCACAATTGGCCTGCTTGGTACCAGTTTGTAACTGCAACATTTTGTCATGCTAATTGGTGAGACCTCTGTACTATGGAGTATGGAAGATTGCATTTGGTTCTCACTACGAAAATAATATTCCCTCTGTTCCAAAATTAGAGATACAATTTGACTTTTGAGGTCAAACGACAGCATATTAAACTTCAAATTGATGTGAATTTATTTAATTTTAGTTGATACAATTATTATAACCGAATAGTATATAACAAAAACTATTAATCACAAAATTTGTTTCATTCTAAACTTTTATGAGACATACCAATTTTGAAGTTTAATATGTCATCGTTTGACCTCAAAAGTCAAATTATATCTCTAATTTTGGAACAGGAGTGTGTACTAACTATAACATAAAACTCCTCACGTTCCTTAATTCAACTTTCTGAGTAAAATTGCCTTTGCCCTCTCCTGCCCCTCATTCTCAACTTTTGTGGTGTTTATCATTTTTTCGTATTTTTGTTAACAGGAACCATCTGTCTAGCAACCTTTTCTTTTTGTATATATTTGGTAAGAGTTTCTTTCTTCACCGGGTCAAACAAAAGTTACAGAGGATGTGAGCTGATAAAAGTAGAAATACAATTTAATATATACTTCTTCTTCTTACATACATACAGGAAAGCTTGTTGAAGAGGAGGAAGGAAATTTCGCATTGTGGCTCTCTTATATCCTGACTGGTGCTGGAGCAAACCTTGTTTCATGGCTGGTTCTCCCAAGAAATGCTGTTTCTGTTGGAGCTTCTGGGGCTGTATTTGGATTGTTTGCTATTAGTGTCCTGGTGAAGGTAATTGAAATTGTATATCTGTTAGTCCCAGTTTCAAAGGGATTACATGTGAGCTGACCCATTGTGTAATGCAGATGTCCTGGGACTGGAGGAAGATCCTTGAAGTTCTCATACTAGGTCAATTTGTTATAGAGAGGGTATGTGACTCCTTCTATCTCAAAAACTGAAATTTTATTAGGATCGTTAATTCTGTTTCCAATCAAATGTTTTGATGGAATTTTTTGCATATATATCCATTTCCATTGTAAACTTGAGCTTGATGTGCGGACATCATATAGATCGATTCTGATGTTAATGATACATCAGATGCATCGTAAAGTTGGGCTTGAGCTTTCAATCCTGATGTTAATGATCAGCTATCACATGCACTGAAGCTCCCACAGACTAGCTACAATAGGAAGATGTCTTAAAAAACACTTTCTATATGTTTAGTTGTTCTGAATGAACTTCCGAACCTTGTATAGTCTGTGTCTTTTATTTTATTGATTTGTAATTTTTCCCTGAGCTTCATTTATTGGCTTATTATATAGTCCCTTCTTCCAGATTTATATGGCCACTTGAAATGGGCAAATAATTTAAAGAGAGAAAAATTTAATCATTGTATTTCGTAACCCCTTATATGGTGGGCTCCACAAGCATTTCGTTATCATTTTCTACATTTTGTTGACATTGTTATTGTGATATCAGGTGATGGAAGCAGCCCGAGCTTCAACAAACTTGCAAGGCAGTTTCCGTGGTGGCTATGCCCTCCAGAGCGTCAATCATTTAGCGCACCTTTCTGGTGCTCTTATTGGTGTCGCATTGGTGTGGCTTCTTAGCAGAGTTCCTTCTCATGCTCCTGAACGAGATGCGTCAGCGTTGAAGAAGAAAAAAGACCTGCATAACTGATGCTAGCTTTGTCTATGCTATGCTTGTGTTACATGCTATAGAAGGGTTAAATTGCATAAAATGCAGAAATGAGTTACCCTCTTTTTCCTTTCCTTTATAATATTCGAAGCATTCTGGAACTAGAAGGCTCTGATATGACACTTGTGTTGAATTTGGTCACACAATGGCATATGTAGGTACACCATTTCAAATTCTATGCCATTTAATTCAATTCTGTTATGGTTTAGAAGGAAAATATTCTTCATTTATTTTTCCATAGATTTTGTTCGATATTTATTTGCCATTAGAAACATTCCCCTCTACCCCTACAAACATTTATGCCTGTGAACTCGCATCGACTTTTAATGGATGGTTGAGTATGTTTGTATTGATTTAAGTTATGTGATTATTGATTATGATTATCGACTTAAGTATGTTTGATTATTATTAAGTTATGTCTGTATTGAATAATGAATGGAATATATTTGATCAAATCTGAATACAACACATAAATATTGACATTTTGGATTACAATTTTTGGAATTAGATGCTAGTGCAATTTTAAGCTTACACATACATGATGACTATACAATCTAATTATACAAAAAGGTCAGACATGTAACAGTTTTTATTTTATCCTCATATCATTTTATATGAGAATACTGCTAGCGGTCTCAAATTTTTTATGTCAAATAATATATCGGTTGATAGAATTGTTGTAATTGATTATGTTATTATATTTTACAAAAAAAAATAAAATAAAAAATACCATTTTTATATAACAAAAAAATGTATAATATAACTCTTTTTGTGAAATTGATGCTAAAATCTAACTATTGTTTCATCAAGAAAAAAAATCTCAATATTGAAAGGAGGAATTGGAAGTAAACCAAAGTAATAGTATTGCTATATTGTGGAAAATGAATTTTGAAGGAAAAGAATTCCCCGTCACAAATGGTCCGTTCGGCAACGACTTATTTTAAAATGACTTAAAGTTAAACTTTAAGTTGATTTATAAGTTATTTTAAAGTGTAACTTATAAGTAAGAACGTTTGGCACCAGATTGATTTATAAGTCATAAATTAAATTAAAACAAGATGGGAAGATGTTCGACTGATAATGACTTATAAATTAAAATAAAATATAAAAATTATTAAAAATAACATTAATAAAAAGATACATTGATTCAATATCATATCATAAGAATCACCATTTTTTCATTAAATAAAACACTAAACAAATAAATGTATTATCTTGTATTATAAATATATATTATTTTATATATTATAATATTATATATTTAATGTTCTATTATAATATATATATATATATAATTATTATAATATAATACAAAATATACAATATTATAACACATAATATATATATATATATTATAATATAATACAAAATAAATATAATACCTACTAACATATATATATATATTATTGTATTGTATTAATTATATATATTTATTTATTTATATGGGCGACGATATTTTTGTCTTAGTATTTTTTTATTATATGTTTGTTTACGTTAAAAAAGAAATAGATATTAAGTTAGAAGGATAAAGATATAATTTAGCAAAATATTGGAGATATTACATTTGGTCTAACCAACTTATTAAAAATGACTTATAAGTCATTTGTAAATAAGTTATGAATTATTACTTATTAATTTGGACTTATAAATAAAAAAATAAGTCAAAAATTAAGTCCTAAACAAACATTTGAACAGTACAAAAATGCTTATAAGTTTTGACCAACTTATAAGCTGGTGCCGAACATGCTCTTTGTATTTCCGGAAAAAGAGGGATTAATTGTACAAAAATATACATGAATATTCAACCATTCGTCAGTAGTCTAAAACTCCATTGAAACCCAGAAAAAATTTCTCTCTCCCTCCTTCTGCAAATCATTTATAAAATTGAATATAATTGGGTCGGATGATATGTTGAAGCTGTGGAAATGGTATCAGAATTGCTTGGCGATGCATCCAGTTAAAACTCAGGTCATCAGCTCCGGTTTGATTTGGGGATTTGGTGATATTGCTGCCCAATCCATTACTCATTCTACTGCCCATAAACACCAATCGGTTGCTGTAAGCTCTTTCTCTCTAATTATCAATCAAAAATTATTAAGATTTATTGAATATATGAGGCTATTTTTGTGTGCAGTTTTTGTGTGATTGTTTACATTTTGCCGTCTTAGTTTTCTCATCTCTGTTTTCCTTCACTTGAGCGATTAAAGGGGCTCCTTGTCATTCTCCGTTTAATCACACTCACACACTCGATTAGTAAAGGACATACATTATTTGCTATCTACCATATATGTTTATGAAAGCCTCCCTTGGCTATATTAAAGTTCGTTATCTTTTATGGTTGAACCCTAAATTGGCTCTCTCTCTTTGAATTTAAATGGGTGTTTATAGTAGAGTGTATGAGGATGTATGGGTAGAAGTACAATATGTTGGGGGATCATCTTTTAGGGATAATTCTCACATTGGCCAAAATCTCTTCTATTTGACTGTTAAACGCATTAATACAATGTTTTGGGAATTTTTTTCTCCTTGCATTTTCTTTTTCGGCAACTGGGTTAGGGATGTGGTTTTTATTTTTTGGGCAGTGTTTCTTCAGCATCCCTACGGATTAATCTAGAAAATAACAACAAACTTACCACATAAAAGTAAAATAAGATAGTTTTCTACATTTTAACCTAAATTTGTGTTTTTCACATTTTATTGGCAAGGACGTTTTATTTTCATTTTTTAATATGAATTTGTTTAGGGAAACCTGATCCCTAAAAGAATTGATAATCCAATTGTTAATTTGAATAACTCTGGGAAGTGTAGTGACTGGCTGGTATTGCCAAACTTTACCTTGAAAAAATGCTAGGTTTTAATGCATAATTTTTTACATTTGGACTTTCATTTTCCTACAAATCTGTGTTCGCTAAAACCTAATTCAAATACGAGTTGTTGCTTCTGTCTATGCATCATATATGTGTGCATTATTTACTTGGCCGGTCACATAGTGAGTTAATATCTTTTCGAGCAGTCTTTAAGTTCCTTAAAGTACGGCTGGTTATTGGTATGCTTGGATCAAGTTTAAGCCAGTTCTAGGCTGACCCATTTAATAAATGGTTGCTTTCATTTTTACAATGAAAATAATTAATAAGTTGTTACTTGCATTTAATGTATCTGCAAACCTATCTGAATCTGATTAATGTTACAAAGCCTGATCCCGAGTGACCTCATTTATTCCTCCATTATAACTTTTCCCCCAAAAATATCCACCAAAATATATCTATATGTTTTTTGGTCTTTCTTCTTTTATAATTTCATGATTTAACAGGTTGGCTTTAATAGTGCTTTTTGCAGTATTTTCGTATTATGTGGGTAATCTCCACAAAGAAAGATAGAGAGAGAGAGAGAGGGTGAAGTGGATATGGAGGTAGAGACTTGAATAATTAGCGGGTAGCTGAAGAAGAATGGAGGAGGGAAGTGCGTGCATGAACATCCACATAATGTGATCCTGGAAAACAATCCAAATTGCACAGCAGATTGACATGACTATCTGACCACAGCTATCGGCTTCAAAGTTCTTCTCATCATTATCCCATCAACCCACCCATTGAAACTACTGATTGGAAAAAATTATTAGATAAAATAGCAGATTCCTTGTACTGTTTAAAATGCAACTAAAGATATATTATTGAATTACCTCCAATCCAAAAATATATAATTGAGACACAACTAGCATTGAATTACCTCCAATCCAAAAATATATCATTCTATCTTCAAATGAGTGGTTTAAGTAGCAAAACTGTTAGTAATATCAAAGAAAATCTCTTTTTCACTCCGAAACATTTAAGTGGGCATACAATTTTAATGGTGTTGTGTGATTGATTAATGATTAGTTTGTGTGGTGGTGATGCCCTATCATGCATTGTGAGGGCTTGAATGAGCAAGGTTGAGTGCCAGTTTGTTTGTTTGTGTCGAAGTCAGAGAGAGATGTGTTTGTAAAAGTTTAATTCTTTTGGGATTAGTGTGAACAATGAAGTAGTTATCTCACGAATGGACCGAATGGTATATAACTTGAAAATATGTCGGAATCTAGTATTAGTATATTCAATATTTAAGTGACACCCCCCCCCCCCTCCTTCACAAACCCCAACCTCAAAAAATGGTATGTGATTATATACTATTTTGAGGCTGCGATCATGTTTTCACTAGTTAGTGTATGGCACTTTATTCTGCAGCCAAGCCAATTTCATATCAAGGTATTCATATTATTAATATTTATGCTTCCTCATTTTTCTGCTTGGTTCAAAATTTCATGGTCATATGTAAATAGTAAATACAATAATTTTAGTATATTTTTCATTTTTATTTCTAGTCATATGCCGCTAACTGTGTCAATTTAATTGTTCAGCTGGGACTTTTAGCTCTTAGCTGTGATTATAAATTTTTAGTTGATTTATGGATTGATAAACCTTCTTCAATACGGCAGGATGAAGATAAGGAATTTAAGATCAACTGGAGACGAGTGGCCACCACAAGCTTGTTTGGGTTCGGATTTGTTGGACCAGTTGGCCACTTCTGGTTAGTGATTCTTTCTCATTTTCAGAAATGCATTGCCTTCGGATTGCAAATACATATTGGAGATTGGAGGTTTCTCCTTAATTTTGGATCAGTATGGGTAGGAACTCTCAGAAAGATTTTATGAATTGAAAGGTTCTTACTGCTTTTTGAGATCCATAGTTAAAAGATCTCAGTGCCCCTTGCCGCAATATTATTACAAAAGATACTTATCTGGAAAAAAAAGTAGTTCTTATAAAAGATAATTTCTTAGACAACTGATGTTGAAAATTGTTGAAATAAGCTTTGGCATAATTGTAATCTTATCGTAAAGACCATTATCTGAAACTTATGGTAAAATCACTAAACACTATTACCTTTTTTTTTTGGGATAAATGAAATACTAAAACACTCTATGAATTGATTCATGATCCTGTACTTGATTCTTTTTCTCTTCTTTTTTGGGAAGGGGTGTGGGAAGGCAACACGAGTATCATCTATGTGCGGGATAGAGAAGTGTATTCTTTTGTATAAACTCTAATTTGATAAAGCTATCAGTTTCTCAATCAACAGCTGTACTTCAATGTGGATACCATCTACGTGAAAGGATTTGGTGTTTGGCGGGATGCATTGTTGTATTTTTGTATACATTCTTATTTGATAAAGCTATTAATCTTCACACCTCCATTTCTCTCTTACTACTGGTGTTTCACTAATGATATTTCTGTATAAAATAGTGTGGGTAGTGATTATATGATCTTCCATTTTAAGAAATTTCTAAACACACGAGGAAAAATATGTATATGAAGTATGAACACAAGGGATTATGGTGAAATAGGAGTGATGTTCATGTAACAAAGTCAAAATAGTTAGCACTACGTTTATAGAGTTGATTTGAGTCTATGCACATTTTATCAATATAAAAAATTAAAAATATTAGTTCTATGCACGGGCTTAAGGTAGAGATAATCATCAGCATCTCAGTATATAATCCTGGATTGGTTGGGCTAAAGGGCTATTATGATGGATATAATTAACTAAAAGATGTACAACTTATGAAATAGGAACTTCAAGATTTACAGTTTATGAAATAGGGAACTTCAAGATGTCGACTTATGAAATAGGGATGGTTGTAAATTTTCGTTTGTGATGATTGTGGTGTTGAAATCTTCCTTTTAAATGTTAAGGACTTCAGGTGGCTGCCCTAATTTTAGTGTAGAGAAAGGGAATCATTAGCATGTAAGGTAGTTTGGTTTGAAGATTATTTTGATAATTTTTACTTGAAGGAAGAGTGCATAGAAGTTGGGGACTTTACTTTGTGTTTTAAATGTTCATTTTGGGGATCTGAGGTAGTTTAACTGTTTACTTTGTGTTTATGCTTCTGACTTCAGCAAAACCATGACTGTAGAATTGTAATTTCTGCTGGAATTTTATTGATCAATCCAGGTAAATGTTATAAACAATGGTAATAGATTTATTCTCAATCTTTGGATTTTTGATTGTTGGTTGCTGTAGTTGGTTCTGGTGCACTATTATTCCAAATGGATGTATCACATCGTTAAAGTAAGTTGGCTCTCTACATATGTTTGTCATATAACTGCTACTAGCATAAGTATGTAGTTTCAGATCTTATATTCAATAATGATACTGGTTGGTAGTGAACCTTTGGTGTAATTAATTTTGCGCCCTCGCCAATATAAGACTTGCTTGCTTTACCGAATGACATGGGTTCCGAAATAATGGTTTGACGTGTCATGAATAAAGTGCTTCAAAAATATTCATGTAATATTCCTCTTGTAGGTACGAAGGTTTAGACCATTTTATGAGGTTGAAACTTCAGTACCAGCCAAAATCCCTGCGGTTTGTTGCTACGAAAGTAGCAGTAGATGGGCTCCTCTTTGGGCCCTTGGATTTACTTGTTTTCTTCACATACATGGGTTTTTCTTCTGGGAAGAGTGCTAATCAAGTTAAGGAAGGCGTGAAGAGGGACTTTCTCCCCGCCTTGATTCTAGAGGGCGGCATATGGCCAGTTGTTCAGGTTGTCAACTTCCGATTTATACCAGTGAGGTATCAACTCCTCTACGTCAATTTCTTCTGCTTGTTGGACAGCTCTTTCCTGTCATGGCTTGAGCAACAACAGGATGCTCCGTGGAAGCAATGGTTTACATCTTTTTCGGCTTTAAAAGAAAATAAAGGCCAAGGTGGATAATAATAGCTACTTCCCGCTATTTTTCTTGTTACTGTATCCCCACAGTTAAGTAAAATGTTGAAGACATGGAGATCCTTGACACGCCCACTGGGATCTCTGAAGTTTGGAAAAGGGAAGTGATAAAATTCTGTCAAGCTCATCGGATTTCACTCGCAAGGAACCTTTCATAATTTGATTGTTCAGTATCAATTTTCCAGATAAAGATCAGTCTTTCAGTGCTCAAAGTGTTGTGATTTTACGGACCAATTTTTCTTCCTCTTTGTTAAAAAATCCTTGGTGGGCCATTACTGATTTAGGAGAGAAATTTTCACCTCATTCATGAGAATTTTCAGCTGAAAGTTTCCTTTTTATTTTCAGATTATGTATAAGAGAGCTGTACAGAAAACTCTATTGAGCTAGAGGAAGGGCCTTATTATCTCATATACTCTCTCCGTTCCAAATTAATTGTTCAGTTTTGACTTTTTAAAGTCAAATTGACCATTTTTAAAACTAATCTTTTTACTATTTTTGCTAAAATATAGGTGAAGAGATTATAACCAAAAGAAAGTATATACAATTTATTACTAACCCCAATTTTTATAATTTTAGAAATATATTTATATATGCTTAATTATTAATTCTAAAAATAGTCAAATTGACTTAAAAAAGTTAAAACTGAGCAATTAATTTGGGACGGATGGAGTATTATTTTGTGTCCCAATCCCTGTTAGTGCCCTATTAAAAGTCGAGAGGCTTAATTAACCTTTAAAAGAAATCTAGGAAATTTCTTTTAAAGAAAAAGAAAAGAAATGAGCAGTTTTTTATTAGAGAATTTCAGGACAAATCCTTGTAACAAGCTGGATTTGTTATTCAATTATTCACCAAATAATTGGGTATGCTCAAATTATATTCTATGTAAAATATCAGGAAACGGACAAAAAAAATTCTATAAAAAATCATTCCTTGTGTACCCTGCAAGAATGGACCAAATTTTGCTGTAGAATCAGCAGCCTCATCATCTAATCTTTCCGGTTAGTCTCTATTATATACTGCGAAAGGTTTTTTTTTTTTTTTAACTTACGATTGCGACATACATCAATATATGAGATTGAGTGGGATTATAGGATTGACCCATCATATTACATATATAATTAAAAATGTTGACACTAATAGTTATTCACGTAACTAACAACTTTTTCAATGATTACTTGTGCTATAAGTGCTTGCATTATTTTTCCTGACCGGGAACTTAATCTCGTGTCGAACTCACTCATGTCCCTGGATTGTTGCTAATCCAAATATGGGGTGCCAAGGACATCATAAATCGTGCTCTGTCCAGGTTTTATTCCTTCATCAAGATCAGAAAGAGAAACATTGCCTTCCAAAGTGTGGATTATCTGCATTTTATCAACAGTTTGTTGTCACAAGATGATGCATATGAAAGAAAACGAAAGAGTAACAGGAAACAAGTACTCCGTCTGTCCCAAAATGAGAGTCATTTTCATAAAAAAAATGCATTTTAAGAAAAGTTGTCAATTTCTCTTTAAATCTCGAATCTCCGTTCACATAGTATTAAAATTAATTGACAAGTTTAATCTAATTTTAGAAAGAAGACTTTCATTTTGGGACGCATAATACAGACATTCTAGGATGAAAGGAGTATTTGCTCCAAATTTCACAATATGATAAATTTTATGTTAGTTCAACATAATCAAACATATGGATTGGATTAAATTAGAGCATGTAACATAAGAAGAAACTAATTTTTTTTACTGTTTTAGATATTCTATAGATTATGGATAGAATTTCATGGAGATTATGCATTCTTAGGCCCTTATATTAATAAGGGAAAAGATTTATAATGCGACAAAAACATGTCAACTTTTGTTGTGTCTACTCACAATAAGAGCCGGACTTGTTTTTGTCGCAATATATAAAAGGACTCTATTAATAAAAGCAAATCTGCAGTGCTTATTTGTGAGCTATCTACCTGACTCATTCGTGGTCGACGCCATTCTGAATTGCGCACACAAGCAGCAGCACAAGCAACCATAGCAGCCATCTCTTCGCTGTTATAATCCTTTTGCAGTCGGGTATCAACAAGAGCATCAAAATTTCTGTTTTCCATAGCATGTTTAAGCAAAGGCCTGGCCTGTAAATCCAACCCAACAAAACCCTATTATTAGTTTGGGATTAACTCTTTCATTAGTCCCTAAACTATAATGTTTTGCACATTTAGTCTTTTTAAGTCTTAACTAATTTTTTGCTGATTTCGTCCTCAAATTGTAACTATTTTCATGTTAGTCTAGTCTTTCCAATGCCTCCTTCCTTGCCACCAACGTACGCTACTAGGAGAGTAAGCAAGCTAGCTTGCTTGCATTCTAAAACGATAGCTTCCGCGCCCTTCCTGCCTGCTGAAATTGATGTGAATGATCGTGACAGTCCCCAAACTATATCTACTTTACACATAGTTCCTAAACTATAGTTGTTTTCACGTTTAATCTTCCAACTATAGCTGTTTTTTCAAGTTTAGTATCCTTTAATTACTTGGTTTTTGTGAGGTTGGATTTAGATCGGAGAAACTATAAAGTTAGAGTGCGAAATACGTGAAAAAACAACTATAACTTGGGGAATAGTTAAGGGGACTAAACGTGAAAAACAACTTTAGTTGGGAGGAATAATTAACGGCTTATATTAGTTTCAAGGCATACAAACATATGCTTCAACTTTGAGAAGGGGCTATTCCTATATGGAATTGCATTGCCATTGATTTTCATGCCATCAATTACGCATCTCACAAACTGTACACAAAACATTTGATTTCCCAAAAAGTAATCGACGAAATTGATCATTCACAGAAGCTATAACCTTAATAAAATGCTAACGTTCAGATTTCCCCATCCTAAGAAATAACCTTAATAATGATTATGATAAATGGTGCAAGAAAACATACCCAAGAAAGCAAGCAATCAGTTGTGGAGAGTGGTTTACGACCAGTAATGAGCTCCAGAAGCATGACCCCGTATGAAAATACATCCGATTTATCAGATGCTCTGCCGCTTGCTGCATATTCTGGAGCAAGGTACCTGCATATAGTGAATGTAATGTGAAATTCAATGGAACATATACTAGTACTAGTAATAAACTGGATAGGCAATCTTTCAATTTTTCAAAAAATATAAGAACATTTTATAGCAGAACTTTGAAAACTAATAATATTATAAATAATAGATAGAGATTAGATACGTAAAGGAAAATGCTAGGTAACTAGACAGAAGTCGTCTAGTTCACTTGGACAGAGCTTTACAGGGTTGCACAGTACAACTCTTTAGAGCTTTGTCTAGGTAAATTAGACAAGTTTTGTCTAGTTACCTAACATTATTCATATGTAATTAAGATAAAAGGTCGGACCCAAAAGTTCCGACAACCCTGGTGTACACATGAGTTATATCATGATTGGTATCAGAAAAGAACTTGGCAAGTCCAAAATCAGCAACCTGAACAATGAAAATTCAACTTTATCAGTTAAACATGAAGGTTATATAAGATCTTAATAGGTCAGATAATAAGTATCAATCGATGAACTTCACTGGTAGCTCAACACTAGCTATGAAATTCAATGGTTACCAAATTAATACTCCCTCTTTTCCCAAATTGGAAATACATATCTAAAACAAAGAATTTTAAGAAAAAATTTTACTTTTCCAAACATATTCCTAATGTTTGTTAGAAATATAGTAGTGGTGGCATAACAGTACTCAATTTACCTAATATATAAGTAATGTCATGTTAGAAACTTCAAAGTTGCTTTCTAGTTTAAAAATAAAAATGTATCTCTAATTTGGAACGAATTAACAAGAAAAATGTATCTTTAATTTTTGAACAGAGTAGTATAAAAGGTTACCTTTGCCTCAAACTTGAAGTCGAGAAGAATATTAGATGCCTTAATATCACGATGAATAATGGTAGGATTACCTACAAAATCATTTAATGTTTTTACAATAAGATCACCTAAGAGGTTGATATTCATATGAGTTTAGAAGTAGGACCATTAATTGTTATTCGACTCAACCTATCTATTACTAGAAAGATGTCAGATGTCGCCTAGGATTTGGAACCTCACAAGTAAAAAAAGAAAGTGCCCAGTGCACAAGACTCCCACAAATAACAGGGTCCGAAGAATGTCAAACAAATAACAGGGTCCGAAGAATGTCAAATGTATGTAAACTTGTGAGATTTCAAATCCCTCTTGTCAGTATTGTAGAGAGAAAAGAACAAAAAGGAGTACTTACAATCCTCATGGAGATATGCTAGTCCTTTGGCAGACCCTATAGCAATTTTCATTCTAGTAACCCACTCCATAACAGGCTGATCTTTACCTGAAGGTATTGCTTCTGTTAGAAATAGTATAGTAATAGGCATCTCAAGATAAAAAGGGAGTTGCATGGTGCACACACATTAACTTTTGGAAAACACTCCAAGTGTTACAAAAGGAATTAAGAAAAAAGAAAAGATCAACAAAAGTATTTAGTTAAAAAAATATAGAAAAAGATTAAAGCAAGGTCATTTTACCGCAATGATTATAAATGCGACAAAAGCCAAATATCAAGAAAAGTATGGTAAGTTCACTTTCCAATGTTTACAAGGTGATGTTTTGTGCGTTCAGAGATCCAAACGTACTGCACCAATTTCTGGTGTGTTGCTCTGAACGCTAAGTTTGAAATAAGTTTTTCGTGGACGAACAAGATTTTTAAGGACGTTTAAACCTTCAAACACACCAAATACTCCATAAGCCGATCAAGCACTTAGAATATGTTTGACTAGACTGTATCTAGAGAAGAATGTCAATACTTTTCTATTAGAATAGACTAAGGCATTTAGGAACATGTGAGGAAATGACTTCACTTAAAAGACAATGTCGCCGTTTGGAATCCATATTATACAAGGAGATATTGCTTAGATAGAGGGAAGACTTTTTCGGTAGGTGTCTCTTCCTCCTCCTCCTCCTCTTCTTCGCGTTTAGTGCGTTTAAAAGTCAAAACGCACTAAAAATAAGTAGTTTATTTCAAACGCAACTTAATTAACTTACGAACACAAGGTTTGGAGATACAAATACACCAAAACAAAACAGAGCAACCGAATAAACCCTTAGCAGACGAAAAACTTACCGTGTAAATGGAATTCCAACGTGTTATTCGGAACAAACTCATAAACAAGCAACCTTTCAGGCCCAGTGATACAATAACCAAGCAATGAAACAAGATTTTTATGATGCACTCGACTAATCGTCTCAACCTCTGCTTGAAACTCCCTCTCCCCCTGTCGGCTTCCCAACTTTAACCGTTTAACCGCAATTCTTCTGCCATTGGGAAGAACTCCTTTGTGCACATAACCAAATCCGCCTTGGCCAAGAAGATTTTCCGGCGAGAAATTTGCAGTGGATGCGGCCAATACTTCGATTGTAAAATTGCCACTTACTGGGATGGCAGGGGAATACAGATTCTCAGAACTAGCGGAAAAAGAATCCACATTAATGCTTGTTAATTGGGGGTGTTTGGGGGGAAAGGGATTCCAAGGCTTTGGGATTCCTGGTGGATGAAATTTTGGATTTAATTTCCGGGGTGGTGGATTATATAATCTGCCTGATGAACCAAAAAAAAATATATGCAAGTGAGCACTAGCTACCAATAATTAATGAGTAAAACTTCAAAATTTTAAAGACAAAAAAAATGTTAGCTATGAAAAATTTACCAACTATTTTCTTTTTTTACACCAGAATCACTGAATTTTCAAATAATTGTCAAAAAAATAAGCAAAAAGTTGACAATTTCTTGTGTACAAGTCAGCCAGCTCATCAATCAATTTTATGAGAGGGAGAGAGTATTATTGAAAAGAGTACTTATATGTGCACAAATTAACCTTTTACATTATTTTTTTACTATTCAATAGGTACATGGAATAATAGTATTTGTGCATGCAGAATTACTTTGTGAAAGCCAAATTCAAGTAAAAAGCAAAGAAAATTAAGTTTGCATAATAATTTAAGTAGAACTACACAAGAAATAATTGGGAAACTACCGTGCCCCAATTAATTAGATAACACAGACAATTTGAAGAAAATTATAATATTAATTGAACATCACTCTACCACAAAATTAAAGAATTAAAATATTGATTAAGAAACTCCAATTAAAAGAATAATAAGAAGAAAGGAAATTCTCACCCTTTGGTGATGGGGGTGGGGAAGGTGGTGCAGCATCCTCATTGTTTTTCCTTTTTCTAAAACAAATGATCGCCATCAAAACTAGTACCATCATAACCCCTACCATTGTTCCAACAACAATTATCCCCATGGAAACCCCCTTAGCTGATGATGATCCACTTGCCTGAGGCGGCGGTGGATAAGTTGGCGGCCGGTAGGGCGGCCAAAATTTAAACCGGGTTGATGGTGGTGGCAGTGGAAGTTGTAAAGGTGGTTGAGGGGGTTGAAGAGGTGGTTGTAATGGTGATGGTGATGGTGCTGGTGCCGGGGAATTAAGTGGTGGTGGTTGTAAGGGGGATGAGGGTGGTGGAGCGGTGGCATTGTGGGAGGATAGTGCCGGAGAAGGGGCGGCTGCCGGAGTAGAAGGTGGCGGAGGTGAGGAGGAGAAAAGGGGAGGTAGGGAAGTAGGTGGTGATTGGATGGGAATCGAGGGTGGAGGGGCGGTGGCGTTGGGGGAGGATAGTGACGGAGAACGGGCATGCGCCGGTGCTGGCGGGAAGGAGGACATTGTAAATGGATGAAGATGGATTGTTGGTTTGGTTTTGTAGTAGGAGTAATATTTTAGAGTTGTAGTGGTATGAAAAGAGTAGGAGATAGTAATTAAGAGGGAGAGTACTCTTTAAACTCTTATATTATTTATAAAATTAATAAAAAAAATAAAAAAAGGAGTTGTTATCAGTTATTATCATACGTAAAATTTGATATTTTTATAAAACCTTGCTTATATAAATATAGATCCTATTTATTATTCATGTGATGTGATGTGATGATAGTTCGGTAAAATTATCAAATCAAATTTATTTATAAAAATATCAATTATTAAAAAATAATAAGATAATTATAGTATGTATGTGTGTGTATATATATATATACACACACACATATACACAGAGACACACACACTCCCTCTATTCTAAATTAAAAAAAATTTAAAGTTAAATTGACCATTTTTAAAACTAATTTCTATACCATTTTTATTAAAATATAAATAAGAAATTATAACTAAAAAAAAGTATATACAATATACTATTAATCCCAACTTTTATGATTTTAAAAATATTATATATGTTTAGTTATTAATTTTAAAAATAGTCAATTTAATTTTAAAAAGTCTAGATGAGCATTTAATTTGGGATGAGAGGGAGTGTATATATATATATATATATATATATATATATATATATATATATATATATATATATAGAGAAGAGTTTTACCCTACATTATATTGTATTTAACTTATGTTACTTGGTTGTGTTTATTTTTCATTATGCTGCATACAATGGAAATATTTACAATTATTTATAATAATTCAATATCATTAAATAATCTTTTATTCTTGAATTAGTACTATACCATGACTATTTTTAATTTCTAAGATTATTTATAAGAGGACTATATAATCCCAAAAAGTAAGGTAAAATTAAATGGGTTCTTTACAGTAATATATAACTTTTAGTAAAAAATTACAACAATAGTGCACAAAAAAATAATTACAACAAGAGTGCAAAAAGGACAAATTATTTTCAAACACCGTATCTTTTAAGCCCTGAAAAAATGGAAATACAGTTATATCCATCCGGCAGTTACCAATTTCTTCAAACCCAAATAAGTCGAACCTCCATCTTCGGGAATCGGACCTTCACGGGGCTTGGCATGGCCGAAGCGCTTGGCTAGGGAAGCTTTGATGTGCTTGGCCGGCGACGACGGAGGGAACGATCGCTTGAAATTAAATGGTTTATCAAACTCAGATCTGAAATTCTTGGAAGTGGATTGAAGGATGAATAAGAAATAAATTAGCAGGAATCCAGAGCGCAGGAAATGGGAATGATATGATCTTTTTTCGAAAGAAGATACAGATAGAAGAAAGACTGGTTTGCATTTGATAGCTGAATTTGGTACAGTTGTTGGCTACTTTTCTGGGGAGTATAATTAAGAATAGTAATGTAATGTAATGAGAAGCAGTTGCTGTAATCAGTGAGCAGTAGTACAAGATAAGCATGAGTGGGGAAGCAAAAAGGATGCACAGTAAAAAAAGAAAAAAGGAGAATTGTAACTCCAAGGTCTGAGTTGTCACCCCTATGTCTTTTCCTTATTCTTCTTCACCAAC
Source organism: Aralia elata (assembly GCA_034770075.1). NCBI lineage: Eukaryota > Viridiplantae > Streptophyta > Magnoliopsida > Apiales > Araliaceae > Aralia > Aralia elata. The sequence continues at coordinate 20,317,996 of CM068386.1, forward strand.
TATTGTCATTTTTTTTTGGAACTAATATCCACAAAAAAAATCTATAATAGATTTTTATAATTAATTGGTAACCTAATAAAACTGAATTGGTTACCTTTCTATTAAGGTTTGGCTACCAACTGCACTATGAAAAAAAAATTATAATAGATTTTTTATAATTAATTGGTAACCCAATAAAACTGAATTTGTTACCTTTGTGTTAAGGTTTGGTTACCAACGATATTATGAAGAAAAAATAATTCTATAATAGATTTTTTATAATTAATTAGTAACCCAATAAAACTGAATTAGTTACCTTTGTATAAAGGTTTGGCTACCAACTGCATTATGAAAAAAAAAATCTATAAAATCTATAATAGATTTTTTAATAATTAATTTGTAACCCAATAAAACTGAATTGGTTACCTTTATATGAAGGTTTGGCTACCAATTGCACTATGAAAAAAAATAATTCTATAATAGATTTTTTATAATTAATTGGTAACCTAATAAAACTGAATTGGTTACCTTTGTATTAAGGTTTGGCTACCAACTGCACTATGAAAAATAATAATTCTATAATAGATTTTTTATAATTAATTGGTAACCCAATAAAACTGAATTGGTTACCTTTGTGTTAAGGTTTGGCTACCAACTGTATTATGAAAAAAAAAATTATAATAGATTTTTTTTTAATTAATTGATAACCCAATAAAACTGAATTGGTTACCTTTGTATTAATGTTTAGCTACCAAATGCATTATGAAAAAAAAACTATAATATATTTTTTATAATTAATTGGTAATCCAATAAAACTGAATTGGCTACCAACTGCACTATGAATTTTTTTTTTTAATAGTTTCAACAATATAATGAAAATTTATAAACTCAACTCAAAACCATTCGTTAGGTAGACAAACAATATCGAAGAAAAAAAAAAGAAGAAAAAAGTTACAAACACCTTCAAGATCACAAAAACATATCCAATAATACGATGAAACAAATTTAAAAATAATTGAGATGAAAGCCCAAGAAATAGAAAACGAAGCCATATTACAAAATAACCCTATACATGACCTTCTATGTTACAGAATATGCATGCGTGAACAATTAGGATGAAATGGAAGATTTTTTTTAATTTTTTTTTCTTTTATCAACTTCTAAACCCGAAAGCAGACCACTTCTTTGATGCCTCTTTCTTTGTCCTTCTAGAGTTGGGATCGATGAGGTTTTCAAGTGACTTTGCTTTCTTGTTTCGAGACCTCCCTGCTTCTTTCAGGAGTTCAGCTAGCCTTTTCTTCTCATCATCAAAGTCGGGATTCGCTGTTCCAAGCTTCTCCTCTCTCAATTTGAGAACATACTCCAAAATTTCGATGGCATCCTGCAAAATTTTTCAACAAGAGTAAATAGGAGAGTTTAAACAACTTAGATAAGATCTTTAAGTGATGAAATAACACTGGTGAGGAAGAAGAACCTCATCTTGTGGTGCCTGGCCTCCCTATCAATGGCGGCTCTCCAATCGGCGTCTCCGCTTCTTCTCCACTGCTGCTGCTCCGGTCACCACCCATACCGATGACTGATTTCATATTTCAATTCCAGGGGTACTGTGTAGATTGTTAAACCCAACTCACCCAATTTGAATAGAAGTAATTTGAATTTTGAATTTTGAATTTTGAAATGTGCAATTAAATAGAAACATGGGCCACATCAGCAACCCATTAAACCACCCAACTAAATTAAAGGGATAAGAATGCACTAATTTGTAAATTAAATATTGAAGATGCACTAATTTTATAAATATTTTATGTATGCACTTTTGTTGTAATATTTTTTAAAAATATACTAATAAATGTAATTGATCCAAATTAAATACTACCTCCTTTTGAAGTATCAAACGGCCTTAGGCCCACGGGAGAAAGGTGAGTTGACGACTAGTTTCTCAAGGGAAAAAATCCACAAAAGACACCAAAATTTAGAGGGGGAAAAATTACATTTTGTTGTTAATGTAATATGCTTTAGTTAAATTCATATTTTTTGTACAAATTGGAATTTAATCTCCGTTTAGAAACACAAGGTGGTCAAAAACAAATACTATCTCTGTTTCAAATTAATCATTATTCACTTTTGAAAGTCATTTAAATTATTTTTAAACTCAAAATTGAGATTATTTATTACAAATTATGAAGCAATAAATAATATTGCAACGACTAATACTTTTTAGATAGTTCACAATGTTCGTTATTGTATTTATCTAAATTAAAAAAATTCATGTCAATTTTAAATTTAAAAATATTTCAAATTGACTTCAAGAAGTAAGTAATGATTCTGTCGAGTATGAGAATATAGCCAGTGCAGGCCCTCCTAAAATGGAATTTCCTGGACATGAAGTTTCAGAGCTAGGTCACTCATTATGCACTCTAAAAAATGATCAATTTCATATGATAAAATTGCACAATTGAAATTTTTCTTTAATATTACGTTTAAATTGAATGAATAGAATGGGTGAAGGAATGAAATAGAGAATGGAATGGAGGGTGGGATGATTTATTCTATTCCAGTTGGAATGAATCATTTCATACCTTGCCCTCGAGGAATGAAAATTGGTTCATTCCATTTCAATAGAGCAATCAAACACAAATTTTTTTCATTCTATAAAAATGAGTCATTCTATTTCCACATTTATTCCTCCAATCCAAATGTAGCACAAGACTCTTAAAAGGGAAGACAATATAACTAAAGTTGGGAGAGAAAAGCCCAGAGAGCAAGAACCAAAATTCTACACTCAAAAGTCAAAACAATGTATACTTATCTCTTATGTTACGTTTGGATTGAAGGAATATAATGATTTTTTAATATTCCATATGCATATTTGGTTGATATTAGGAATACATCTAAGAATGAAATAAATAATTAGACAGTGAACTAAATATCCCCAAATGTTTAATTTTAACTTAAATTCAATTTATATTTGAAATTTGACTCATATTTCTCTAGAATTTTTTTTTATAATTCTATCTTTCTTCCTCTCTTTTTTCTACTTATAATTTTTCATATAATTTTTTCTTACGTATAATTTATCTTTTTTTGTATAATTTTTTTTTATTTTTCTAGAATTAACTTTATTTTAATTGATAAAAATTAACGATAAGTAGTGTAAAATAAAATACAACTAACAAAACTAAATCAACTAGTATAGTACCCCACTCAATAATATAAAATGATAATAAATCCAATAACATAACGGATAACTTCATCATTCAACAACCAACAACTTAATAAAAAATCTAATCAACTAGTAATGCATCTCATCAATAAATCCTAGATAAAATCCCAATATCATCATTCAATAACCAACATAGTAAAATGTCTAAATAACTAACATACATCCTCATTTTCATTTTCAACCAATGTTTCAGGCAATTTCTCGGCCAATGCTTTCTCAATGGCCAAGTAAAACCCGGGCTTAAAACCATTTTCAGCCCTATACAAAATTTCAGTAGTATTTAATATGTCTAGCATACATTCCACAAGCTTGTCATCCTCATTTTCAACCCATTTGCGCTTACTCTTGCCAACTCCCTTTGTTTCATCATTTACTTGAGAATCCATCATAAATTGATGTCTAACCGAATATAAAATTAGTTGCATTTCATTCCAACTCATTACAATTGTTATGGGAAAAAATTAAATGAGCAATCAAATTCTCAACTATACATGTAAGTGGGTTAATAATATTGCAAGCCCCAATTTGGGAACGGAGGGATTATATCCTTAACATGCTAGACGGATGTTTTCGGATTTGGAATCCTTCTCCTTGAATTGAGCAGAGTCACAGGACATAGAGCTTTAGAATTTGGCAAGGCAGCCAACCAGAAAGGCACTATGCTAGACTGGGTAAGCACATTTTATACTGACAACGTTTTAATAGAGAATTTCGAATGAACTTGAAATCCCAATTGTTCTTTTGGTCTGTCTAATATGTGATATTGAAATGACAATGACAATGCAGGAGAAAAAAATTCATCAAGAGAAGAATCTTGAAATTTTAGTAGACAAGGACTTAAAAGACAACTATGACAGGATTGAGCTCAAAGAAATAGTTCAAGTGGCTCTCTTGTGCACCCAATACCTCCCAGGCCACAGGCCGAAAATGTCTGAGGTGGTTCAAATGCTTGAAGGTGATGGACTTGCAGAGACATGGGAAGCCTCTCAGAAAGTTGAATCAACTAATTATAAGTACAAAACTTGAAAACTAAGTAAGGAAACCCAAACAAGCCCAAAATAATTAATTCAACTAGACTGTCTTAATTAATAAATAAAATATATCAAATATTTAAATTGTCCATAAATACCATAACATAAATTATAACGAATCTTAACAGATAACTCTTTCCGTTCCGATGTCAACCATGGTGTGGTTGGCATTGTAAAACGACTCTCAATCTCTTTCTCTCACTCTATGGGTGGCAAAGGAATAAAGGGATCATCTCCTCTAATCTCTCCTTTCTCCTTTAAAGTTTTGCTGGAATTGCTGAGAGATGGACAGAGGTGTACAACAAGGACCACTGTCTGCTAACTAAAGGGTAAATACACAGCCACATCATGTCTATAATCTGGATTTCCATGCCTTTTCTGAAATCTCAAGTAATATGCCATTTTAATTCCTTGAGATAGTACTAGTAATATGGATGTTAGAGAAACTCCTTGAGATAGTACTAGTAATATGGATGTTATTAATTATTATTATTATTAGGTAGAAAAGGCATGGAAATCCAGATTATAGACATGATGTTTCCTTACTATCTTATACACCTAACTCAATGCAAAGAAAGTTGAATCAACCAAGTACAAAACTTAAAAATTAGAATTTTCAAAGGAGTTTATAGTTGAAGTAGTTATAACTGGCTGGAAAGGTCCAAAAGGCTGGTAATCTTTTAAGTATGTTGTATTATCAAAGGTTTGTATATCAGTTTATTGTGATTCACACGCACCAAATCTACAGTAAAACTATCATAACAAAGAAAATGAAATTCCTTTCAGATCTGATAGAGACTATGATTCCTTACTGCTTAAAACCTAATTCAATTAACCCAAATACAAATACATCAACACATACAATTCAAATCCATCTAAGAATTAAGGAGAAGTCAGGGCAAATAATCGAAATGAAGAAAAAAAACAAAAAAAAAGAAGGAATAAACTGACTGGTGAGACAATGGCGAGGGTCTTGGAAAAAGATTCTAATTCTTAAGAACTCAACAGGATTCCCTTCTTTGTTTGTATGATTTGAGGGGGAAGGTCCCGTTGAGTTCTTACGCTTTCATAGAATGAAAATTATAATTTTAAGTTGACTACCATTCCGGTAGGAAGTAGGAATAAACAAATCAAACAACATTTTTATCATTCCATTCTCCCTCCTATTCCACCAATCCAAACGTAGCATTAGTCCATTACAAAACACTCTCTTTTTCCCTCCCTTATTTATTCTTTATGATTTTTCCCCAGAGAAACCGAAACCGAATTGCATCAATGGGTTGCAAACCAATTTCCCTCCAGTTTTGAGAAGAGACCAAAATGAATGACTTAGGGCATGCCAAAGCTAGACAAGGCCGACTGGACCAACGCTGAGAAGGCTTGGGACGAACTCTGATCATCCACTTTTATCTTCATTTGCGCTTTACATGATGACGAGTTGATTATACACTCTATGAGGAAAATTGATGACTCCTCTGCTTTTTGTGCAAAGAAGAAGAATTTGAAGTTCGGGGCTTGACCGCCTGAAGCAATGCAGTGAATGGAATGGCCCTGCATGTGTTGAAGAAGGGCTTCAGGATTTGTCAATGCTGCCACTCCTTGTGGACTTATGGAAACATCCTGGGAAATAAATTACATAACTACTATTAGAAAAATGGAGGGTAGTGATATTAAGAATAGCTTGAAGTTTCATTTCTGCATGAGTTGGGAGTAAACTGATGTAACATAGAAACTTGTCCTAGGCCTGCTAAAGAGATATTTGCATCAATCAATAGAACTGCATGGCTGCCTAGGCGGAATCTACAAGATTTACAAATACCTGTCTTGAAGTCTAAACCTCATATAATGTGAGAAGTCAAACAATAACAGTAATTTCTCTTTTTAATCCACTGATGTTAGATGAAGGTTTAACTCAGTTAAATAATCTCCAAAAGTAGCACAAACAACGAGGAAACATAAATACAGATACATCTATACAATGCATAACCCACAAATTGAAACATCCAAAACAAGCAGTATGATTTGATTTGCAAGACAATGCAAAGAACTCAAAAGAGTAAAGCTTAAGATAACATAATATTGGGGATTTGTGTGCACAGAGGAAGGAGGGAGGCGATGCAAATTGTTAATTGAAGAAGTTAATTTAAAAAAGAAACCTGTGATATAGATATTGGAAGTTGGCGCCATTTCTGCTGAAAAGTGCTTGGATCAAGCACAGCTTTAGCATTAAGCTTCAACACTGGGGCAGGAGGAGGACTAGATGCTACTGATAATCCAAGACCAAGCAGATCATCAATGGCCAAGCTAGGCTGTGGTGAATGTGCTGGTAGTGTGTGATCCAACGATACAAGATCTGACTGAACCTGTGAAGCAACCAGGGATATGGAACCATCATAAGCAGGAGCATTATATGCAGAACCATTGTTACTGAGACCCTTATTTTCTTCCTTTTCTGAAGTACTTAGAAGCAGATCCTTGTCATTTGCCTCTCTGGGGGATGGAACAATGTTTTCTAAAGCTTCTGCGCCAATAGATAAATTCCCTAGTTCCTCTGAAAATGCAAATGGTCCTCGGTGTTCCTTATCAGTAAACATGTAAGAAGGCTGCAAAATATATACTGTCAGCTAATTTAACTACAAACAGATTTTTTTTTTTTTTAATTTTTTTTAATCTTCGTAGAAATGAAAATGAGCATGAGGAGCCCAGTTATAATGAAAGAATGAAGCAAAGGGGAGAGGGATGCTGACTTCTGTCCATCAGCAAATCCATTCATATATATAGACCCTAACCAGCACTACATCTGCTTTTTCAAGTCTTCCATTTGGTTCCCCTTGAGTTGCTAATGATTTTGCACTATGTTTGGCTTGTGCATTATGATGCATTTCGATTTGATTCTCCACATCCAAGTGGGAGTTGCACATGGAAGGGAAGTATCAAAGTATGATATAAATTTTTGGACTCATTCTCAAGAGCTTAAACCTTCAGAGTTACATGTTACCTAACACAATTAAATTAATAAAGCATAACCATGAAATAAGAAGTCATTAGCTCCTTATGTGGTTCCTTGCTAATTTTTGACATGTTGCTAAGATATATAAGAAAGATAAAACCTAATATTGAGGAAATAATGCCTTTTTACCTAGTGTTGTATGAATTGGAAGGCATGGTTTTAAAATATAAAAATACTTCATTTCCCTCATAATCCTTTCAAACATATGGGTGTTCTTTATAGGAGCAATTTAAACCAGTACAAAACTCTAGCATCTACATGTTACAGAATTTTGCTGAAAACATGCATAGAGTAGAAAGTTCCATAGCCAATGGCGTGGTTCATTTAGAGAAAATCAAAAGAGTGGCCACACTACCTTTATTTTCTTTTCCGAAATTTTGAAAGGTTTGTCTCCACCTTCGTGGATAGGCTTGGCTGAAGACATTGGCCACACTACCTTTATTTTCTTTTCCAAAATTTGGAAAAGTTTGTCTCCACCTTCATGGGTATGCTAGCTGAAGACATTTGGAAAGTGTTCTGTCTATAAAGCACTACTAGCAGATTCTTCCCACAAGGATTTCAATAGTGCAGTTATAGATGTGAAACTAGCTTTGTGATGTACACCGTGTACCATTAGGATCACAGATCACTTAATGAGTATTTGTTTATATGTGGGTACACGCTCACGTGTGTGAAATCTTACTCTTTTTCATGAATTGACACTACATCATCCCAAAATGAAATTCAACTTCAGCTGATAGATTCATTTACTTCACAGTGAGGATTCTGGTGATAATTGAGGTTCCTATTTCTAATTTCCAAATAAAAACAAAAATAAAGTTTCCAAGTTGTCATTGTTGCCTTGCAATCATGAAGGTGGTTCATCTAAAGCAATCAGAGAGGAGGGAATAGATGAAGGAAGAGAATTAAAGTACCTTCTGGTAGACAACGGAGAGACTATTGAACTCATCAAATATGCGGTCCTTCATCTCACTACTTTGAGTGTCGGCAAATACTGAAACAGCTTGCTTTGGAGGATTCACCACTCTTTCTGCTACAGATACATTGTATTGCAGAAGCCTGTAGTAGAATAAGGCTCTATCATGAACATCCTGCAATCAAATGAACGTTTAACCACCATCCTTGTCCTTGCACACACTAGTTAGACATTTATACAAATCTCAATGGATATCTTTGATCTGTTCAAGCGGATGAATAATTCCATACCTGATGAAAATCAGCAACACCAGCTGCCAATGCAGCTCCCAGGGCTTTTTGAGTCTCTGGTGGTCTTCTTAAGAAACATTTCATTACTGATGTAAGCAGATGCAAACGAACCTGAGTAGCCAGAGAACTGATTAGTCCAACAAAGACGATATAAATGCGCGCGCGGGGGGGGGGGGGTTGTGGGGGGAAGGGAAGTTATTCATCAATCATCATAATAGGTCCGAACTTGTAATGCAAGAAATTTAAGAAACTAATGGGTCTATTTGTTTTACCTTGTCGTAAGCAACTTTTGGGCTATTTGTTTCAGTTTTTTTGTGGTAAAAATAAGTGATTTTGGTGAAAAACACTAAGCAGGCCAAATGCTGCTGCTTTTATTTTCTTCAAAATTGCTTATTGAAGTTCATATATTTTTAGACTCTTCTACCCTAAAAAAATGATGATAACATCAAGAGTACCTTGAAGTAAACTCATAAGAAAACCCGACCCACTCTCACTTCTTTATGTATTTGGGAAATGCAAATATGTGTATCTACAGGGCACATTGTTAGGACAATACATTGTTCAAAGAAAGCAACAAATAGTTTGACTTTGTAATATTGCAGCAGAGGAATTTAAAACAACTGCATCAATAGTATCGCATCCACTAAGACAAGTGTGAGAGAAGGTATGCCTGAAGGTATTTGCTGCACGACCATCGAATTGAGAACCGACGACAACTTTCAAAACAGACACAAAGCTTATCATTGTTTGTAAATGGTTGAGGCCCATCAGCTTGGAGGGCTTCAAATACCTTTTAAACATATTTTATACATACTTTGGGATTATATTTTTTATTTTTATTTTTATTTTTATTTGGGGGGGGAGGGGGGAGGAGGAATTCAAAAGATCCTCTCTAGGAAGTCCCAGAAGAGGTAAATGAAAAACTACAGCTTGGTTACCTCTGCGGAGTACTCATCATCCCAGTTCTCAACTAGACTTTCCAAAACATAAGGAGCATCCTGCATGTCTTGAGCATACTCCCCTAACATCCATATAAGAGCTGCCTTTGCTTTGGGTTCCTGAACATTTTTGCTGCTGATGTTCCCAACGACTGCAATGCAATCATGACTCCATTGAGGATATTTTCTAAGAAGATCTTTCACAAGAACCTATATGAAGCAACATGGACTTATAAGGATTAATTTGCAGGATGTGGTCAATGTTTCGGCACATCAAATAGAAAATTACAAGCACCTAACATCCAAAAACTAATTTGCAGTTACCAGAGTTTCAGCAGTCACGTAGTCCTTTTCCATCTCCAGAAACTGAAGCAGCCTATCAACAATTGCATTAACATCGTATTGCTGCAGTGCTATTTTCCCAACAGCCCGAATTGATTCCCTGGCAATGGGAATATCAACATTTGCAGCATATTCACATAATTCTGTCACTGAAATGGATTCAATAAAAGTCATATGTCAGTCATATTTGAAAACAATGAAAAGCTAACATGGTAATATAACACCTGCAATCAAAGAATGGGTCACCAACCAAGACACGGTGCATTTAGAGATTTGTAAAAATAATAGGAAAAAATATAACCAAAATTGAACTCACTAACCTATCTCATACGTATTGCTCTCGTTTGCCACAGCAGTCAACATTTCGAGCTTCAATTTCTTAACATAAAATGGTTCATTATACTGGCAATAGAAGTGCTTGTAATATGAAGAAAACAACATTGGTGCACGCATCACCAGAAGATGCAAATGACTCAATACTGCAAAGGATTGCTCTGGACTCCCTGAGCTCACTTGAGTAAGCAATGGGGCTTTGATACGCTCGTAAACCTAAGATAAGGAACTTCTACATTAGGAAATAGAAAGTTAACCTCTAAAAGACTAGACAGCACAAGTGATTTAAGGGAGTCCAGCTGCCCCACTAGAATGCAGAATAAGATACGCATAACTTATGCAAAAGCAATCGCTAGAAATGAATTATAAAAATCCTACAGATAAAAGTTCCAATATGTAGGATTACTTTTGGCTTTTTGAAGTCAATTTGAAATATTTTAAATCCAGAATTTATGAAATTTATTAAATTTTAGGTAATTCAATTATAAAAATTGTAAACTATCTAAAAAGTACTACTAATCACAAGATTTATCGTCTTTAAAAGTTAAAATGAATCACATCAATTTTGAATATATAAATAGCTTATATCGGCTTTAAAAGGTCAAACTTGATCTTATATTTTGAAACAAAAGTAGTAGTAGTTATCTAGAATAATTAGTAGTTTTTCTCTGTTTTTTCTTAGTAAGCAGTTGGCTTATAAATAATAAGCAGTAGTATGAGATAAGCATGTTTAATGATGTAAATGAATTCTCTGACTTGTCTATCTTCTCTCTCTAGATTCTGTAATTGTTTCTCTCTGAATGAAAGCTCTCTAAATTTATCTCTATTTCACCCTATTTCTCTTTGTTTCTGTTAACTAGTTGAAGAGTACAGATATGAAATGACTAGTTTAAGACAAAAACATGCACTATGTCATAAACAGAGCCATTTGTAGGTTCAAACCAACAAAAACCTTATGCTTTGGTGGAAGGCTGGTGAAAAACTTTTAATCCAGGATAAATAATTCAAAACCATCTAATGGAAGCTATATAAATGATATTGCCATTGACCAAAATGGAAGCATGCACATCAAGACAGGACAGCAAATATACTGTAATTTACCTGCACCTCTAAGCAAATCAAAGCAAATGGATATTCATAAAAGATTGAAGATCTTTTACTTTCTGTTGACAATGTGACCGACTATTTTTTATAAGCACGCAATGAGGATATGGTGAAGTAAAATTTTCATCACTACTTAAAGCAAATAAACTCAGAAGGGAACAATATGATCGATACCTGCTGATGGACATCACTCATAGACAACGTAAGTTGTAGAAACAACTTGATAGTTGCTAAGACAACAGCGCCATTTGCATGTTGGAGTCTATCTTCAAGAAGATTCATTATGTCAAAAATCTCATTGCTATCTGGCGGTACGTATTTAGAGACCAGTTCAAGAACAATACATTGTGCCCATTCACTGAATTCCTTGATCCTGCACATAATAAGGCAAAATATCTAAGACAAGATACATACTAAATTTATGCGTTGTTTAAATATAAGATATTTATATAATAATTATAACAAAAAATGCATTACGAATGAGATGAAAATAGAAAATCTTTTTGGGTGTTGGGGGAAGGGGGAAAGACAAATACAATTGATAGGGACGAATAGTAAAATATGATTTTCAGCATATTCAACCAATAAAAAGCGAACTCCTAAAAATTGTATGTACAAAAACTGTAAAATAAACAATAAGTAACATCCAATCGAATGTCCAACCAGCTGTTATTTTGTTTAGGTAAGAATATATATATATAGGGTCCAGCAACTATGATCCTAACCTTTGATCGTGATAATGAATGGCCTAGATTGGAAGCATTTTTCCCCCTGCCACAACAACTTGTTGCGGCAGTTATATTCCTTCTAACGGCACGAACAATTACCAAACTGCCCTCCCTCACACTTACCTACCGCAACAAGCTGTTGCGGTAGTATAGTCTTCAATTTAATCCCCATGCCAGCTTACCTGCCTCTGCCGCTACAAGCATTTTCATTCTTACAGACTATGTTTGGAACGAAGGTGAAAAATAACAAAATGATTTGTAATCATAAAAGTTGCTTTAGGATATGTTCTTATACATATTATTTTGGAACGAAAGACATAGTGTATATAATTTTGCATAATCTACACTTTTGGAACCATCATAATAATAATAATAATAATAATAATATGAGACTTATACATATTATTTTTTCAAATGTATTTATATTTATTTTGAAGACATTTATTTTCCTTCTTTAATATATTTATAATAATAATATATTTCCTTCTTTAATCCTTTTATAAACTCATATTATTATTATTATTATTATTATATTATTATTATTATTATTATTATGGTTCCAAAAGTGTAAATTATGCAAAAATATATACGCTGTGCCTTTCGTTCCAAAATAATATGTATAAGAACATATCCTAAAACAACTTTTATGATTACAAATCATTTTGTTATTCTCCACCTTCGTTCCAAACATAGTCCGTAAGAATGAAAATGCTTGTAGCGGCAGAGGCAAGTAAGCTGGCATGGGGATTAAATTGAAGACTATACTGCCACAACAACTTGTTGCGGCAGGTAAGTGTGAGTGTGGGGGAGGGCAGTTTGGTAATTGTCCATGCCGCTAGAAGGAATATAACTGCCGCAACAAGTTGTTGCGGCAGGGGGAAAATGCTTCCAATCTAGGCCATTCATTATCATGATCAAGCGTTAGGATTATGGTTGCTGGAATAGTGTCCGTGACAACCGGTTGCCACGGATGAGGACCTATATATATACATATATGTATATTTGAAAGGTTATTTTGGCCCCAAGTATGGGGACTGGTTAGACAAAAAAAATATTGATATAAGAGAGGAAATACAAGGGGGGGGGGCCAAGGAGTTGACCCATTGACTAAAAAGTGGAAACAATGCCAAATATAAAATACTTCACAAAGTGCAACTCGAATCCGTACAAAGATCAGAAACGAGGATGCCTCCAAAGCACCCATAACACAAGACCATAGAAAGTCAAGAAAAAAAATCTCTCTCAACGGCTGAAAGATCAAAGAAAAAAAGAAAAAAAAAGAATTACAACTCCCTAAAGATTCTGGCACATAGTCATTCCAAATCTGCCACAAGAATGCAAAACAACCACACTTCCAAAGTAACTTGGCATCCTTAATCCTAACAATCACTCAAAATCAAAATCGAATTAACAGTAACCATCCCAACAAGGCAGGAAACACCAGCTCCTCTTACATCGAACCAAAAATAAAGTTCTACAAGCTCCAAGCAACTGCACAATTCAAGAATGAGAATGTGTCACATTTTCCTGCATTCACAAGACGCAAATGTCCAGAAACAAAGCCTTGTAGGTTTGAACGTTTCAAAAAGATCTTAGTACGAAATCATTAGAGGACCAGTGACCAAATAAAAACCTTGACTTTGTAGGGGACCTTGGCATTTCAAATATAAGAAGTAAAAGAAAACTGAGCAGTTGGCAACTCCAACTGTTATGTTTAAAGTTTGATACACCCCTGTTCCGGTTACCTCAAATCTATGTTGACATACCATGGGGTACAAAGATATGCACGTTCTACACCCCTAAAATATAATTCGAGCTGCTCAACCTCCCAAAATTGACTGCATTTTGAAGCAGTTATAGGTAAAGGAGTGCTTGATTTGACAAAAATTACTCGAGCCACACTGGTGATTCAATGCCTAATCTCTACATCCACAAAAGACGTAAGCAGTAAGCCTGCTTCAGAAACAGACTCCCTTCCCCAAGTACCAAGAGTATAAATTACCAAAAAAAAGTGTCAAACGTATTCATATTTTTATTCTCACATCTCTTTCTATTAGCTTCTAATACATAATATTTGGGGGGAGTGCCACGCCAAAATAGACAAAAGGCAAACACATGATGACTTTGAAGAACAATTTAGTGCAGGATAACACCATACAGAAACATGTTTAAATGCATTTTTATTTTATTTTTTAAAAATCTTAAAAAGACAGTGGAACATTCTGCTGAGATTATGGAATATGCTGTCACAACTTCAACCAAACAACATCAAAGGCATTAACTTTTATGATAAAACATCATAAAAAAGTTAAAATAAGTAAATCTTTCATTTTGTTGTAATGCAATTCATATCAAGTCCATGTTCTTATCAAGCAAAACCACATTTACTTGCAAGTACTTTCAACTTTTTACAACCACTTGTTTTGGGATAGTGTCCTTTTATGCATCTCTTTGGCCTCTAGTATGGGGTCTTTTCGAGAGTTTCTTCATCAGATTTAAATAGGGATTGGATGGTTGTGCTTTATTGAGGGCCGTTATGTCTTTTTCACTTAAAATGCTTTTAATTTCTTTTGGGAGCATAAATTGTCCTTCCTTTGCGTTCTATATTGTTTCTATTACAATAAAGTGATAATACAACTATTAACAAAGAGATAATCCACAAGGCTCCTCAGGCCTAAAATACCAGAAGCAACTAGAATCAAAAGAAAAGCATGATAACCAAAGTGGGGGGACAACAGTGTTCAAGGGATTAATTCAAAATTCCAAGACTTTATATCAAAGTTTATGTGATAATAATGACATCTAAAACAAAAATCATACTTATTTAAAAGGTAATATATAACTGGCTTGCTTAGCAAAGCTTCTCTCTCCCTTGATGCTTCTTCAGAACTGTTTGCTTCCAAACTCCAAATCTCTTGTAAAGCCGATAAACAGTTTGCAACCACCTGAAAATTGATAAAAAAAAGTATCCATTTTAAGAAAAATATTTAATAAGGATATTATGGCACATGACAAGAATTTGGACATTTTCTGAAATCAGTCAAAAAAATTAAATTATCAAAAATATTCAGTTAAGAAAGTATGTACGAACATCAAGGTATACAATATCTGAAGGAATAAATCCTCCATTAGAGTTTCCAATACACTAAAAAATCTATGATGCAGCTTACTTTGATACATAGTTGATGCAAACGAGCCTTATTGGATTGGGAGTCTAGCCTAACCTAACTATAAAAATTTACACTTCCTCGTCTAGGTTCCATGAAATCACACACAAAAAGAGTTTATAGCATCTTAAAACACATAAGACGAAAGGCTACAAGGCACAATTTCCTAATTAATTGAATCATCTCATTTATAACAAGATGGATAGAAAAATCATCTATCTGTCTTCTGGTCGATCTAGACATGCGGGGGGAAATGTGTAGAAAACCGGGGATCTTTTTCTTGTTCTTGTTTGCTTTTTAATTTTGGTTATTTCAAATATTTTTATTGTGAGCAGGCACCTGACTCACATGTCTACAATTTCAAAATTAAACTTCTATAAACTAAGATAACTGATTAGAGCTTCTCATGGTTCAACACATAACATGTAATTCTGACCTATTTCCCATTTAATGGACTAGGACTCGTTACAAAATCTAATCTGTGGTAGTTCTGATAGGATTTCACAGGACTGATTGCCTTCTCACTATAGCAAGAGGATTTGCAAGGATTGATTAACTCCTCAACCACAGTACACAAGTTCAAGTACTCAATTAAACCGGTGATACCAAAATTTCACACGAATTAAGAAATCATATAATCAAAATAGTTTGACCTGAGCATCCGGATCATTAAGCATCAAATGATTAAGAATTGCAGGGAAATCGGCATCCACACAAGTCGAAGCAGATATATGATACAACTTCAAAACCCCAATGGATGCAACCATCCTCACATAACTACTCCCATCTTTCAGTCCTGATCCCAGGGGCCCCACCAAGTACTCCACTAAATTCTCCACACGAAGCGTACACAAACTCCTCAATGCCAGTCCACGAATCATAGGATCCTCATCTTTACAATCCCTTTGAAGAAAGTTTATCGTCAAAAGCGCAAGATCCGGATTGTTCTTTGCATAATTCCCAACATACAAATAACACATTTTCTTCAAAACAATATCAGTAGTGGCCGAGCACATCACCATTTCACTGAAAACCGATGACACATCAATCCCAACTGTCATGTAAGATATCACCTTCTTGAAGAGCTCCCGCTTCGAGTCATCAGTCCCCGGGGCTCTGCTCCCAGCCAGCTGCCGGAGCTGCATTTTCAAATCTGAAACTTCCCCTTTTCTGGTAAAATTAGGAGTAAAGTTAGAATCAAAACTTTTAGCATCGTTAATCTCTGTATGCTCTTGTGATTGTATGCTTGAGAAAGATAGACCAAACAGACTCTTCTTAGCCATCTTAAACTCCTCTAGTTTGCTTTACCAGATCCTATATATACAGTTTATGAAAATTGCTGACTTTTTAGGTGAAAATGAACATAATTGAAGCTCATTTCAAACAAATTATATATAATACATATATGTTCACTCTATTGAGTATAAATTGCTTAATTTTAGTGAATTAAATACACACACATATATATACACACATTGTATGTATGTGCTCGTTTTTTCTAGCGTTGACAGTTATATAATCAATTACAAAGTTTCTCGAATTCTCCGTGTGAAAATTGCAGCAAAAGATAGAAGTAGAGAGAGAGATATGAAGTAGAGAGAGAGAGATATATACCCGGAGGGTTGAGAAGGGGAAGAAGAACGCTGAGATGGAGCTGGAGGAGCCATAACTGAGCTTGACTGAAGAGGCCAACAGAGATTTTACAGTCGATTAGGGTTTTAATGGTGGCGAATTGTTATCGGTTGTGATGGAGTGATCCTTCAACGGCAAAATGGTAGTGCAGAGACGTTGATAACGTTACCTCTCCCTTGCTTAGACGTGTCGCCGCCGGAATTTTTAAAAAAAAAACGAAGAAGGAAACACAAACAAACAACAAAAAAAATAATTGAAATAATAAACTATCAATAATACTAAGTTGACTAAAAGATTGTTATAAAAAAAATATGTGTATGGCTTTAGTTAATTATAATTATTGGACCAATCTATATATGGTGAATTATCTACTAATTAAATTTTGATCCATCATTTTATAAATTAATTTTTGTAAGAATTCTTTGTAAATGTAGTCGAACTCATAAAATATAAAGATAATGATATATCTTATAACTTTTATATATTGATTTTTTAGTTGTGAATTAGGTGGATAATTCTAGTTGGTAATATCTTAACAATATATTTGATATAATGGGTCAATTTTATAATCCTACTCACTCTCATATATTAATATATGTCGCAATCGTAATTCGACAGAAAACTCTAGCAATACATAACCGGACTCAGAATATAAAAAACTCCTAATTAGCCTTTGATTACCTCCATTTCTATTTTGAAAGTACTTTCTTACTTACTCTCTTTAATAGGGGTGAGCATAGTACGTTTTGGTGTGTTTTCGAACAAAAATCGTACATTAAACCGCTTTGATGCGGTTCCTTACATCAAAAATTGCAACATAGAACCGCTTGAATTGGTGCGGTTTCAGCTCGAAAACCAATTAAAATAATAATAATAAATATACCATAATTTTCAAATTCCAAATAAATTTAAAACTTTGCTAGCTTGCTACTACAAATAATACCCAACTATAAAAAGTTAAATTATTGAAAATAAATCACAAATTAATTAAAAACTTCTAATTCCTCAAATTAAAAGATGCATACATTACTACAATAGAACAATTGTTTCAAACATATAGTTTCAAACCATACAAAATTACATATTTCAAAATTAAATTTAAAATCATACTTAAATAGAATTTTAAAAACTCTAAAACATACCCAAAAATATGATAAATATTAAAAACTTAGCACTTTAAACGGGTGCGGTTCTCTAAGGGTGTACTTTTTATATCAAAATCACAACTGTAAGGAGTGCGGTTCCTATTGCAAAAACTATAATATGCCACCATAACCATTGATGCAATTTTTTTGATGCAATTTTTTTGATGCAATTTTATGTGCGGTTTTAGTTGTAAAATCGATTTTTACTTTTCTCTACTTTTTAATAGGCAAAACTAATGATTTAGTCACCGTAGTTGGCACATTTGACTTAATACACAACCGAACTTTTAATTTTTCAAATTACCCCAATGAACTAATAATTATTTTTAAATTGGGCCACTCCGTTAAAAAAATTAAACAGACGTTAAATTACTTCAGTTTTTTTCCTATGTGGCAACAAAGAAATAAAGCTAAAAGAAAATATATATTGATGTGGAAATTCCTTCGTGACTGTGTAAAAAAACAAAAAAATGAAAGAAATAATATGGAAAATAAAATGTAACACAAAAAAAAATATTTTTTGACTCATTTTTAACATTTTAATGTTTTAAAAAGGACAAAAATATAATAAAGCACAACAAAAATTAATAAAATTAAAACATTTTTTCGTTCATTAAATCAAATTTATTTATCAAGAAATCAATTTTAAATCAAATCTTAATCAATTAAATATACTTTAGGATGAACTCATCATCTTAAAATTTTAAATCAAATTCCTTTTTTATTTCTTCTGGAAAAAAAATCTCAAAATCAAAACCCTAACTTTAGGATGAACTCATCATCTTAAAATTATAAACTTAAAACTATTAGAGAAAGATGAAGTGATTGGGTAGTTCCACCATTGCCGCAGAGGGGAGAGAACAAGAAAATGATAGGCGTGGATTTTCCTTTTACTTTTCCCTTCTATTTTTATTTTCTATTAATGTTACTCAGATCTGGGGTTATGAAGGTGTCTCCTTTTGAACTCCACTGTTCTTTCTCTCCTTTGGATTTGCCTACCTTTTTGGTTTGGGGTTGAGCTCCCAACGGGTTTGTTTGTGGCTGATGTCCATGGGGCTTGATTTCAGGGACCTTGTTCTTTAAGTATCCCGTGCACATCTTCTATTTTGACGGAGCCTTTCATATGGATGATTTTAATCTAGGCTTTTGTTCTGATGGTTACCTAGCTACCTGTCGATTTTGTTGAGATTCGTTGATTTTAAGGAGCTGTTTATCTGGCCTTTAAATCGCATCTGTTAGCTAAATCTGGGTTCCCTCTTTTTGGATTAGGCTTTCTTTGCTGTTGTTAATGGTGTTTTCGATATGTCTTTCGGCATGTTTTCGAGTTATGTTGATTTGATCTGCTGTAGGACTTGTACTGGGAATTTTTCTTGTTTTATCTGTTCTTTGTGATGGTGGTTACTTGCGAATCCTTCGTCGGATTCTGGGGTTCGATGCCGTTATGGATGTATTGTTTTTAATGCCTTTTAATGGATTTGGGATTCTGGGCAGTTCATCGCTGTTGGTTTCTCTCTGTTTTTGGATCTATGCAATTTTGGCCTGACTCATCCTTTTTCTGCTGTCGGTCATGGCTGTTGACATCCGGGACGTCGGTCTGTTAGTTTTGCCATTTATTTCCCATGTCATTTCTTTAGTTTTTTGTTTTTTTATACAGCCACGCAGGAATTTCTATATCAGTATATATTTCTTTTAGCTTTATTTCTTTGTTGCCACGTAGGAAAAAATTGAAGCAATTTAACGTCCATCCAATTTTTGTAACAGAATGACCCAATTTAAAAATAATAATTAGTTAAACGGAGTATTTTGAAAAATTAAAAGTTCGGTAGTGTATTAAATAAAACGTGCCAACTATAATGGCTAAATCATTAGTTTTGCCCTTTTTAATATAACCATATAAACCGAAAGATGTGCCAAATTTGCTAAAAAAATAACAAATTCAAATATACTCGTGATCGTCACCTCAATAGCAAGTCTACAAATGAGACTACTAAAATTCAAAATTTTAATCTCGGACATCTAGCTTTTTAAAATGGAGGGAAATCTTTCATTGCTACATTGAATACACTTATTATCGAAGTAGTGCGGTTTGTAGACCTTCAATTCAACAAAAAGGGGCAAAGGTGCATAATTGTCATGAGGTTTAGGCCGAAATCTCAATTAGCTCTGAATTTTTTTTATAAAAAAAGTGTCCCTGGCATTATAAAACTCAGCTCAATTACGCTTTCTCGTTAACAGACCTGCTATCTAGATAAACGAGACTGACACCTAAACAAAATTTGGTGACGAGACATGAAAAGAGTAATTTAGCTCCTAATTAAAACAAATTAAACAACTTAATTTCAATTTTTGCTTTCTCCCTAAAAAAAATCGTACTTTGTATTCATCTTCTTCCACCAAACAAAGCACCACCGTACCTATCAAATGAAATACCAAAAATTGACAATAAAATCAAAACCCAAAAATTAAACAAATAAAATCCTTATTCACCTTCTTCCACCAAACAAAGCACCACCATACCTATCAAATGAATTACCAAAAATTGACAATCAAAAATGGACAATAAAATCAAAACCCACCAACATATCCAAAAATCAAAAGCCCTAACATAGCCCAAAAAATTTATAATTTGTTCATTGAACAATGAAATCAAAAAGAAAAGTATGTGTGAAGATAGATTGGAATGAAGATGAACAGAGTTTTAAAGACCCCCACCTTGTATTATTGAGAGACAAAGTTTAATGAGAGAGAAAAATTAATTGGGTGAAAATAAAGACCCGCTTGTATGGTAGAGAAGAATTGGTTTACAGAAGCGTTCGTCAACTTTGATAGGCATAGCATTGCATGTAAATAGAGCAGAGAGCAAAGGGGAAAAAGCAACCAAACTCAATTTCTCAATTCTTTTTTGTTTTTTAAATTGTTAATTCATAGGCTACTAGAAAAAGAAGGGAAAAAAAACAAAGAGGAATATATACACAGTCAAAATAACAGGGACAATGCCACCATGCATCGGAAGCTATTGGTTTTGACCGAGAGTAGGACTACAAATTCTCTGGCGAGCTTTTGATATCTTCATCTCAAGCATCGGCAAATTTATCTTTTGACTTTGTACCTCTCACGAATTATATTCAACTCTAATTTCCTTTTTTTAAAAATTAATATTAAAATCTGTCCATTTGCTTTGTCCTGATTAACCGGAAACTGCAAACCAAAATATAGGACGATGTTGAAATTATTAGAGCAAAAAAGAATGGGTTTAGAGAGAGAAAACTTAAAAGAGAGAACATGAATCTAGGCTCTATGTTATAGTGCCCATTAAAAGATTTCTTCATGTCTCGCCATCAAAATTTGTTTAGGTGTCAGTTCCGTTTGTTTAGGTGGCAGATCTATTAACGAGAGGAGCATAATTGAGTTCAATTTTATAACGTCAGGATACTTTTGAATTTTTTTTCCAAGACTAACTGAGACTTCGACTCAAACTTCAGAGACAATTATGCACCTTTGCCCCGAGTAAAAGTGTTACTTAAGCGAGGAGTACTTGATTTACACAAAATGAAGTCGTCCATAAAAAAAATGACTACCTACTACCGAAATGAAGATAAGGTGAAACCAAGGTAGATTTAAGAAAAAAAAAAGGCATAATGGTCTGTCATAACTCGAATATCTTCTGGAACTGTCTTTATAATCTGCTATCAAAAACGAAAGTAATTCTAAACTTAAAAATACTTTAAATTAATTTTAAAATACAAGCCAAATTTGAGAGGGTAGGAAACACACAACTACGGGAGCGTGGGTTTAATTGTCTCAAAACCTCCCTCGTCCACCTCTTTCCTTCTATCCACTTCCTTCACTCCCATCATCCAAATCACCAGAGAGTGGGAGAGAGAAGAGTTTAGACGAAGATGTTTTTAACTCATATTCCAAGATTATCCATCCCCATTTCACACACTTCTTCTTTCTACACCCAACTATTTCTCTCTCCAAAACCCAAACTATTTCTCACTTCCACACCCAAAATCTCTAATTTCTCATCAATATCCACAATTCCCTCACAAACCCACCAAGATCTCTCACTCCCAGAAGAACCCCACATCGAAATTTCCCTGGAAAAGCTGTTTGTCCCTCCTGATACCGAGATTTCATCGCCACTGAGCACTAGAATTTTAAAGGGTTCAAATATTGTGCTCAGCAAGTATGCTAGAGATGCTCAAGTAGTTCAAGCGGAGTTTGTTAAGAGTAGTGTGAAAACTGAGGATTGTCCCTCTGATGGGGCGCCTGAGTTTGCTCTTGTTGGCCGGTCCAATGTAGGGAAATCGTCTTTGCTGAATTCTCTAGTGAGGAGGAAGAAGCTGGCATTAACATCCAAGAAGCCTGGTATATAATCTGGCCTCATATTTTTATATGTACTTAATTTGCCATTGGAGTGTAATAAATAGTATCTCTATTTAAAGGTAGATTCTTTGTTGTTGTTGTTGTTGTTGTTGTTGTTATGTAGATTGAGAGTAGCGAATTGAAAAGTTGAGCCATGAATTTTGTGATGGTAAATAGTTTGGGCCAAAAGAAAAAAAGGATGGAAAGAGTTTGGAAGTAGCGGAATTAAACTTAATATAGTAATATTTGGTTGTCTATGGGGAGACACTATGGTAGAGTGGAGAGATGTTGTTTTGTTAAAGAGAGGGTGGTGTTTTTTTTAAATGTGATTGAAATTCTGAAGATGAGTTATAATAGAGTGATGCTTGCAAATGAAGGAAGGCTTGACATGCAATGGATAAGTTCAAGTACTTAGCAGGGTATTACGTAGACAAGTGATGAGATTAGTGGGTATTGGGGACAAAAAGTTGATAGTGCTTGCTGAAAAGATAGCAGAAAGGTATTTCGTGGGTGACCTTTGTTGTAACGTTGTTTGTTTAAGTTTATGCATTGAAGATCAAAGAGTGCATGAATTTGATATATTGCCCAAACTGAAGGATGCTAAGCTTGAGTTTTTTAGCCTATGGTAAATGTGGCAGTGTAGCCCTCATGGTTCAAAGACGCGGTAGCAGTTTATGTTTTGGAAGGTCATTTTTTGACTCGGTATCGATTTCAGGTGATACGCACCGTTAGCTAGTTAGGAGCTTCAAAAAAAGTAAAAAAATTATGAAAAATTCTAAATAATAAGAACAACAAGATTAATCAATTAAGTTCACAAAAAACACTATCTAGTGCACATAACATTGTCCAAATGATAAAACAAACATCTCGTAGATATGTTTAATCAATTTTACATTTGAATAAAGTTGATATTGATGTTGTCTTAGTTCAAATGGTTGAGCACACATGTTCGGTAAAATTTAAGTATAATTTAACTTAACTAAGTATTTTAAGTGCAATTTTTTTCAAATTGTACTTAACTAAGTACTATATAGGTATAATTTAATTATAATTTAAGTACAATTTAACTTAACTAAGTATATTTTAAGTACAACTTTTTTAAAAAAAAATTCAAGCTGTTCTTAACTAGGTACTATATGGGTACAATTTAATTATAATTTAAGTACAATTTAGCTTAACTAATTATATATTAAGTACATTTTTTTTATATTTTTTTTAGTTATACTTAAATAGGTGCATTATAAGTATATTTTAAGTACAATTTAACTTAATTAAGTACATTTGAAGTACAATATTTTTTTACTTTTTCTAAGTTATACTTAACTAGGTACTGCATAGATACATTTAAGTACAATTTATAGAGAAAGATTCATTCTCTTTTGTCATCTCCCTTTTATAGCTTTCAATATATTCGTTTTTTATTTTTTTTCCTTTTACACCATGATTTCTCCTCTGATACGTTATGCCAAGTTGCCGAAACTTCGCCAAAAGTTACCCTTTACATGAATAATTTCTTTTACGCCGTTGCCGAAATTTCACCGAAACTTACTTTACATGAATAATTCTAGGTTACGGTTCGGCCCTAGCCGATACGCTAATATTTCGGCGTAACGGCCGATACTTTGAACCATAGCCCTTGATAGAGTGAAACAACTAACACTATATGTATGTCAATTCCTAGTAGCTTAATAAAGCTGATTTCACCCTAACACCCACAAAGAAACAACATTACATATATAAATGATGAATTCTCGAGATGAGGCACTACAAAGACAAGTACTTCTTTTTGTTATTATTATTCTGTATCCACAAGGTGATTAATGTCTGATTTTGCATTATGCTATCAACTATCATGCCTAGGCAATGCATTGTCCTCTTGTTATCCATTTCGATAGTTGTTGTTGCATAATTCTTGTATATAGACAATGATAGACTCAAGGAAACTAGGGAACCTTGAACCTACATGTTGTCTTCCTATTCAAAGATTTGATTTCAACTTTTTCTGTCATGTATGCATGTGTCACAGTGAGGTTTTCTAAAGTCTATTCTTGTTTCCGGCTGCTTCATGAAGAATATTGGATATACATTATATATACGTACATATATTAGATTAAAGTCTTTGATATATATTGTTTTTCCTACTTTCAGGGAAGACACAATGCATCAACCATTTCCGTATCAACGAGAGTTGGTACCTAGTGGATTTGCCTGGATATGGGTTTGTATTAAATTTTGCATTCCATATTTATATTTTGTATTTTTGTTTATCTAGCAATGAAAACAAGATTATTGGAAAAGAAAAGTAATTTGATTATCAAACCGAGAATTGTAGAATTGTTGTGTGCTGGTTTCAACAGAAAGTTTACTATTAGAGCCTCAGGAGCAGAAAGCTTAACTATTAATTTCAGGATTGGTATTCCTGCAGGTTAAGTTTAGCATCAGTATCTGTCATTGCCTTTAATTTCAATTCTTTAAAGCGATCTTTGAAAGAATGAGGAAAAGGAACTGAAAATGAATCTGAAAATATTGTGGTGAACTGGACAGGTATGCATCTGCACCACACGAACTGAGGACCGATTGGGACAAGTTCACTAAAGACTATTTCCTGAGTCGGTCAACTCTAGTCTCAGTATTCCTTCTCATTGATGCAAGCATTCCTGCCAAAAAAATTGATCTCGAATATGCAAGTTGGCTGGGACAGAACCAGGTACCCTTCTTTTATATATATATATATATATATATATATATATATATATATATATATATATATATCTGATAAAAATATATTTGTTTCTAAATTATTCAGATCCTTCGAACTACAAACTTCTTAACTTGCCCCCTCCCAGAATATGTCCTCTTTCTGCTCACCAAGTTTTTCGGATGCAATTCCCAGATCCATCACTTGTTTCATTTTTAAAATTGTAAAAATTTCAGTGTTTTTCTCGATTTATTTTGGTCAATGATGACATGATGTTATGAAACTAGAATAATTGGTTGAGATGTTTACTTTTCCCATCTTGTGCAATGTTTTAATTAGCACTTTTAACTGATCTTCTTCCAAAATGATGAAATTACGATATCAAAGTTGATGAATTCTAGTAATAAGTTGATTTTCTTTGAATCAGTCAATCAACTGATTTGATGAATACCCTAAAAAATAAAAGTGGTTCACTGGAAATAATCTTTAAACTTTATTATGATAGTACCTAAAAGCATTAAATTACCTCTTGTCGAACAAGGCTTTTCCTTCTACTAAGTTGATTTACATATGCTACTTGTTATTTTTCAGATTCCCATGACATTGGTATTCACAAAATGTGACAAGCGGAAAAAGAGAAAGAACGGAGGAAAACCACCTGAAGAAAATGTCCAAGATTTTCAAGAATTAATACGCGAGTTCTTTCAAGCAACACCACCTTGGATTATGACCAGCAGTGTTACCAATCAAGGTCGAGATGAGATACTCTTACACATGTCTCAGCTGCGGAATTACTGGCTCAAGCATTAAGTAGATACAGATCTATGACTCAGGTCCGTTTGCTCTGAACTCATCCTTTCCTTAGTTTCAGATTACCACAAGTTCCTTGCTACCGAGGTTTTTATATTTCTAAACTAGTCACGTTTCGGCTCTTGTGGTTTAGTGAAAACTATGAAAAAAAATCTCTGCACATACATGAAACTTGAGATAAATTGTGAAATCTAGTAGCCCGAGAAAAGATGAATTGAAATAGATGCAAAATTTCAAAAAATTAACGTCTTTCATTCGTACCAGAAGAGGGAAGAGGGAATCAACCCCTTAGGTTCAAGTAGAATTTGATGGATATTGCCGCAAGACAGTTACTGCAGTTACTGTACTGCAAGATATTATTCCTCTTTGAAGCAGCTGAAACTGAAACGAGGAATGGATATAAGACAAACAAATATTACCAGCTGTCGCAACTGATTAGCTGATTACATGAGAAGCCTACTTTCTTTACAGTGAAATTCTGATACGTGTTCAAATCTTAAAAGGTTTGTTGCATAGAATCCATCAGTTTTGCCGTGTAAGTATAATATAGTATGCAGTTCTGGAAAAATTCTAGGTTCAAACAAGTTCTTTCACACTATTTGTGAGACTTTGTATCTTGAGGCAACTCCAGAGAAGTATGAAACTAGCTATCATGTAAATGATTCTTGCATGGCTTTTTGTTTTTCATTTTCTCCCTAATGGATATTCAGCGCTTTTTTATAAAAAAAATTATGTAAATAAACATGTTGCATGTTCAAAACTTCACCCAGTCAACCGCAGCATCCACTTCAGCTTTGTCAAACAACACTCTTTGCCTTTGGAATTCATACAAGCTTATCAATAGGCCCTTCAGTTAGCCTCCCTTCATATATGGATAAAAATTAAAGACGCTGTAGTATCATTAATAGTCTAAATTTATTATTCTGTACCCGCTAGTCCAACATTCAGTTCGAATTATCTCAACTTCAAGGTTTTGTGCTATAGTATATATATTATGTATAAATGAGTAGAGAAAATATGTATCCTGTACCGAATTACATGTACGCATATATTTGGCCTTTTCTATTATTTGGATTTTACTCCAAATACAATCTATCAAGTTGAATCAGTTCATCCATACTCATAATTTAAGTGGTTTCAAGTTTCAACCCAAGGGATGCCCGTAGCCTATTTGCCAGCAATTTCTCGATCTGGGTGGTCTGTTCCGTCATCTTTTTTCTCCTTCCTCTCTTTCTTGTTCTTAGGCTCATCCCATGTGGCCTCTGGCCCGTCATCATGCCTTCTGCCAGTTCCAGGATCATGCCTCTTGCGGCATTCTTCTCCATCATGATCTTTGCAATCCCTGCTCACATTTCTACTCCTAGTTCGGCTCCGTGAATGATTCCTTCACCTGTCTTGCCTATCCATCATGATCTTTGCGATCCCTGCTCACATTTCTACTCCTAGTTCGGCTCCGTGAATGATTCCTCCACCTGTCTTGCCTATCGCGATCTCTACCTTTCCTCTCCCTTTCTCGCTCCCTCTCACAACCATATTCATTTTCTTCTCTCCTGCGATAGCGGTCCCTATCCCTACCCTGTCTCTATCACGCCCTCTTCTACGATCCCTTTGGTAATCTTGATCATAATCTCGGCCCCTGAGAAAGGAAGGAACAAAAGTTAACAGAACATTAAAGAGTGAGCAATTAGTCTATATACTCTATGCACCCACCCATTTGTATATACGAGATACTAAAATAAAGGTGTGGAAATTAATAAAAGCATTTTAGTAACTCCGATCAATTCAACCATTGACAAAGAAGGCTCATGATACCGCCATTTATACTGAAAACATATTCGCACAAAAGCCAGATTTGAGATTATAGTCAATATGTTCTAATTTAATTTCAATTAAAGCACAATAAGGCCCCTTTCCTAATCTCAATCACCCCTCCCCCAAAAAATAATCAAGAAAAAGAAAAGATTGATGATTATGGAAATGGAAATGGAAAGGGGATGATATCATCAAACACTTCACCCAAAATTATCATGAAAACAAAGAATGCTCACATCCACACCAATAGTTACGCTAAAAGACGCAATATAACACGAGTTGGGACAAAAGGCATTGTTGTTATTGAGTATTAACACGAGTATGTGTGTGTTTTCATCAGATGAATCCACAGTTACGTAGCAGTAGGATTGTGTGATCCATCATACTTCTCGCTGTACACTGTCAGTACAGAGAAACCTGGCAGGATCATGACCTTGATATAGGAAGCTGTTTTAAGCCACTGATGCTACAAATACCATGACAGTCGCATAACCTTGATGTATGTGAAAGTGTGTGCCTGTGCAAGTATACAAGTGAGTGAGTGTGTGTATTATATGAACTAGAAACAGCTTCCAACTTAACTATATTAACCTGCAGAAAACGAACCATATTCCTTCCAAAGGTAAAAAACTGCTAACAAAGCTAACCTCTAGCACCAGTTAATATTGTTTTAAAATTTTACAATGTATTAGTAATTGGGAAATTATATATTGCGAATTTATGTATCGACTCTTTTGTTGACAGTTACGTGAATTTATGATAGGCCACCCATATAATCCTATCCAATCCCATGTATCGGTGTTTCATAATTATAATTCGGCAGAAAACTTTCATAATACATAGCAGGACTCTTAGTAATTCAGAGAAAATCTAGTTGCGATGATAGTTTTTTATATTGTCCTAAGGTGTAAGATATAATCTTCAAAATAAAGACACTAATGTTATTGATGGAGGAGGCACAACTGGGATACCATAGACCTCAGTGATGTAGAAAAGTATGGAAATGATCGATTTTGATACTGACAGCAAAATAAAATACTGTGCAGAATAGCCATTAACAATGAAAACAACTGCATTACATCCCTATAGTGGAATTATCTGCTCCACACTATACAACCATAATGCAATATAAGAACCACGACAAGGAACTTGTACCTGTATCTGTGACTATCTCGCTTTCTATCCTTATCTCTTTCCCTGGCTGGGCTCCTCCAATGATAATAATCCTGTTTTGAGTACACCAATACCAAATACTCCCTCCGTCCCAAATTAATTGCTCAATTTTGACTTTTTAAAGTCAAATTGACCATTTTTAAAACTAATCTTTTTACTATTTTTGCTAAAATATAGGTGAAGAGATTATAACCAAAAGAAAGTATATACAATTTATTACTAACCCCAATTTTTATAATTTTAGAAATATATTTATATATGCTTAATTATTAATTCTAAAAATAGTTAATTTGACTTAAAAAAGTTAAAATTGAGCAATTAATTTGGGACGGAGTGATATTAGAAAGGGAATCAGGACATTTTTTTTAAGATAGAAAGGATAAGACAATGTTGTCCATAAAAACAATTAGTAGAATAAAAAAGTAATGAACCTTGTCATGATCCCCAGCTTCTAATCCAGCTGCGAGTTGATCGTCCTCATCTTTTTCTTCGTCCTCGTCAAAATCATCTTCCACTACACTTTTTCTAAGTTCTAGTGCACCAGTGGCTTCAATAGTCCATCTGGACGAGATAAAATAAATTTGAAGAACTGCAAAAAGCTTGAGAAGTAATATAAAAATATCGCATACACACAGGAGGCCATCAGACCACAAGCATGCTCCAGTTATCTTTCCATGAGATGAAAACATAAATAAAGAATACCATGTGGTGTGCATCAGTATGCATGTGTTGCACCTCTGAGGCGTTTTAAGCTCACCTCTCAAGGAGTAATATTCCCTACAAAATCTATTTCAATGCAAACGAAATAGATTAAACAACTCGGCTCCATTCACAAATTCACTAGATCAGATATCTTTCACTAAGATCTTTTTTTTCTAGTGCTGCAACATCTTCACTGATAGCGGCTCACTTAGCATATGGAACCAGGCTATCTGAACCAGACATCTATCACAGCTACTGAGAAACTAGTGCAAAGTGCCACAGAGCCATCAACTAAACAATATAAAAACACAACCAAATTTGGTCTCTGCCGGGTTTAGTCCTGATTTTCGTCCGGGTCAAGTCTATAATCCGGATCACAGAAAAGGCACTGAAAGGAGCAGAAAGTGTCACTCTTTTTTTCACTTCAATTCAATGTCTTGGTGCAGAACGGGCAACAGCAAAGACTCCATAACAAGACGGAAGAACAAATTGAACAAATTGTTCACCAAGATGGAGCTACTTTTGCAGTCAGCCTTGTTTGATTTTGACCAGTTATAAACAGAATCAGATACCTAGCTCAATATCACTGTGCCTGACTCGTTTACTGCCATATAAACACTTCATCCACACCCAAAAACAAAAAACACATAACGACAGTTTAAAGACAAAAATATGTGATTCAAAATCACAAAAAAATACATCTAGCTGAACCGGCAAAAACTAAGATAGTATGAATTTCACAGAATGCAAGAGTTCTACAGAACCAAAATAATCAGATACAGGAGTTGGACCAGATACTCTACAGATGGGTATGTAAACTAAGATTGTCACAAAAAGAGTACCCTTTCTTTATACATGGCAATGCAATATCACAAGAATAATCTTTTGTCAGAAGTTCATCAATGAGCTCATCCATACGTGTCAAAGTGAATTCTGTCAAAATTGCAAAAAGATTAGAATAAAATAAATTAGCAAATAATACCAAGAATTTTAGAATCATAAATTAGCAGTTTCACAACAAATGTAAATGTTAAAGAAAGGTAAAAATCTTACGTCCATCAGCTAATTTGCACCTCAATTTTTTATAATTATTGTATAAAGGCTCTAGCCTCTAGGTAGCCGTATATATCAATATTTGTCCCTGTAAGACGTAAATAAAAAGCACCAAGCACCCGGACATATCTGCTTAGCAAAGAGTGAGTGTAAATATGGTTGCAGAATGAACGCAACAAAAAAAGGCATTCCCAATAAGAGAAAATAAAACTAAAGGCAGGATTATACACCTACAAACAACAAAATTAGTTAAAAAAAAATGTACTCTTTAATATGATCCTGATAATTTTTAATCTTTATAAATGCGAGGTGGGCTTGAGGAAATCAATGACTCTAGACAAAATACCACCAAATGTTGGTCATATCAATTATCAAAGTTACTTTAAACCCTAATCCAGCAAGAGCAAATCTTCAACGAACACATAAATACAACTTACACATTAATATCCATTAATTAGTACAATTAACCATCTATATACATTGAAAAAAGCAATAAATTCATAAACAAGTGACTTAAAATTTCGAAAACTGACCTGTAAATGAATTCGACGACAATTTCCTTCTCGGGTTGGATCTGGAGTATCTTCATGACGAGGCACATGAAAGGCGTAGGTTTGCGATTGCCGCCGTGAGTGCCGCCGAGGTGGTTGAGCTCCATGGCCTTGTCCACCAGAGTCGCGGCGGTGAGACCGAAGCATTGTTCCTTTCGGTATGTGGTCTGGTATATCTTCGACCTCAGGATTTTCTCCACTAGGTTTTGTGGGTTCGTCCCCTTATGCTCTTTGCTGTTGGGTCCGTACGGTTCGCCATCAAATCAATACGCCAAACCCCCCAAAACTATGGATAATTGGATATAGATAAAGGGTCTAAATGAATCAAATCCGGATTTGATTAATAAAATTTATTGATAATAAAAAAATATTGATTGAGATTTTTTTAATTATCAAATCGAGTATGATTTTGAAGTCTGAATAATAATTACAATAGAAATTATAATTTAAAATTTTTTAAGTAATTTATTGAATTTTAAAATTTATTTATATTTAAATCGTTTATATTTCGAGTCGAGTTCGAATCGAACTTTTAGTCGAATGAGTACAAATCAAATATGAACTATTTGGTTCATTTATACAAGCTTTTATATATATATATATATATATATATATATATATATATTGAGAATTGTTATTTCTACCATTAAAATTTGACTTTCACAAGGAAAAATTTGTTTTCACAATGCTTTAAAATTAATATGGGTTTTATTTATGCGAGAGGAGTCTTGCAAAATTAGATCCGAAAACGAATCAACTTAATTGTTCATGAGTTTGACTTGATTTGATTTAATTAAGTTCAATTCGAGTATGTTAAACGAGTAGAGTTAGAACAAATTTTTTTGTCAATTTAATTGACAATTTGAGTTTAACTCGTTTAAATTCGATTCGTTTTGATCGACTCATTTAATATTTAATTTATTATTATTATTATTTTATAATAAAAAAGGTAAACAAATCGTTTTAAGCTTGACTAGCTCTACTCGCTTAAGTCCAACTCGTTTACTAAACAAATCGAGTTAACACACTAAATTTCAGACTTGTTTAAAGTCCAACTAGACTTGTTTAACTTTTAAGCGAGTTTAATTTTGACAAATCAAAAAGCACCTCGATTCGTTTACAACTCTTACGGAAATATCACATTATCTTATAAAAATATTAATTTCTTATCACTGTTTGTGAATTTGAGAAAAACAAAGAAGGAAGATAATTTAAAACATATAAAGAGAGAACAACCGAAGAAAAGAGGGTAACTTTTTTTTGTCGTATTTGTGAGTTTTGAAATATTACTTTAATAAATTATTATAAAGATATTTTTGGTACATGCTATTGTTATACAAGTATGAGATCAATTTTCTTCCAAATCTTCTCAACTTTGGGAAGACTTACTTTATGTTTCTCTCATTTCTTTTATTCAAAAAAAATTCACAAACAATAGACTTCTAAATTTTACTCCATAATTTATCTCTCTCTCCTTTTTTTTTTGTTTTTTTTTTTAAATTCACAAACAGTCAAACACACCGTATATGCTTGCAAAAAAAAAAAAAGGAAAAAGAAAAAAAAGGTAAACTGGCTAAACTGTATGGCCCAAACAGCTAACCAAACCTTTAGGAGCCGAAGTGAGGTGCAATCACGAAAATGGGCCAAAATCAGCCCAAATAACCCAGCATTGCCTCACTAGTCACTACTGTCAGAGAAACCCTAATATAGTCCAACTATAAATATCGCAACGTCGCTAATTTTTTCATTTTTCCCCGCAGAGACATCCGGCGCTAGGGTTTTAGGTTTCGTCTACATTTCACAAAATGGTAATTATATCTCTCTCAAATTGTAGTGAATATGAATCTGTTGTAATATGGTTTTGATCTTCTGTTGTAATGAAATTGGATTCTATTTGTTATGGTGAATTTTACAGGGGAAAGCCGGGAAAGGAACAGGAAGCTTTGGTAAGAGGAGGAACAAAACACACACACTGTGTGTAAGATGCGGCCGCCGCAGCTTCCATCTCCAGAAGAGTCGCTGCTCTGCTTGCGCCTTTCCTGCAGCTCGTGTTCGCAAATGTAATTAACTAATTATCTCTCTCATTATGAATCTTTAATTCATTGGATTAATCAATCATTTTTTGCATATTTTAGTTTTTTAGTTTTTGGTTTGTTTAGTCATAGAATGGTTGTTAATAACGTGGTCAGTGTGTTTCAATTTCATATTTCTTGTTTGTTTAGTTGTAGAGTGATAATAGCCTTTGATCTGATCACTTAAAAGACCAGAACTGAATGTGTTTAATATGGAAGAGTGTTAATTCTTGCAATTGTAATTTTTGGTAGAATTTTTTTGTAGCTTCTTCTAAAAACAAATATAGAATGCTCAAGTGGTCAAAAGCTTCCCAATTTTGGTTTCATCATGTTAATTTCTCAGCAGGGAAACAATGTGTTTTATTATTTGTTTATTTTGTTTACTTTTACCTTTTCAGTTACCTACTTTACTCATCTTTGTAGTGGTAAGAGATGAGGAAGATTAAAAGAGAGGTTTTTGATTCTAGGAATTTATGTTCTTGCATGGAAGTGTTGTTAAAAAATATGAGCTGGAACCGAGCATATTGTGCTGATGTGATGTGTTCCTTAGCTTGTGGTTTTTATTTGTATGTTATTTAAGCTATCTCTGATGTTTCCTTGAAATGTGCCCAGCTCATGAAACCCTTTTGGGTTTATTTGTTATAAAGTCCTGCAATATCTTGTGACAAAACATTATGCGACTTTAGGAGGTAATTGAATAAGGGCAGTCCTTATCTTATTTTATGAGCGGTGTGATCTTTCTTATCCTCACTAGGAGACTAAAATATTTTTGTTGCGACTAGATACAATAGCACACTATGTAAATAAGTGCAGATAAATTGGTAATTTGTTGATGTATCTACTCACAACAAAAGTTGCAATTTTTATGTCGCAA
Source organism: Aralia elata (assembly GCA_034770075.1). Lineage (NCBI taxonomy): Eukaryota > Viridiplantae > Streptophyta > Magnoliopsida > Apiales > Araliaceae > Aralia > Aralia elata. The sequence goes on from CM068386.1 coordinate 20,351,947, forward strand.
GATATATCATTTTTCTTTGTTATACCAGTATAAACGCAAATTGATAATCCCTTTGTTTGTCCAATGTATCTGTCATGCTTACCCATCTCAGAATGTATGAGATACTCATGACATAAAAGGGAAGTGTATATGAACTCAATTCAATGGGTGACACTTTTCTCCAATTGGTTAGGGTAGGCTGAAAATGAATCCCCTATATAAGTGGAACAGTAGAAAGGTAAGGAGAAAAACCAAAAAGATTAAACAAATTAAAAAAGACAAGAATAAAATGCTTAATAAGGGTGTAAAACTGTAAATGAAAAAACTGCTCAACATTTTGTTTATCAAAATGGACTGCCCAATTTATTATGCCTCTCAAAATGCTGTGGGATTGAGGGTGAATGATTGTGTCACCGTACACGTAACATTTAATCCTACCATTTTTACAAATATCTGCTTTTGAATTCCATCATGAGGAGCACTACCAGTTCTATTTACCTTGTCAGACAATTTATACTTTAAAGGATCTTATGCAATTGATATCTAAGTTTCAGTAAATTTAAATAAGCTGATTGGGTTTTCTAATCTCGTCTTTGTTGATTTTGGTTTCAGATAACTGGAGTGTGAAGGCCATCCGAAGGAAGACCACTGGAACTGGTCGGATGAGGTACCTCCGTCATGTTCCACGCAGGTTCAAGTCCAACTTCAGAGAAGGTAAACCATTTTTCTTTGTTGTCGTAGTTATTTTCTATAGTATATTATTGCAGTGTAGTTTTGATCAATTCATTTGGTGGTTTGTTTCTTTTTGTCTGGTTAGGTACTCAAGCAACTCCAAGAAGCAAGGGAGCTGTCGCAGCATCGTAAGGTTCCAATGGGCAATTGTAGTCTGAAAGATGAGTTTAGGCATTTTTATTTGTTGGGTGTTTGTCTTTGTTTTGGAATCTTGAATCTTATTACTTACTGTATTTTGAGGATGGAATTTAGTCATGTATTATTTTTACTTATTTGTTTTCTTTCTAGAGTTTTATCATCTGTGCACCAGTGTGACTCAATAATGAGTTAAAGAGTTGGACACCCTTGTTCATCAATGGGAGATTAAAATCCTTTTTCCTCCCCCTCTTTGCTAGCTTTCTTGCTGTGCGAGTTATTGGTTCTTTTGAGATTTAGGCACAAGGGGAGATTTCATATTCGATATTGTTAATGTGTAGGTTATGCTAGTGTTATGTCATAGTTATGTTACTTTTGAATTATAAAAAGGGAATTCAGGTCTGCTTTATAGTTTAAGCAATTATACAAAGCAAAAATAAAAGTATCCAAGAGAAGACTAGTGAGCAGAGAGTAGGCAACATGAACTGGAAAAATATTTTTTCCTCTTAGAAGTAAATCAATAAAGGTGGTCTGGCGCCTATAAAGTTTTACTCGTAAGTCTATTGCAGCTAATTTCACTTGTAGATAAAATGATATTGATGTATTACCGATACCGGTTAAACCGGTATACCGAACCGGTTAGCCGGTTCGGTACCGGTTTGAACCTGCTTTGTACCGGTTGTATATAAATAAAGAAGCAACCCTGATTCCCTGAAGGCCTGAACTGTTATCAACTAAGCAATAAGCATCACTGATTCACATTTCAATTAACCCATTCAATTCAAAAGATTTCCAAACCATATATTAAAAGCAACAAGATGAATACAGCAATACAGTAGGACATAACATCAAGTCCACAAATCAGTGATTCTCCAAATTATCAATACATAATATTGTAGTATCTCAAGGATCAATAAACATCAATACATCAATATTGTAGACTTGTAGTAGTAATAAAACAGCCAACAGCAGTGTGCCAATGTCAGCAACAAAACAGTCATTAGCCACCATTGATTCAGATGTCAAGGAAAGCATGAATACACGATCCACTATTACCACGATCCATCATTACTGCAAAAAAGCAAAAATGAGTTTTTAAACCATAACTTCCTTTATGTTGAAAATATAGCTATATAAACTTTGAAAGAAAATGTTTGTATCAACTGCCACCTTAAACAAACCCACCAAAATCCTTACTTTCCAGAATTAGAACCTCCCAAATCCATTTTAATTAGAATTAGAATTTGTTTATAAGAAATTGGTTTTTTGAAGCTACTGTTTGCAATCTTAGTTTGCATGCATGCAAGTGTTGTTCTTTCATTATTAAAATGATCAACAATTTTCTTATGATTTTCTAAGGAATAAATTCTTTAACTGCAGAGCAAGTGGCTTTTGATAGTTTCAGAGTTTAAATATAAATAATTCAACACAATTACAAAACCTAGAACAAATCTCACATTAAAAATAAAACCACATCAATTTCCATCAGAATATCCAAAATGACTAGTTTTTATCACCCCTTCATTTTTACTCCCTGGTACAAGCATGTAAGGATTAGCAACTAGTGTTATATCACTCTATATTAGACCTGGAACAACAACTATTACTTAACTCAAGATGTTGATTCAAAAAAATAACTCCAAACAGCACCTTCAGGACTTGCTCTTAAATGACTTTAAAATCCATTCTCCAAATAAAAAGACGAATGCAACTTAAATATCTTACCAATTCACAAACTTAGCTGCAAAATACCTTTACTTTTTCAAAACATGGAGGAGGTATAACTAAACCAAACAGCAAGAGTTACTCTGTTTACGACCAAAAATAAGTATGAAAATCAAGCCCAACCATAACCAAAAATTAAACTGAAAAACCCATATTTTATTTTCTATAAATCACAATGCTGATGCACTCTTCCTTTCTCATATAATACACCCAAGAAAACAGATTAGAAACAAATGTTTAAAAAGCTCCAACCAAAACTTTAAACCTGTCAGGCCCCAAATCCTAAGTTAAAATATTACCTGAACCCTAAAATGGTGAATCCTTATAACATGAAGAGCACTAAACAGCTCACAAATAGTAATAATATGTAGACTGAACTACCGGAAAAATTTTAGATTAAATAATTCAGAGAAATATGTACGACAGTATGAGGCTTAAACCCTAACAAATTTTCATCATTTAGGATAAGTTCATAAAGCCAAGCATTAGTGCATTACATAATAAACAAACCACCCAATAAAAGCCCTAAACAGTAAACACCCATATATAGATAAATCGATATAAGTAGAGACAAATTCATTGACTAAATCTCAAAATAAACTCGGATTATATACCATCTGAGGTCAATTAGTAGAAAAATTACCTCAAAAAATTCTGGAGTCGACGATTAGCGAGTGACAAGTGAAGAGACGACTGAAGAAGTAAAGAGAAACGAGAAATTACAGTGGGAGAGGATCGAGTATCGACGATCGGAGGTTTGGCTGGTGGGAGAGGATGTATCGGAGCGGAGATGGTTGTGTTGGGATGGAGAGAAAGGTCCTTCGATTTGAGGATGGTCTGAGACTTGAGTCTGAGATCTGTAGGGAATATACTGTGAAAGGAAAGGATAAGAAAATTGAAATAATTTTAATATAACCGGTACAACCGGCTCGGTTCGGTATATACCGAACCAGCCAAACACCTTCCCGAGACCGGAACCGAAAATCCGGTTTATACCGAACTTTTGTACCGAAACCGCACCGTTTGCAATTTGTACCGGACCGACCGGTTCGAACCGGTTCGGTTTACTGAAAAACCGAAAAAACCGAAATTTTTGCACACCCCTAATTATGATCAAGTCCACGTTTGAAAATAATGGGAATCAATGCATTTCTTGGAGTGTATTCATGCAACTGGTGATACTTGATCATCTCCAGTGTACTTGTGTCATAATCTAAAACCCCGTTAAGAATTTTTTTTCTTCTTCTTTAGATAACCTTTTTTTAATTAATTTTTTAAAGCCCCACTTTTTTGGGATATAAATTTTACTTGTTCAAATAACAATTAATGTGAGCAGGGTTAGGAATGACGAATCTCTTTGTGATAAACAGATTTATTTTACAAGTTTGTTATTATGTGTAGTTTTCTACAAAGGATTGTACTAATGACGTATATCTAGAATGATCAGAAATGGGTAGGTTCCTAAAAAGGATTGAAATAATGACGTATATCTAGAATGATTGAAAAAAATAGAAACAAGACTAGATAAAATTTGATCATTATGAATAAATCTAAAATCTTTGTAGAGTCAATAGTTAATTCCCAACCATGGGGCGAGTGGAATTTGATATATTAATCATTTCATAATTTAGGTACATCATTACTATTACAATATTAAGAATCAATTAAATTTTACATGAAAAAATAAATTCACAAATAAATCTTACACAAAAAGTAAATAAATTTCCAATCATAAAACAAATAAATTCACCTTTCTTAAGTACCTCTCTTCCCTCCCCCCCGCCGGCGCCCCCCACCCCGCCCCCCCCCCCCCCCCCCCCCCCACCCTTTCCCCCAAAGTAGTATTATAAGCATTCAAGCCTAATTCCAATCACCTTCGTTTCTCTCTCCTAAATGAGCATGTCCTCCTCCCCCCCCCCCCCCCCCCCCAAAAAAAAATTAAATTAAAAAAAAAAAATTAGTATTATAAGCATTCAAGCCTAATTCCAATCACCTTCATTTCTCTCTCCTAAATGAGCATGTTCTACACAAGTAAAATAATTCATTATTCCACTTATCACTGGTTTATGATCTCAAGTCTGTCTCTCTCATTTCAGGTCTGATTTAATTTTCCTTCCAATATCCAAGGTTACTTTTACCTTATCCAGTCTTAATTAATGTTGTTTTTCAATAAAAAGAAGTTTGGATCTGAAAAAAATATGCTTAGGAATTTTTTTCGCTGAGTACAATAGAATGAAGAGGAATGTGTATCGTTTTAAATTTATTCTTATCGAAGAGAAAGAGCGAGAAAAATCGAAATGTTTGGCGAAAATTGTATCAAAATGAAAAGAGGACAAATAAAATGAAACAAACCAAAAAGGAAATAAATGTGAGAGAGAGACCTTCCAAACAGATACAACAGTAAATGCAAGTATGTATTTCCACTTGACCTAAATTTACAATTGTTATAAATTTTATGGAACCCTACGGTACCATTCGCGGGGATAGCTCAGTTGGGAGAGCGTCAGACTGAAGATCTGAAGGTCACGTGTTCGATCCACGTTCACCGCATTTAAACCTTTTTTTTTTTTTTTTTTTTTTTGTATTTTTGTATTTATTTGTTAAAAAGTTAAAGACTTAAAACCCAAGAAATAAGAAAACCAACAGGTCCAACACTAGTCTTCTATAATTATGTGTGCCACCCCACCATGAAATTTATAGCATAAACAAACGAATTTGAATTCAAAATGCAATAGCCATAAATCATTAACAACAATTAACAACTACCAAAGTGGAATCATATTATCAATTTTGATTAAATCAAGTATTGTGACACTTCACATTGATGTCAAGGTCAATGAAAGATACATTTATTTTAATTTTTAACATGTCATATTATTCTTTTTTTGCTAAGTACCATATCATATTATTTATACTCTACATAGACTGAATTTTATCATGGGAACACTATCACATTTTTAAAAAATATTATGAATAAATTTTAAAAATAAAGTTTTCTTTATATTGTACTAGTACCCCGCACACAAGCGATGTGTGTGCATAATTTACGGTTGGATTTTACGGCTATTGTTATTTGAGATTTAATAATATTTAGATAATTTTTTTTAAAGTTGATAAGAATAAATTATGTGAGAAAATTTAGGAGAAGATGGAAAGCGGAAGAGAGAGGAGGAATTTAAAAACTTAAAGGAAATAAAAAGTAACTGTTGTTGGAAAGACACCGTAACAACTTTTTTTTTAGTCATAAATTATGACTAAAAATCATCAAAACGGAACTGATATTTTCACATAAAAAATTAATATTTTCACATGAATAGTGAGTAGATTCCATCTCCATATGAGAGAGACCAATGTAAAAATATCATTTTAATATGTGAAAATATTAGTTTCCTTGTTAAAGCCTCACGCTTTATTAACAGAGATATGTAGTTTTAGAACGGGGGACTGAGAACTAATAACCAACTTAGCCAAGTAATAGTAGCATTAGCGATGAGTACCAAACAAGAGCAGCTATTGGCCATTGCAGATGCATTTGTATCGAATTAAAGGAGGCTGTTAAACTAATTAGCTGCTGCATGCCTGCATGGAACTTAATCAAATGTTCCTTCAATATTTTTTTTTTCTACTTTCATGTTTTTACTTTCTATTTTTATTTTTATATGTTTCTGCTTTTACTATTTTCATTAATAAAAACAAAAATCAGACAACGTTGTTTGATAATTATATTTGAATGTTAATTTTTATTTTATTTTTTAAATTTTTTATGAAGAAGTAAAGTTTAAAATTTTTAATGTAACAAAATTCGATGACTGAACCTCATTAAAGTTGGAACGGCTCCTTGTGTTGTTAAAATTGAAGAAGCAACTTTTTTGTGTTTTCACTTTTTGTTGCCGAAGTGAATATTGCTTTGACTTTTTTCAAAGCAAAAACAGTTACCAAACACTATATTCAGAAAAAAATAAAAATAAAATCAAAAAGTTAGAAGCAGAAACAGTTATCAAAACGGACCATATGTAATAGTAGTATTAAAAGTTCTAAATTTTTGGTCTTTTAAGTAATATTTTAAATAATATGATATTATTACTCTAATTTAGGCCTTAATACTGGCCTGTAGTCGAAATCATTATGGACCAAAATCAGCCTATGAGTCGCATACTTCTTCATATCTCATACAATCCAAAGACAAGTCCATGTTAGTTGATGAAATTAACAGTGCAACCTTTTGATGAATAATGCTACATTTCATGGTTGCTAGTGTTCATGGCACATATTATGTGTGCTTTTTTTTTCTTTTTTTTTTTGCAGTTTAAAAAAATTATTGGAGAGAAATTACAAGTTGTTAAAGTGTGGGGGAAAGAAAAAAAAGGAATTTTTGAGAGAAAACTATGAAAAGGTAGAAACTAACTAAAAAAGGAAAAACTAAATAAAAAATTAAATCAACATGTGACACAGTTTCAAGATAAACGGATAAAATTCTCTCTCTTCGTTAATAATATAGATATAAATATTGATTTATAATAATTGCAAAGAACCTATCATAACGTTGAGCAAATAATATGATGATAACATGTATATTTGGGATATAACTAATAAGTGACAAAGTGGATTTTAATGACCATGATCATCCCAATAAATTTAGAAAAATTTCTAAAATACAATTAATTTGACATCAACAACAATGCTAAAATATAACGTAATAATGATTAAAAAAGTTTCATCAAAATTTTAAAATTTCATTTCATTTTTTTTCTAACCCTCGAGGTCCCCCCTCAAGTTTTCCAACATATATATAAACAACATGGGTTTCTATGTTCATGAAAACTCATTACATGAACAGACAAATTGGGAACTTCATATGGTGACAATTACTTAATGAGCTAGCACAAGTGCACATATATATTGTCGGTCCAAATTAAGTTTTAACTTTTTCACTTTCATTTTCAATATCACACCACCATAATCGAATTCATAATTAATACTAAAGTTATATTTAAAAATATAAAATTATTTTTAAAAATCGTCGTTTTATAAATATATATTTAATTTTAGAACAAAAGAAGTATATAGGAACCAATGGTCAATTTTGATGTCTTTTTAAATGTGAAACATCTGTAATACTTATGTAAGTTGGACTTGGACATTTTAAGCATTATTTTCATAATAATGTAAAATAAATTAATTAAACCATAACCATATATACAAATGTAGACAAAATTAAGTGAAATAGTGTGCTGCTATTTCTCAAGAGAAATTAATTATTTAAATAACCTTTTTCGGGTATAGAAGAAGCCTTACAAAGCTTGAGGAAGCTTAAAATAGTGTGTGTGTGTGTGTATATATATATATATATATATATATATATATATATATATATATGATTGGTGAAATTAATTAATCTTGGAATTATTCTTTACAAGTCTAAAGATTAATTTGTATGATAGGTACCCTCATTGGAGTAATATGACCTTTCAATGGATTCAAAGGATGAATCAGGTTAATTATTAGTCTCAATTTTTTTATAAAATAAATAAAGAAAGAATCTCATTTTTAATGGTAGTATCAAATGATAATATTGCCAAATTTGTTATCATGATTTCATTATCAAGTCATTAATACTACTAAACTAATAACTTATTATACCAAATGTGATACCCTAATGGTAAGATATCTCTTTTTATTATGCATGGTGAAAACTTTGAGTTTGTTGAAGCACTAGAATCAACACAAACGCTACATGACAAACGTGTAAGTTTCTCCTAATTCTCCTCACGAGGGCCTCTCCATAGGTTTTGCGCACTGATCCCCTATGATTAATGGAATTTATATATATATATATATATATATTAAATTTGTTATTTTAGGAATAAACATAACATAAAAATACATTTTTAAAATTAACAAATTTTATAAAACAGGCATCATTTTTTAAAGGTGGGAAGTATTGAAAGAGGGTCACTAGGTTCTTGATTTAGTAATACACATCAAAAACCATATCTCATGTCTGTCTGTTTCATAAATTTGGCTTTTGTAGCTGTGTATATTCAGTTAATTCATTTTTAGTTTTTCTACATATATATACCATAGACCATAGTGTTGGAATATATATGCAACTATCATTATGAAAAGAATAGCTGTGAGTAAGACTTGATCTTTAGCATTTTAAGTTGCTTTATTACTTTGTGAGAATTCTTTTTTTTCCCCCTCAAATGAAAAAAACTTGTCTGAAAGAGGCAAATAGCCACATTGAAATCATAGGTGCATGTAGGGGCAGAACCAGAAATTTGGACTTTCACTTTGGGACATTTAGAAATTCATGAATAATTGCACAAAATTATAAATAAATTCATTAGATAAAAAATTAATTCCTTCCTTGTACAAAAATAGTTTAATTAAATAAACAACCACACATATATATGTAAGTGTCTTGTCGCACTTATGTCAAAATCGAAACTAAGAGATATTAGTTGGATTGTGTAAAAGCGCATGGAGCCCTTAAAGTGCTCTTTCACTTTTTTTCTTTTTTGGGCTAGAAGTGCTCTCTCACTTTTTTTTTCATTTTTGGGCTAGAAGTGCTCTCTCACTTTAAAATTTGTATGACTATATATCAGGAAAGCTTTTCATCCCAGGAGCTTTCTTGATATTATATATATATATATATATATATACACACACACACACACACTCTGTACCAAACAATAAAAATAAAAATAAAATAATAATGACTACATATACCCGTATTGTACATGTTAAATTTATGAAAATGACCCAAATCTAACATATAAAGATATCATGCTCTCTAATTTAAAATTAATTAGTAATAAAAAGAGTTGGTTCAAGTTATTATATAGTATATATACTAGATATATTTTCTCTAAATATTCGATATGGAACAAGATATATACTCTAACAGTGCGGTCATGTTCAAAGATTTTGGAGTCCATTACCAAAAATAAAGAAAAAGAAAAAGAAAAAAGAGTGAAAGCAAGAGCCAACATTTTGAAACTTTAAAGTAATATAAAGACTCATGCATGCCTGCATATCTTGCCCTTTTCATGGACCTCTAAATATTGAAGTACATTTCTTCCAAAGACTCTGGAAATATGTCATTTATATATGGACTCTGGGCTATGGCCTATGGGATGAGAAGAAGTCAAGCATGTGAACTTGGTGGATTCGAATTTCATGAGCTTTAACTTTTTGTTACGGGGAACTGATATTTTTACAACACTTTTTGATATTTCTACCGTCACTATAGGATCTATAGCGACATTTTTATTATAAAAATATCAAAAAGTGTTGTGAAAATAGCGGTTCCCTTTGTTATATTTGTTATAACAAAGGATGTTACATAAAAATAATCGCGTATAAACTTATAAATTGATTAAGGGTGTGATAATATATATGCATGTTAAAACAAATTCTACTGTGTTGAAATTTAGAACTGCTCCACACTCTTTGGGGATTTATATTATAATAACTGTGGTTGTCACATTTAGTTGGTTGTAAAGCAATTTTTTCATTAATAATATTATTGTCGTTTTACCAAACTCATAATGACTATTCCCTCCGTCCTAAATTAATTGCATTTCTAGGACTTTTTAAAGTCAAATTGACTATTTTTAAAACTAATCTTTTTACTATTTTTGCTAACATATAGGTGAAGATATTATAACCAAAAGAAAGTATATACAATTTATTACTAATTTCAATTTTTATAATTTTAAAAATATATTTATATATGCTTAATTGTTAATTTTAAAAATAGTCAATTTGACTTAAAAAAGTCTTAGAAAAGCAATTAATTTGGGACGGAGGGAGTATTTAGTAAACAAAACTACGTGATATTTAAGGTGTTCGTCACAGTCAATCAACTTTGGCAACTACACTTTTCCATATACATTACTCATTTGTAGTCTTTGCTCTAGGGCAATAAACAAGCTGCAGGTGCATCATTGTTAGGGGGAGCTATCTTTCTTTTTGGAAAGGTAATTGGAGTAGTGATACATTTTGAGATTAATTAATGCTACTCACACATACAGCCCGTCGTACTTCGCACGGGGTGGTGTGCTTGTTCAAATAATGCTACTGATCTTGTTTCTCCACTAGTTTTCCAACAACTTGAGGAAGTGACAATTACTCCAAAAAAATAAGGACAGGTTGCATGTGTATGGACCACTTCTAGCACCGGAAATTTTGGATCCGGTTAAGATGAAGTTGTCGTATATCTTGAGCACGATGAAGTTATATAATTTTTTGTGGTTATGACAAATGCTGCACTTGTGCTGACCTCCAAACAGGGCGTTAAAGTTAAACTGTATACTTACTATAATAATTAATGTAACAAAAAAAGTATAAAATAGGTGTGACAATTTCGTCCTAATTGAATCCAGAGATCATTACTTTGGGGAATATTGGAAGATTAATGAAGTAGTACTCATTCCAGTTTTTAGACATTAATGAAATTTGTGGAACAAAAGCTAGGACTGAGGAAGACTTCTCAAACAATAGGTTTTTGCCAGCAGTCCAGCAGTCCAGCAGATATGATGGGTAGCTTTTTGCCTATGCTATTTCTTTTCCCAGTTTGTTCAGAATGTATAATTTCTTCTTTATCCAAGCCTCTTGGGTTAATAACTTTTCAGAGATAATTAAATTCATTAATTTTTTTATTTTTTTATTTTCAGGAAAAAAAGGTGGTTGAATTGCTATCTACTTTGAATTAAACTAATGAAATAAAAAAAAAGGAATGGAGCGAGCAACGAAATGGACAAGTCATTTCACAACCCATAAGAAATAAAATTAATCTATTTAACAGAATAAGAATAATTAATTCCATTCTTTATTTGCTGTTGGGTAAAATATGATCTTGAATTATATGCTCGTAAATAGTAATTTATTTGTTTCTCGAAAATAGTTTGGTTTTTCAAAAATAAAATAAAATTGTTATTATTATATTATTAAATGACACAACATACTTAAGTTTGTTTTCACAATTTCATTACAATGCATGGCATTATTATTAAAGTAACACCTTATTATTCGGAAGATAAATATATAAAAAAAAGAGTATAAAAGAAGGATAATGCATGGTCCTTAGGATAAAGATATACTTATTAGTCTACATTAATATTGAAGCAGTGAATTTAATATTTGGACCACATACAATAATTAAGAGCTCTCACTATATCAAAATTACGATTGTCCTAATTAATTTGTGGGCATTTGTGGTGCGTGTATGCATATGAGAGGTTTTTGGGTAGTACTGGATCATGTATACACATCCTATATATATATATATATATATATATATATATATATATATATATATATATAGCAGGACCATCCCTCTTTGTGGTCTAGGTTTTCGGTGTGTTTAGAAGCCTCACTCAACCATACTCTCAATTTGACTTTTTCCCTCTTGAATAGCTGTTAAGTTTGTTCTAAACCCTAATATTCTGTCTCTCACACATAAACTTTTTCTGGCAAAGGAAATTGAAAGGCCAAGATTCAGAAGTTATAGAGAATGACACAATTACTGGATGTATTTGATTACGATTTCAAATTACTCACTACAATTTCATAAAACTGCTAAAACCACCCTCAAATCTACGAAAATTCTCAATATATGCCTGCACATTTTCTGCTGCTATACTATTCTTGCAAATTCCTATATTATAAAATATAAAAGGACAAAAAAAAAGAAAGAGAAATTGGTGCAGCTCTCAAATCGAGGTTAGTGGAAATATATAATTTTGGTCAATTATTAAACTTGTTAATTTTGACCTGATTTATGAGCTCAAGTAAGAAGGTTTTTGAGATCACTTATAAGCAATCAAATTGATATATAATCAATTTTAATTTAATAAGCAAAAAGTGTTTGGTAATCAGCATTTAAAATTGCTTATAATTAATTTGGAACTTTTGTTTATTTGTCAAATTAAATAATTAGGTTGACCAAATATATTACTAAGTTATCTCTATTTATTTTAGTAATTTCACCCATTGCCCATATTTACTTTTTAAAACCTTCATTTTTTGTAATTTTACCTAAAAATAAGTGATAAGTAAATTTTTTTTTTATCAAACACTTTTCACTTTTTACGACTTTAAGTACTTTTTTTTACCCATATACAAACTATTTTTTTAATTTTAAAAAATTAAGTATAAATAAAATTATTAATAATAATTACTAATCATATTTTTTAAGCAATTCCAAACACATTCTAAGTTGCATAAGCTTTGCCACGTACATATAAATGAGATAACTTTATAAATTGATATAATACTACTTTATTTTGGTTAAAATGACAAATCGGTCATTTTACCATACTCAATTTCAATTGAGTCACTGTGAAAGCTTATGTGTGAATTTTTTCTGCTCCTTTTAGTGATCATCAGCCACGTGGATATAGTGTTGTCCGCACCTTCTGCTCATGATTCTATTCAATCTAGGGCGCGGTTCAAAAGAAAAAATGTTGGGTAATTAGATAAAATTATTTAATTTAGCTAGACAAATTATAATGAGTTGAACTGTACAATAAATTTGATGCAATGTCAGATAAATTAAATATTTTTTTTATCTAATTATCTAATATTATTTATCCACAATATCACTAAATAACATAATGAATATATCAATATATAAACTAAAACTTAGAATACCCTTCATAATCGCATTTTTGTCTTATATACTCCCTTCATTCTTTTTTACTTGTCGTTTTAGAGAGTGAAACACTACAAAAAAATAACTTATTTTTGACGGAATTTTTTTTATCAAAAATATGCTAATTCCGTCGAAGTTAGCTTATTTCCGACAGATTTTTCTATTGGAAATTCGGTTGGATATGAACTGGTCCGCCGACAATTTGGTCAGAATCTTATTTTCGACGAAATTATTTCCGATTACCATTCCGTCTAACATAAGCTTTTTTCCGACGAAATTATTTCTGACTGAATAAATCCGTCGAATTTAAAGCTTTCACGTGTTGCTCTCCTAATAAATTATGCTAGTTTATTTTCGACGAAATTTCCATTGGAAATGATAATTTTTTTTAAATTTTTTATTATTTTTGCAATTTTTAGGTTTTTAAACCACATTTTTGTACCTATAAACTTGTTTTATCCTAACAACACATACAATAATCTATATCAAGAACACATACAATGTAACTATACCGACAACAATATATATACACGTCCCAACAATAACAAATATGAACTAATTTACGATAAATTATACAAAAAATTATTTAAAACTACAATGATTTACAAAACTAAACCAAACAAAATAAAGCTAAACTACAATGCACGATTTACAAAAATCAAGCTAAACTAAACTAAATAGAGAAAAATTAAACAATAGTGATTTAGAAAACTAAATCAAGCTAGTACTACCTCCGGTGTGAGGAGGATCATCGGGCGGGGGTCGACGGTGCTGCTCTGATATCTGAAAATCATCGTCATCATCCCTCAGCTCGGCATCGCCACCCTGCTCGGCATTGCCACCCTGTTGATTCAATTAAAAATATAACTTATTAGTCCGTAATTGAGAATTAAAGAGATAACTAAATGATAGTTAAATAACATGCAAAATATACAACTTAAAATGAATAAAATACCTGAGTAGTCGGGGACTGACTCAACATCAGCCCAAAAACCTCCGACAGTAGGGTAACCACCATTCATACCACCTCATTGCGTATTGCGGCGAACTCGTATTCTTGAAGGTGGGCCCGAAGGTTGTATGTGCTCCGAAGGTATACTCGTACTCTCGACGGTGGGCCCTGCTACAATGTCCTGAGCAAGCTGATGAAGGCGAGCACGGCTAGGCAAATCCTAATGACAGAATATCGAATCCGTACCAAATGTCTCCAACACCACCGTTATAACCCTCTGGAATAACTCGTCGTCCAAACCAGCGCCCGTATGAGATGGTCCAACAGGTGCTCTCGGACCTTGGCTAGAGCATGCGGAAATAAAAATTTTACTAATAATTTATGAAGCAATATAATTTATAAAATAACGAGAAATAAACTAAAATGAATACCTCCATATAGTGTATAAGCTGGTACCCTCGGTAGACCCAACACTTGATACCTGCTGGTAGTGCTATTAGGGGATCCTAAGACGCAACCCAAATAGTCAACTCCTCATCATGAGATAAGCTAATCTCGGGCGGAGGGATGATGAAATCTAACGGCTTAGAATCTCCTTTAGCAGCCCGTAACTCATCTACATGCTGGTTCCGCAGCTTCTAAAATGGGTACTGTAATTTATTTTGTATATGCGAGTTAATTAAATCATTTTATTAACTACCTATTATTAATAATTATTCATGAAAATAACAATTGTTACCTGTATAGCTAATGATGTGGAAGACATAACAGAGTCCTTCGGCATGTGGTATTTATCCTAAAACTCGACCATGGTGGGAGGTCGGTCTAAGCTCGCCCGCATGACCTAATAAATACATTAATATAATATTTATTTAGTATACTTATGACAATATTAAACTAAACAACTAAACACATATACATACCGACTTCAACTCCTCAAATAACTGCGAGCCAGTGGTATGTACTACTCAGAGTTGGCTACGATTCTTCTTCATCTGTTCGGACTTCTTCTTGAAGTCATCAGCATCCCAGTGTGTACACATGTCCCCCCATGCTGCATCAGAAATTATCTGGGGCTGATGATCGCGTATCGTAGTCCCAAGCTAGTCTACAACAGCCTGTGTGACCATCTGTCTGATCTCGTACAACCAACAAGTATAGTTCTTCCGATATGAGCAATAATAATAGAGTCGCCGACCGGTTGAGATATGCCCTCCTCATATCTATAATAAATCTATACAAAAGTAATAACTTATCAGAAAAAGTAGAACATTGTGTAACTACTATTTACGTACAGTTTAATTTATGTAAATTAACTTACGTGAAACTCGCGCAACACAATGTCCATAAAGGAGGTATCATACTGCGCGTATTGGCTATAGCGCACGCAACCAGCGGGGAGGTGTGTCAGGCATATGGCGTGGATGGTCGCCTTAGCCACATGATCCAAAATACTACAATAAAAATAAAAGAAGATTGTGTTATACATTGTGCCATCAAATAAATTATTTTAATTTAACATTACGTTTTTTGACACATACTGTGCAGAGTCGACATCTACACGACAAGTGAATGGAACTGCCGACGGACGACCAAATAAACCGAGATTAGTTCCTCGGTGACGTCGACGACCAGTATCTGTAAGTATAATTGAAGCATTGTGTAAATATAACGTTTACATAAATTATAAAAAAGTAAACAAAACGAAATCGAATTATGTTTTTCTAGAAACTTACTAGCTGATGAAGATGACTCACCACAATTACCATTATCGGATCCTGTGTGGCCACCACCGCGGCAACCACCACCGCTATGTCTAACCATATATATACTACTGAAATAGCCAAAATAACGTAATTAATTAGAGTTAATTTAATTAAATAACCATTATTAATAGTGAATTTCGGACGAAACATAAATAAGTTTACACTTACTACGTCTTCAAACCCGTCAGAATCAACATCATTGTCATCCTCGAATTCTGTCTCTCTTCATTATCGGTATGTTCATCGTTATCATTTTCAACGACGATATAGTCATTGACGACCACGTTTTTTTCAACTTTCCCATCATCGGGTACATCAACGACATCATATACCAGCACATCGTCATCATTTAACACTATCTGGCTGAGATTGCTAACATTTTCTTGCAACGGCTCATCAGTCCCAGACAAATTAGCACCATCAAATGCCTGAGTCTTCGTTGTGACAACTGTATACCAGGGGCTTCTATAATTGATGACATTAGGCGCATAGTATACTTGAGTCGCTTTACTAGCTAACACGAATATGTCATCAGACTGTAACTTTGACTTTATATCTACTATGACAATTCTATTACGATCAAGTTTAACACCCTTTTTAGTATCAAACTAGCAACACGTAAACATAAGTACATTTTTACCACCAGGATAATTGAGCACAACCATTTCCTCTAAACATCCATAGTAATTGGACTCAGAAGCTTGGTAGCAGCTTTCCAACACGACAACGCCAAAGTTGACTGATGTCATTTCATTTTAGTTATCATCCTTGAATCTGTACCCATTCACAATGTATCCGGAAAATGAACTAATAAGTTTGTAAGGACCTTGAATGACATCTCTAAAACGCTCAGAAGCGTCCTTCATTCATGCCTTTTCTTTGCCACAAAATGACAAGGAAGACCTTGGTGATGCAGTTGCGGGACAAAGAAAATCAATTTTCTTGATCGTTATTTTCTTTAACCCTTCTTTTAAACCACTGTTGAAAATTTTTAGTAGCGAATGCTTCCAACTATGCTGCATTTAACCCCGGGTTAGAAGCATACGATTCGTCTTCGAATGAACTGAAATATTAATAACACGATTTAATACCATATACACTTTTAAATCTTAAATTTTTACAAACAATAATACACACTTTATCTATGATGATACTTTAGACATATTTAGAAGCACGTATATAGATACAATCTTTAAATCTTTGTCGCTTAAGTAAGTCATCGTCTCATGGCCAAATGGTTTAGTCGTCGTCTCATGGCCAAATGGTTTAGTCGGATAGGTGAATACAACTAATTCATCACCACGAGATTGGAGTTCAACGACCTAATTCCGACTTAAACAGTTATGCTTCGTTGAGACAACATCCTCAAAGTATAATGAACAGAAGTTGACAAGCTCTTCCTCCGTATAACGTTCAACAATAGAACCCTCTACATGAGCTTTGTTTTTTACTTTCTGCTTTAATCGATGCATATACCTGAAATACGATGACTGAACGGAATTAATTAAGAATATAAGTTATAAATATTATCAAAATGAATATATAGATGATATTACCTATCAAAAGGATACATCCACCGATATTGCACCGGTCCTTCAAGTTTCAGTTTATATGCTAGATGAATATGCAAATGCTCCATCGAGTCAAAGAACCCTGAAGGGAAGATCATTTCGAGCTTGCGCATTGTAAGCACTATATTTTTCTCCATCTGCTCCATATCACTGTACTTTATAACTGTTGAACATAGATCCCAATAAAAATATAAAAGTTCGGTCAAGGCATCTACAACTTTTCTGGGTAACATCTCACGAAATGTAATTGGCATCAACTTCTGCATGAATACATGACAATCGTAACTCTTGAACCCATTAATTTTCAATTGCTCAACCTTTGTACAATGAGATATGTTAGAAACATATCCATTTGGGAGTTTCAACGCACTTATCCACTTACAAATATCTTCAACCTGTTGCTTGGTAAGATAAAATGGAGCTTTAGGTTTTGACTTGTTAGGTCGGAGCCACAGTTCCTGCCTTATGTTTAGTGCCTCCAAATTTAATCGTGCCTTGTTGTTTGCCTAAAAATACTACTAGCAATTACACGTAAGTATACGCGATCACTTATGCAATATAGCGGCAAATAGGGTATCGTTCCCACGAAGAGCGATTAATAACCTTAATAACCTAATTACTAACCATGTATCAGTTTAATTTTATCTAGACTAATAAAATCTCGAGTGAACTAACCACTAAAATAAAATAACTAATGAAATATGAATTCAATGAATAAAAAGATTAAGGAATCAACTTCCCCCGATGAATCATTTAATTATCACTATTCTTCTTTCATTAAATTGATTATTTAGAATTGCCTACAGAAAATCACTAATAGTTTATATAATCATTTTCTAAATAATTATATAACATATTTATTATTATCAATTTCACTATATTCCTATGAGAAACAATAATAATGAATTCATTAAGTATCATTCTCATCACGTTGCTTGTGGTCTACGGGTATATCCCTATCCCACATATAATTTAGCATTCATTCCTAGGAAGAATTGCTAATTATAAGTTACTATATCAAGATCCTAATTTAGACTTAATTGTCAAAATCCATCAAAATCCATTCAATAATTGTTGATCAGGCAATTATAGCAATACACATAAAATATAATAAACAATCTAACCCATAATCAATTTAAATAGAAGAAAGAATAAATATTAAATCAAATCATCATCGGGTTCCATTGAATCCTTAACTAAGAATTTAGTTCATAATAAAAGCTAAAAGCTTAAATGATTTATCAAAAGTCATTCTAGAATACAAGGAATAAAGACTAGAGAAGAAAGAAATAAACTCTGATGAATCCAATCTTGACTTCTTAGCTCCAATCCTACCTCAGGAATAAAACTCCAATGAAACCCTTATTCTTCCGCGTACTACTAAGCCTAAAACTGATAATAATAATAATAAGATGAATAATTATTAGTCTGTTACTGAATAATAAATAATAAGTCTCCATCCCATACAAGATAAGTGTAAACCAATCAACGTCTTCAGCCTTAGGAGTTTGAAACCTTCCTAACTTCAATTATCAAACGTACACATTAATTAGGCATTAAATTAATCAAATTAATCCTTAAACTTGCCGAGCGCATGAGCAACACGCGCTTGCGGAAAAGGGCTCTAGCGTCGCGACTCTCTTCTTATACAAACCAAGCGCCGCGACTTAAGCCCTAGGGCGCCGCAGCTCCAAAGTCCCTGGTTACTCCTCAATTGCTCTTTTACGCGCCTATTTTGTCCATCTTTTCCACATGAAGTCCAGCTACTTACATTTTCCCCTCGCCAAGCTTTCGCCAAACGATCTTTATAACCTGTAGCTTATATAAAGGCTAAATTCATGAAAATTAACGTGCATTATACTATCATAGGTTGAATTTAATTATTTACGAAATAATACTAAAATGTAATAAAATAACACTAAAAACACTTAAGAATTAACAACATAATTAAGTTAAGAATACCAAATTAGTAGATATAAAATCTACTCATCAAATACCCCAAACTTAAACCTTTGCTTGCCCTCAAGCAAAACTAAAAACAAAATTCAACCTTAATTTTTTTTTTCTAAAATGCCATCTACTAATGAAATAAGTATAAATTGAATATAGCCTCCAAGATCATACAATAATAACTCTTAACAACAATTAAACCATGTATAAGCTTATCAATCAACTCAGTCATCAATTCATAATAATTATGATCCCACCGTGTGTGTGTGTGTGCAACCTCCACCTCAAACAATCATACCTTAGAAAGATTATACAATGAACACCTAGTACGAGAGAATCATCAATCCCTAGAAACATATCACCGTAGTAATCTCAGCCAGGATAAACATCATTCAAGTCAAGAAAAATATAGTCTTACTATTGCTTAGCTATTCTTCCTAGATACATTTTCAACACTCTATCATATTTATTTTCATGGTGAGTGCATTTTACGCTCCTTCTCACAATCAAATGAACGAGTGCGTTTTACGCTCCATCTCGTCTTTAATTTTCTTTTACCAAAAAGTGTTTTTTTAAGCTCAATTCACTCCACCATATATCGTAACTCTAGGAAGCATAACATTTTCTTTTCCTTTTCAACCATAATTCCCCCAAACTTGAACAAATGACTATCCCTGTTTCAATTAAAACCGAAATACAATCTTAAGCTCTTGACAACATCTAACACCAATGTTTCAAACTATAATCTCCCTACAATAAAATTAATGTTAGTGGAATATCAGTACTCTAAATATATAGGGATCATAATTATGCAAAATCGACTTCTAACTTGATATCAAAACTAACACATAATTCAAAAGTTCGTTAACATTCAATCAAGTTTAATCATTTCTTATCATCGGCTATTTCAAACTCATTACTTTATTTCAATTACCTTAATTTTTTTAAATAGAAGAAAGAATATAAACATGCAATATGAACCTAACTACATGCAACATAATTAAACAACTAAAACATCCAAAATAAATTAAATCCTACTTAAATACCGAATTAAACACAAATCAAATCCTAATTAACATGCATATTAATAACTAATTAAAACAAACCATCCTAGCAAATAGTTAAAATAAGTCTCAACCAAACCAAACCATCAAACTAAACAGTATTAACCAAACCAACCCAAAAGTATTAATCCCCCCAAACTTAAATATTATATTGCCCTTAATATAATACATCAAATCATACTTCCCTGAAGAATCAGTCATCCTCGCTTGCAAGGTCGTCCTCATCGGTTTCCTCCTCCATCTCAAAAGCCATACTAGGGAACACTGGTGGTGGCAAAAAATGGATGGGATCCGAACCGGTCACGTTGAAGCAATTAGCAAAGGTGGTGATGACCTCATTCGTGTAATCCATGAAAATTTCGACTCGTCCCGCTATCTGATCCACCCTCCATGTTTGCTGGCATGACAATCTCAACAGCTATTCCTGGCCTCGTCCCAAGTTATCTGTAGCACCACACAAAGCCCGAACCTCAGTCAACAAAAGATCCAATGTAACTCCCGACGGAGAATCCGAACCTCTACCAACACGTCCAATAATCCCCTAATTTATTGTTGGTTAGGATTTATAATGCTGAGTTGAGTATAGTTGAAGGTCCTTTGAAGTTTATTTTTTAAATTGGGGATGAATTTGGGTTTATAGAGGGGTTTTGGCAGAGTTTGTGTTTAAGTGGGGGAGTATATGGCCGAGTGTGTAGGGAGTGTTGGGCAAAATGGGCGCTTAAGAGCTGTTTTGAGCGTGCTGATTCGCACTGGAGCACTACGGCCTAGCCTGGAGCACCGCTGCTCTAGGTTTAGCGCCGTGGCCCTAGCATAAAAGCGCCGCGGCCCTGAACATTCTGTTAGTTCAGTGCGCGCGCCCTTAAGCCTTACCTTTCTTTCCCCATTTCTTTTGCATTTTCTTACCTTGCCATGCATAAAACCTTGCCATGCTCATGCCTTGTATTATCATTGCTTTGCTCTGGCTCGACATTGCTCTTGAATATGCATTGCTCAACCAACTTTGATTTCGTCTCATGCTTTTGCTTACTTCCGTGATTCAACTAAAATTAAAGATTTATTAATTTGCTGTCATGATTTAGACTAATTAATTGTAAAAAATAAAAAATAAAAATAAAATTTACATGACTAAATATTGAAATAAACAAAAAATATTAACTAAAATGCAATCTAATATTAATTTAACCTATGGGTTGCCTCCCAATAGTGCTTATTTTTAAGTCATCAGCCTGACTTCTTCATTTCAGTTACTCGTGCATGGTTGAAGTGCTGGGAATGCCATCAATTTTGCATCCCACGTCCTTCATAGTTTGTCCTTTTTCTTCCAAGTCTTCCTTTCCTTCATTCTCGTTCCATTTTCTAGCCCCGTCACCTTGCACTATCACATTATGTTGTTTTCTAAAAGCACTTAGAGATCTAGAAGGGGGTTAAATAGATCCTCTTTTAAAAACTACTTTGTTAGGATTATAACCAAAATATTTGCAAATCAAGTTTAGATTAAGCACAACAGAATATGTTATTGGAAAGTCCCCTTGTAGATTATGGTTAGATCTCAGTTCTGAATTTAGATTTGATTTTAAACTACACAAGCAGAATAAATAATATGCAGGAATGTAAAACAGGAAAGTAAATGACACAAAGAGATTTTTAAGTAGTTCAGAGGTTGAACAACTCCTACTCCACTCGTCTACTTCAACAAGTAGAAATTTCACTAAGAATTTGATCATTTTGATCAGGACACTCTTGCGCTCTTTAAACCCAACAAACTTGGAATCTCAGTGGTCACTATGACTAGAACAAACAGTTGTTGAGAAGTGCTGCTAAATTGGCGTTATGCTTCTTGTCTTAAGTCCTTAGCAGGTTGAACTAGATGTTTACATCGTAGAGTATGTTCTTTTAACTTTGGTAGAGTTTTGGCTTTGATCATTGATAGTTGTTTTGTTTTGAATCTCTGTTGCCTTTTATAATCTGCCTGAATTTCTTTCCGTTGCTAGGTTCCCGTTGGAGCATTTAATGCTTTAGATATTCTGGGATCTTGATGTTGACATTTTGAGTTTAGGTGTTAGCTTTCTTTTGTTTAGCTTGTCACATCAGTCTGCAATTTGACCTACCACCTTGACACGTCACTTTCAGCAAAATAGTTATTAGACACATCTTCTAATCTTCGATTTCAGCCAAGGATGTTTGGTGGTTGCATTGGGACCTTCAATCAGCAACGCTCCCATGTTAGTCTTCTTATTAGACTTGATTCAGCTCTACGAATATGGAAGATTGCAGTGTTTGCTCTACGTTCAGAAGATAGCTTTACGATAATATCTGAACTCTACGAATGACCTTTGTTCTCAGTTCTACGAGGATCTATCTTATAATTTCAGAGCTAATCCTATGATTCTTTTTTCTGCTGAACGATATTTGAGTTGCTTTACATTTAGACTTTTACTTTGCGATACTCTCAAGCAGTCTACGTTCAATCTTCGCTTGGTGAGCTTTGTTTGACTTTATGATCCAATTCACTTTACGAATTTGTCTTTGAGAATTGAAGTGAACTTTACGATAGATACAAAAACTCTGCGATTTGCCTGATGCATTACTATCATAAGTTAACTCTGGGATCTAACTTGGCATTACGGATTGGTAGATTAACTTTACACTTAACTTGAGCCTATTTAACTATACATCAGATCAAGTTAATGAGATCAACCTAACAAGTTTGATCTTTTAATTCTAAGTCCTTGTACATTAGATCAACAAATCATTATTAATGAAAGTACAAAACTTACTGGCACAAATATTCATTAATAACTTTTATCATCAAATCAAATCAAATCATAATAATCATGCAGACTCTAACAATCTCCCCCTATATGATGATGACAAAATCAGTAGTTTTAAAACACACATCAATTCTATAATGCAATTGCTTGAAGTGTAAATATGATTTAAAGTAAAGTAAGCTATTGTATTGCTAGATTAGTAGAATGAATTTATTGATAAATAATAGTTTGAACAACAAAAAACATTTATAAATTTTTCTTCCATTTGTTCCTCTATTCTTTTACCAGCCATTTCTTTTCCGATTCCACTTTACGATCTAGTCTTTCTTTATCCTCAGCTATCTTTCATCTAATTTCTTCAGCAGAGTCTCTTGGGCCAAGATCTGGCAAGTTTTTTCTTTCTTCCCCGATGACATGAGTCCCTTGAAGATTTCTTCGAAGATATGCAGGATCACCTGAAGGAACTCGATTGCCAGTAGATGAAACTCTACTCGACGTTTCTTGTCGTGATGAAGAGTGGCCATGTTCCAAAAGGATAGCTGATAGGCTAGGTGAAGGAGGAGGAGGAGATCTAAAGATCGGAGGAGGCTCTTGATTTCTTTTTTTTCCCCTTGAGATTGTGATCTCTTCAACGACTACTTCTGTTTGCCCTGACCCTTCTCCCCCTGACTTGACTTATTCTCCCCCTTTTTATCATCATTGACCTTAAGGAGATGCTGGACTGAATCTACCAATTCTTGGACTTGAGAGGAGTTCATAGTAATATCATCGCGAATCTCGCATTGGCGAGCGACAACATGTTCATTTTGTTAAGTAACTATAGTTGTCGTGCTATAGAGTTCCATCTCATGTTAAAATCAGATAGGCCAGTGCTGAGTTCAAAGACTTTATTGGTCAGAGGGGTGATGGACTGCTCATTCCGTTGTTGAAGTGTAAGCACCACTTTCTTTTGATCATCAAGAGCTTTGAAGAAGATTGTGTCTCGATCGTAAAGACGACCAGACATATCCTTGAACATAAACTTTAGCTGCTTCTGTAGCTCTCTTCCCAAATCTTCAGGTAAATGACCAACTACGGTAGCAAATTCATCCATTTTGTGACGAAGCTCAGTTGAATTGTGCTCGAGCTTGTCCTCAATTTCACGAGACATATGAGTGGTCAAGTTAGTCTGTTGTTGTGTTGTGGGGATGATTTCCAGACATTTTAAATTTTGATCGAGAGGGGGCTCAGAGTGTTATGTATTTCCTTGAGATAGATTTAAGAGCGCAAGAGGAAGATCAAAAAGTTCTTTCTTTGAGAAAGATGGATTATCTTAAGGAATAGATGGAGTGGAATCTTGTTTTAAAAGTGGAGGCAGTGAATGTACATGTGAAACCTTTGGAGAGACACGAATAAATACTTTGGATTTCTCAGACTTAGAGTTTTATGGTTCTATGTATGGAGAGGAGAATGGAGAGGAGGTTAGTGAACTGGTGATTGATGAGGTGTAGATAGCATGAAAGATATTTGAATAGGAGATGGAGAATCTATATGAGTCTGTATAGGTGGATGTTTAGGAGTTGTGGAATTATGTACATCGATCGTAAGGATTTGAGATTCTACGACCGAAAGATTCGTATTATCGACATTAATCGCAGGGTTTTGGGACTCTACGATTAGAGACTCGACTTCTAGAATAATAGAAGTATTTACATTTTTCTCAACGACTTGAACAATAGACTCTTCAATGCCTTTGGCCCAATTATATGGAGGAAAAGTATAACTTAGAAATGAAGAAGGTACAATATATACCTTTTGAGACATCGGAGAATGATCGTAGGACTCAGAGCATAGTAACTTGGTGGCATACTTGAGAACTCTTGGAAAATTTTAAGCCACCAGCTTTAGATTGGGGTATCGGGAGTAACTCCATCGGATAAAGCTCTGGTCTCTCAAACTTATAGCTTTCAAAAGTGGCAGAAATGGCAGAAAATATATCATTTTATCATTGTCAGGATCAAGATCGTAGAGAGTGGTATTGTGATCCATCTCCAGGTTAAAGAAACTGCTAAAGAGCTCATCTACACTCATTGAGACTAGCCTCATTCGTCCTTCTCCAGATCCTATCCATTTATCAGGTAGGTGACATTGGGATCTTCATATCCTTCAAGTAAAATATGCCTCTGGATCCCTTGAGATGTAGAAGGAATAAAGGGAGGACGAACTGGATACCCAATAGATTGCTCCCCCTCAAAACTTGGATCCTCTAGCTTTACGATCGAAGGGTCATAACCTTTGTTGATATCGTCTACGACCGTGTCAATAACATGAGTCACACGTAGAGATGTGTCTGATGAATGCAGCGATCATTGACCAAAATCTTCCTTGTACTTGGTCTTCATCTCTTTTCTCTTTCTCTTCACTTCTCTTTTTTTCTGCTTTTCTGCTTCTGATCTTTTCTTCTTTTTATTTTTCTTTTCAACCATTTGGATTAATTTCAGCTTATTTTTCTTCTTGTCTGTTGAGGCTCAGGATTAGATTCCTTCACAGCCAATTCTTCGATGTCAGTGAGGGACACTGGCTTATCTTCTATCACGACCATTTCTTTATTTCCTTCTTTAGGCTCTGGCTGATTAGTCGTCGTAGCCAATTCTTCAACGCCTTGAGGTTCAGGTATAGAAACCTTCACAGCCAGAGCAACTTCTTTATTTGACTCAGCAGTAACATCTTCCATAGCTAACCCCCGTCAGCATGTCCAGGCTCAGGCATTAAGGCCGTCTCTGCCATTTTTTGTTTATCATTTTGTGTCTTAGATATAGATACATTCATAACCGAATCTTTATCTCGATTTGTTTCAGAGGAAGACCTGCTTTTCCCTTGATTCTTCCTTGTGTGTTCAAGCACCTCTTCATTTTCCTCTTCTTCTTCCTCTTTATGTTCTACCATCGGAGTAGGCATGGAGTCTTCTGATTATTCTTTAAGATGAACATGGGCCTTTCTCCGTCGAGGGATTCTCTTCTTCTTTGGAACTATTTTTGATATTGGAGTGTTGACATCATCTTCTTCATCACACTTATCAGAAGTTGAAGGCCTTTTCTAAGCTTCCTCAGAAACTTTCTGTGTAACCTTCTCAACTTTTTTCTTCTTGTTAATAGGTTGGTCAACCGTAGAATCAAGAGCTCTACGAACTTTAGGTGTAGCTGAACCTTGAGAAACTTCCTCTTCTATTGTATCCACTTTTCTCTTGCTCTTTACTTTCATGGGTTTTTTCACTTCATCGATATTGCGATCACTATCGCCTTCAGATTGTTTTGATCGTAGGTTCTCCAGTGAATTTCTCTTCCAATTATTAAACAGTTTGGGGGTAATCTTTTTATTAGCATTCAAAGTTTCCCCTTCGCCACCAGCAATTTTCTCTTTCAATCTTTTGCTCAAAATGATACTAATAATCCTCCCATGGAACATCTTGGGGGCAGGCTTACCAAGAGCTATCTTCTTGTTGTAATCTTCGATCCACTTGACCAGCCAATTCATGAAAATAATGCCAAAGTTTATCTTTTTCTTCTGGACAATGGCTGTCATGAACTTCAATTGTAGTTCACTTACTGAATCATGAGCAATGTCTTTATAGATGATACACTTACCCACAATCTCAACAAGGAATTCATATTCCTAAGAAAACTCCTTCTTCTTGAGTCCCTTGAGTTGAGGGTTCTTCTTGTGACCCATTATCTTCATTCCTTCTTTTACATCTGCTTCGTCAAGAGAGGTGAGTCCTTGACTGAGAAAGCCCAAACATTGATTGATTTCAGAAGCTTCCATTTCGAGAGTTGTGCTCTTTATTTTGGTAACTAGGGTTCCATCATTGTAGGAGTCATTTAGATAGAACTCCTTTACCATCTCGGTGAAGATTTTGGTGTTAGATCCCAGACACTCAAAGAATCCAACATCTTAAACCAATTTGAGAATCTTTCTAAACTTCTGTTCGGCCTCACCAAATCTGTCGAAGCAGAGTTGAATGCCGGTGACAACTTGATAGTTTGCCATTTGGTTGAATTTTGAGCTGAAAGATTACAAAAGTGTCTAAGTTTTTTGGAAGTTGAAAGCTAGGTCTTGAAAGCTTTTGAAAGATAAAACTCAGATCGTAATATGAAAGCATAAAAGTTAGAAGATAATTTGAAATATATTTTATATAACTTCCCTCTATTTTTGATGAGTGGGCTACGTAGTAAAATACTATTGGTTGCACGTCGCCTCAACTCTGCGTTTTTTTTATAGTTGCACAACAATAACTTCTTTGTTTCACTCTCTTTACTTAATCGTGAGGGATACACACCTTGAATTAAACTGCCTTAGATATGTTTGCCATAGAGTAACTTTTGAACAGCTATTAACTCTACGATTATATCCTTTTAGTCAGTGATCTTATCTAGACAGTTTGCACTATGCGACCTTCCTTTCAGCTTTACGAACTCCTTTTCATTCTACGAACGTTAAACAGTTCTACGATCCTTTTCTGCACTTGTTAGCAGTATAGCGAAACATAGTACTAGGGATGTAAATTCAACATTCCTAGTTCGTTTATCAATTTATTAAACCTGGATTCGTCTAAGGGTTTAGTGAACACATCTGCTAACTGATTTTCAGTCGAAATGAAATGCAAAGATATATTTTTGTTTTGCATATGATCTCTGATAAAGTGATATCTGATATCTATATGTTTAGTCCTAGAATGCATGAAATGATTATGAGTAATTGAAATAGCACTCGCATTATTACAGAAGATGGGAATAGATTTAAAATCAAACCCATAGTCAGCAAGCTAATTCTTCATCCATAAGATTTGTGCACAACAACTACCAGCAACAATATACTCAGCCTCTGTAGTAGAAGTTAAAACTGAGTTCTGCTTTTTGCTGAACCATAAAACAAGTTTGTTGCCTAAGAATTGACAAGTTCCACTAGTGTTTTTCCTGTCAATTTTATATCCTACAAAATCTGCATCTGAATATCCTATTAGATCAAAAGGAGACTCTTTGGGATACCACAACCCCAAATATGGAGTGCCCTTGATTCCTTAGGATTAGCTTAAAATCTAGCAAAAATACAGGTAAAAAATATAATATCTGGTCTACTAGCAGTCAAATATAGAAGAGATCCAATCATATCTTGTATTGAGTAATCTCAATACTCTTACCATTTTCATCTTTGTCAGGTTTAGTTGCAGAAGCCATACGAGTTTTCATGGGAGTAGCTGATTCCATGCCATACTTTTTAAGTAGACCCTTGATGTACTTGGCTTGTTTGATGAAGATTCCTTCCTCAGTCTGTTTCACTTGGAATCGAAGGAAGTAGTCTAGCTCACCCATCATACTCATTTCAAACTTGTTCTGCATTAGCTTGACAAATCTCTCACATAATGTTTCGGCAGTAGAACCAAAAATAATATCATCTACATAGATTTGTACTAACAATATTTTACCTTTGTGCTTCCTAAGAAACAGAGTTGTGTCTACCCTACCTCTAGTGAATCTATTTTCAATAAGATAATTAGTGACAATTTCATACCATGCTCTAGGTGTTTGCTTTAGACCGTAAAGTGCTTTGTCTAATTTAAAAACATAATTAGAATAAGTAGGATTGATAAAACCTGGGGGTCGTTCAACATAAACATCTTATTGAAGCTCACCATCCAGGAAGGCACTATTGATATCCATTTGAAAAACTTTGAACTTTGTGTGGGCTGTATAGGCTAGGAACATCTTGATAGCTTCTAATCTGGCAATATGTGCAAAGGTTTCGTTATAGTCAATTCCTTCTTCCTGTGAGTAGCCTTTAACAACTAATCTTGCCTTGTTCCTTGTGATCACCCCAGTTTCATCCATTTTATTCCTAAAGATCCATTTGTGATGCCAATAGCTGGATAATGTTTTGGTCTAGGGACCAGTCTCCACACTTTACTTCTTTCAAACAGATTTAGTTCTTCTTGCATTGCTTCAATCCAGCATGAGTCTTCCAATGCTTCCTCTATCTTCTTGGGCTCTGTCTGAGATAGAAAATTGAGGTAGAAACATTCATTTTGAGTGGCTGACCCTATTCTGACCCTAGCATTTGGGTCTCCAATTATTAGATTCTACATGTGATCTCTTACCCATTTGCTTCCAGATAGAACATCTGTCCTTGTGCCTTGTTGTCTGAGATCTTCAAGATTTAGTTCTTGTTCTACATTTTCATTGATTCGTAGAGTTCCCATGTTTGGAATTAGAGACTCTACGATCTCCTGGTCTGGCACTACGATCGTCAGGTCCGACTCTACGACTTTATCTTCTGCGATCGTAGGGTTCTCCTGCTCTGCGATCTAAGGCTCTAGCTCTACCACTTCACTAGTTTGAGTGGTTTTACTTGGGCTGTCTTGATCGGTTTCGTCAAACGTAACATGAATAGAGACTTCTACTATCAATGAGTTCTTATTGAACACTCTATAAGCTTTACTTTCCATAGAATATCTAAGGAAGATTCCTTCCTCTGACTTTAGTTGAAATTTTATCAGATATCTCTTGCTGTTGTTAAGGATGTAGCATGTACAACCGAAAGCACGAAAGTAGCATATATTTGGATTTCTTCCTTTCCACAACTCATAGGGCGTCTTCTTGAATCTAGAGTGGATCAGAGATCTATTCTGAGTGTAGCGTATTGTGTTGACAGCTTCCGCCCAAAAATACTTAGGAAGATAAGTTGTTGCTACAAGTGTTCTTCCTGCTTCAATCCAAGTTTTATTTTTCCTTTCAGTTATTCCATTCTGTTGTGGAGTTCTTAGAGCTGAGAAGTTGTGCTGAATACTGTTCTCTTCGCAGAACTGATTCACTTCAGAATAGTCAAATTCTCTATCATGATCACTCCTTATTGCTATTATTTTCTCGCCCTTCTCATTCATCATCAGCTTAAAGAATTTGATGAATTGAGTGCTGGTCTCGTTTTTAGAGCTTATAAAGAATACCTATATGAACCTGGAGTAGTCATCCACTACAACTAGTGAGTATTTTTTACCTCCAAGACTAGCAGTTGGAACAGGCCCAAAGAGATCCATGTGAAGAAGTTGCAAAGGCCGTTCGTTTGAGTTAACTGCTTTGCTTTTGAATGAGTTCTTTGTCTGCTTCCTTAGCTAATAAGCTTTGCATAGTCTTTCTTTGACGAAACTTAGCTTTGGTAGACCTTTGACTGGATCCTTTGACACAAGTTTTGATATGCTCTTGAAGTTCAAGTGAGACAATCTCCTATGCCATAACCAGCTTACATCTTCTGAGGCTTTGGCGAAGAAGCAAGCTAATGTTGAAGAACTCAATTCAGAGAGATTGACTACATATACATTTCCTTCTCTAGATCCAGTCAACTTTTGTGAGTTGGTTTCCAAGTCTCTAACTTGACACTAGTTGTTGAGGAACATAACTTGATGACCTTTATCGCATAGTTGACTTATGCCTAGCATGTTATGCTTTAATCCATCAACATAGGCTACCTTACTAAAAGAAACAACTCCATTGCTTATGAAACCGTAGCCTCCAGTTTTCCCAGCGTTGTTGTCTTTAAAGACAACAACTGGACCATCTTTAACTTTAAATTCAGACAAGAGAGCCTTATTGCCAGTCATGTGCCTAGAACACCCACTATCAAAATACCAGATTGAATTAGATCTACTTGGTACCGTAAAAATGATTATTGTCTATTTTGGTACCCATACTCGTTTGGGTCCTGCAATGTTAGTTTCCTTTGGGACCCAGATCTGCTTGCTTTTGATTCCTTTATATGCAATATGCTTATAGTAATAACAATGTGCAGCTTTATGACCATACTTGAGACAGTTATAACATACTACATGCTGTATGTGTGAGTGTTGTGTGGATATCTTCTCATTTGGGATTTGTGTGGTGAATACGCCTTTTTTCATGACTGATCCTCTTTTTGTTTATATACCGTTCTACGATTTTGAACTTTCGTAGAGTAAGATCCAGTTCTACGATTGACACCAGGTTGATTCGTAGAGTTAGATTTACTCTGCAGTTTAACAAAACTCAGACCAGTGTGTGACCTATTGTCCTTTAGAACAACAATCTGATCAACAGAGATTGGACAACTTGGAATAGTAAGCTCGATAACCTCTTTGGATTTCATAAATATAATACTTCTATTTGATGAAGAAGCATTATCATTGTTATTTTCCACAACTTTATCCACACTTGGGGTAAATGTGAAATGTTTAAACCCTAAACCTGATCTATCAAAGACTGCTCTCTAACTTGTAATCAATGAATCCATAGATGAGGAAGAAAGATTCCACATTGAGATTGTCTTTTCTAATTCCTCTATTTTAGAGTTAAGAGCAGACTCCCTCAGTGCGCAGGTTTTAGTTATCTTTCTTAAGTTTTCATTTTTAGCCTCAACCTTGGATATAGAGGCAGTCTTTCGTAGAGTAGTTTTCAACTCTACATGCACCTTCTCTTTCTCCTTTTGAAGAAGAGGATGATCCTTTGATAGAACCCTGAATAACTTCATATATTTATGCAATTCAGATGTCATATCATGTAAGGCTAATCTAAGATCATCCATAGTAACATCAGGAGAGTTGAAGTCAAATATCTCACTGATGTCGATCACTCAACGATCAGTGGTTGTGCTAGGATCTCCTTCTATTACCTTCAGACATAGATTTGTAACTTGAGGTTCTTCATCATCACTCGAATCTGAGCTGGAATCATCGTCAGATTTACTTCAAGATCCTTTAGCTACATATCCTCTGTCTTTCTTATTGTGCTTCTTGTGTGGCCTTCGTGCTCTTTTTTTCTATAGGACTTCTCTTATCCTTATTGAGATCATCTCGCAGAGGCTTGGTGCACTCTGCGATGAAGTGACTAGGCTTTTGAAAGTTATAACATAGATCTTTATCTTGTTCTCTGTTGCTGTTGCCTTTATTGAAGTTCTTTATTGACTTCTAGCTATGGTTCTTTTTCATGAACTTTCTCAGCCTTCGAGCAAGCAAGATAATATCCTCATCTTCATCAGCTTCATCAGCTTCATCTCCATTATCATCTTCTTTAGCAATAGTTGTAACTTTTGAGATAGCTTCAGAGGCTTTTAGAGCAACACCTTTGTCTTTTCTTTTACTTTATGAAAGGGTCTCAGCTCTTTGGTTTAGCTCAAGCTTGGAGGTGAGAAGATTTCCATATAGCTTCTGCACTGTTATCTCAAGCAAATTCTTTGATTCTCGAATGGCAGTGGTCTTGGTATCCCATTTGCTTGGTAAAGCTCTCATGAATTTGATGTTTAGATCTTCATTAGGATGTATAGACATTGCCATAGGATCTCGGAGAGTTGAGGAGCATATTGAACCTTTCATAAGTTGCAGTGATATTCTCTCTAGAGATGTGAGAGAACAACTCATACTGTTGTGTCAAGAGAGATTGCTTGTTTTCTCTGACCTCTTCTGTGCTCTCATGCATTACCAGCAAAGCTTCCTAGAGTTTCTTAGCAGTGGTGCAGTTTACAACATTTTCAAAAAGTTCATCTTCTAGAGCCATAAATAGAATATCCTTAGCTCTCTTATCCAGCTACACCAGCTTCTATTCATTCTCCGTCCATTCTATCCTTTGCTTGACAACTACTTTGTTGGGATCATCAGTTGTTGGAGCTAGCTTGGTAGGAATATATGAACCGTTCAGGACAACATCAAATAAATCATCATCGATCGCGTCCATGTATGCCAGCATACGTACTTTCCAGTTAGAGAACTTTTCTCTATTTAATAGAGGTGGCTTATTTCCTCCACCAAGCTCAGAACTGGTTTTATTTAGTGCTATTAGATCAACTCAAAGTGTAAGCTTTATATTTGTGAGAACCCGTTCTGATATCACTTGTTGTTTCCCAAAAGCATTTAGTGATCTAGAATGGGGGTTGAATAGATCCTCTTTTAAAAACTACTTTGTTAGGATTATAACCAAAATATTTGCAAATCAGGTTTAGATTAAGCACAACGGAATATGTTATTGGAAAGTCCCCTTATAGATTATGGTTAGATCTCAGTTCTGAATTTAGATTTAGTTCTAAACTACACTAATGAGTAGGTTTCATACCTATGAATTGGATACCATTGACTGCATTATTGTTTAATTCCTTGAGTTTTAGTTACTTTTCATGTGTTTCTTGTGTTTGTATAGGTATTATGCATTTGGAACCAAAGTTGATGGGAATTGAGCACAGAAGAAGCAAAAGTCAAAAGTTACTGGGACAGAGCTGCGCGGCCGTGCCGATTTTGTGAAGAGCAGCAACGCGCTAGGCGCCAGAATGGGACTCTGTTGAAGAACTGCATGGGCGTGCCGGATTTGTACTGGGACCTAGCGCGGCCGCGCTAGGTCGGGAGTTGACCAAGATTAGAAGTTTGACTTTTCAGTTTTGGATCAAAATTCGATTTGTAATCAAACTTATTTCTTCTATTTGGTTTTGGACGTTTAGTAGGCATTATAAATAGCTAGTTTTCAGTAGTTTTTATCTATCTATGAATTAAGAGACACAATCTTAATTTATAATCAATTGGAGACTTGAAGTAACTTGGATAGCACGTAGGAATCATTGTAGGAGCTAAGGAGAGATTGAAGGCTACAATCAGAGTTTTATTTCTCTTCTCTATCTCTTAGTTTATAATTCTGAATGTTATTTAATTTGTGGATTATGGATTTTAGTTTAGTTATGAACTAATTTTCTTTTAAGATTGCAAAGGATCTTATTGTGTAGTTTTTATCTAATATGCTTCCTTGTTAATTATTGATATTTATTTTCAGATTGTCTATTATGATTTGTGTTTAATTGCTTAATTACCTGGCCAGTAATTACCGTGATAATCTATATGAAATTGAGAGATGTATTATAGGTTTAGATCTGATCATAATAGCATGTGATTATGTTTTCTACTTACGTTTGGGACTCATAATTTATGTTTAGGATAGAGATATACCTACACACCGCATGTAATCTGATAAGGAACCTGAGTTTCAAATCCTTTTTAATTGTAATTCACATAGAGATATAGTGAATTAGTTATCTAGGGTGTTCAACTTAATTCTAACCTTTGTAGATTTGAGTTGATTTGTCTATGATACACTGAGAAGTGGTTTTTGATATTGACGAGTTCCTGATTAACAATCTGAATTATCTATCATAATTTAACAGGAAGTATATTGATTTAAATGAAGCAATAAGTGAAATTATAATCTTAAGTTTCCAATAATATTTGTTTTCGAAATTTATTTACTTAGTTTCACTAAAATTCTCAAACAAACACACAATTGATCTCTTATTTAATTAAATTGAGTT